>OY986437.1:176977397-177237397 GCA_963920525.1 Dichetophora obliterata | reverse complement strand
ATTTCTATCGATCACTCCGGGAAGAGCGTGGAACAACAATTGATCAACCTCCATCAGCTGAGAGTGTAGAAACGTACTGGAAAGGTCTCTGGTCTAATAACTTGACCCACGAAGAGGACAGAGCTTGGATAAAAAATGAAGAAAATAAAGCGAGCACTCTTCCATGTATGGGGCCGACCGATTTTACTGAAGAAGAAATAGCTTTAGCCATTAATAAATCACATAATTGGAAGGCACCAGGGCCAGACAACCTACATAACTACTGGCTGAAGAGATTTAAGTGCGCGCATGCCTATATAGCACGTTACTTCACCAATATCCTGCAACACCCAGATGAAGCGCCAATGTTCCTGACAAAAGGCAATACATATCTCCTCCCTAAAGATGTCAACAATACAAGAAGCCCATCAAAATATCGACCTATTACTTGTCTTTGTACGCTATACAAAATTCTTACTTCGTCACTAGCATCAAAAATCTACCAACACCTTGAAGACAACAAAGTCCTGGCTACAGAGCAAAAAGGATGCAAAAAAGGCTCTCAAGGATGCAAGGAACAATTAATCATTGATGCTGTAGTCATGGAACAGGCCTATGCAAAATCGAGAAATATATTTACAGCTTTCATAGACTACAAGAAAGCTTTTGATAGCGTGCCACACTCATGGTTAATCAAAGTTTTGGAGATATACAAAGTATGTCCATTTATTATTGCAACTCTCAGGCAACTAATGTCCTCATGGGAAATAACTCTTCACCTGTGTCACTCTGGCGGACGGATTACTTCACCAAAAATCCGCATCAACCGTGGCATCCTTCAAGGTGACAGTCTAAGCCCGTTGTGGTTCTGTATGGCTTTAAACCCACTTTCCAATACTCTCAACTCTACTAGATACGGCTACCAAATCAAAGGTGAAGATGGGCACCAACATAAACTTACACACCTATTATACATGGATGATATAAAACTCTATGCTGCAACCGAAAGACAAATTCAAAGCCTACTGCAATTGGTAGAAAGCTTCTCTACCGATATTAAAATGTCTTTTGGAATAGAGAAATGCCGACGATTAAGTGTAGTTAAAGGGCAAATTCAGCAAAGAGACTACGAGCTCACAACAAGAGAAACGATAGAAGCACTGAGCCAAAGGGAATCGTATAAGTACTTGGGAATCAGCCAAGCCCGGCGGATACAACATAAAGACATTAAGCAAACAATATCAAGTGTGTACCGACAAAGAACAAGGGACTTACTCCGTTCTCATCTCAATGGAAAAAATATGGTAAAAGCCATAAACACCTTTGCTGTACCTGTCCTGACGTACACATTTGGAGTTATTAAGTGGACCCATACGGACCTAGAGGAGCTAAAAAGATCAACGCGCAGGTTAATGACGAAGAACAGAGCCCACCACCCTATTTCTGCTCTTGAGAGAACAACGCTTCCTAGACACCTTGGAGGCCGTGGAATGATAGACATCAGTCACATGTGTAATAAACAAACAGCAAACCTCCGTAGCTATTTTCATGACCAAAATAACGAACTTCACCAAGCGATAGTACAGAACGACGACAACTATACTCCACTAGACCTGAAACACATAAGAGGTATCGAATGTGAAACGGACTCTGCCTATATTAGTCGTAAATTGCAGGAATGGAAATCTAAGGAAATACACGGCAGACATGCCTACATGATGCAACAACCCCACATCGATATAAATATGTCAAATGCATGGCTCTCGAATGCAGATATCTTTGTTGAGACAGAGGCGTTTATGATAGCAATACAAGACCAAGTCATCGCGACAAAGAACTACTGTAAATACCTGCTGAAATACGCAATGGAGAACGATACATGTAGAAGGTGCTTTCAACAACCAGAAACAATACAGCACATTACTGGAGCATGTACGTCGCTTGCTGCTACAGACTATCTGAAGAGACACAACCAAGTTGCAAAAATCATACACCAAGCGCTGGGGATAAAGCACGACCTTATTTGGATGGAAGTTCCGTTCTATAAATATAACCCAGACCCTATTTTAGAAAATAATGTTTGCAAGCTCTATTGGGACCGTACTGTTCTAACTGACCATCTTATTGGAAACAACAGACCAGACATAATCTTAATGAAAAAGCAAAGCAAGGAAACTTTTATCATAGATATTGGAATCCCAAATAGCCACAATCTGGAAAATTATTATCGAGAGAAGGTTAGCAAATACCAGCTTCTTGCAGAAGAAATAAAACATATCTGGAGGCAGGATATGGTAAGAGTCATACCGATAATTATATCTTCAACTGGAATAGTTCCCAAAAACTTCATTGAAAACCTTAAAACATTAGGTGTCGAAAGAAAAGCCACAACAATACAAAAATCAATAATCCTATCTACAACAACGATAGTGCGTTCAATAATTTGCAGTGCTTAAAGCTCTACTATTAATATAATATATATTAAATAACAAAAACACAAAAGAAAACAGTGCTGAAGTGACTTGCAGGCGACTGCCGTCATGTTCAGCTAAAAATGGACTCCCCCTCGCGCGGTATGGGGAGGGGGAAGAGGCGTGGGAATAATAATAATAATAATAATAATAATAATAATAATAATAATAATAATAATAATAATAATAATAATAATAATTTACTTTACTTTAAAAAACTTACTTTAGAAGTAATTTAAAAATATGAAATTATACCTCTGCACATTTTTAATATGTTCTTTTTATAATTATAAATAACAGCCTGTAAGAAAAATTAAATCAAAATAAATGCAAACCTTTAAAAAAAGTTTAATTTTTGTAGTAATAGCTTTTAAGGTTTTTCTTTAGGTATTACTATGCTAAAAGAACAACAGGCGTCATTTAAGTAATTTTTTTCAATAAATGATTCAGAAAATATACACAGATTACATACCTAAAGAAAATATTGAATTAGTGCAAGCCGTTTACTTTTTTTTGTTATGCCTTTTATTTATCATGGTGCCGGTAGTATCGATATCGGTATAACTCTTTTTTAAACCAAAAAATGCAATTTCTAAAGTGAAAAAAAAATTAAATAGTACCTCTCCAATAGTACTAACATTTTACAGAAAAAATAGTCTTCAAATAAGTGCAAATCTAAAATTTTTATAAATTGTAAATTTTAAAAATATAAAATTAACAAAAAACTCTCTATCTGGGATGCTTTTTAGCGGAAATTTGTCACCTTACCGACTTAGGTTATATGAGGTGTGGTTATAATTTTCACACAAACTAGTTTTTGTTATAATAGAACAAGGTGTATCAAATTGGATACTTTTTTGGGGGAAATATTACACCTTACCGATTTCGGCTATATGAGAAAACATATTATTTAGGCGATCTGAGGGCGGATTCTGAAGATCGCCAAGCTAAAGCTAAATTTCTATCGCTAAAATGCAAAAATTGCTTCGTTCAATTCCTTAGCGATTTCGCTAAAACGCGATACTGAGTTTCAATTCGCCTAGCTAAAAATGTTACTTTTACTACTCACCACAGGAAGCGCTGTTTTAGCGATTCTTATGTCAAAAAATTTATTTGGTTATGGCTGTGTGCCATTTGGAAACTTTTCACTATTGCTTCTATAGAAAAGAAAATGTTGAGTTGTAAAAAAATTTGTATCTATTGTATTTAAATTGTCATTTTTTGCTGTGCCAAGTGAAACATGAAAATGTTATCCAGAAATTTTGATGGCTTCTGAGCGAATGAACGAGTTTTTTTAAGACGCATTTGACTGCCACGTTTTCTACTACTTATTTTTTTATTCAAAATGATATTATGAGCTGCAAGGAATGTAACTGTTTTAAGTAGAACTACTTATAAAACCAAAACTTGTGTAAGCATTAAAAATTTGTAAAAAAATAACAATTTTTATTCATTATTATTTTGTCGTATGTATTTTAACTAATTAGCTTAGAGATGGAATAAATTGAAAATATGTTTTTAAATTATATGTTTAGATTTTACTTCACTTATAAATGTACGGAAGTAAAAAAAGTATCAGTGTTAAAGGTTTCTTGTCAACTGGACCTAAAACTCCGTAACCTAAACTATGCGCGAGGATAAAAATTGTACTATACCTAAAGGTTGCCATACCCGAAATAGGCTTACTGCCAAATTTTGAGATCAATTGATTATAACACGAAAGAAAATATTGACTTATACTCAGTCGATCAACCAGCTAACCATAAAACATCCTTGAATACGTATTAACTCTTTATCGGCCATATTTAAAAATATTCAAAAAGTATATTCAATGCATTAGTTTTGCAAGTTGAATGCAGCAAAGAAAAACTTAATACATTGCGTATGTCAGAAGTAATGAACTTCCAAATTTAACATAAATATGTATTTTAAACCCTTTAAGTCCTAAGACTAGCCTAGTTTTTAAAAATCTTCAAAAAGAATTGTAGTAATTTTTATTGACACTGAAATAAATAAAGACGACTGAAGTGACTCCATGCTTTTTAATTGCTCCTCAAGCCTGCATTTTTAGCCTAATGACAAATATTTTCTAAAAATTAAAAGCAAATCACAATCCTATTTTTTTTTTTGTACGGAAACATAAATAAAACTACTTTTTTAAAAAAAAATATACAGCAAAACATTGATACTAACAATTTTGTAAAGCACAACCCTTTTGCTTCACTCAAAAATTTTTGTGCAGGTTGTCAAAATTTCTACTAGTCCCCGGCAAGGCTCATTTATAAGATTATGGCATAGAAGTAAAATAGAAGGAAGCGGTGTAGTTGAAGTGAATTGAAGAATTTTATTAACACAATGAAGTTGACACAAACACAAAAACATTCAAACAGGGCCGCATTCGGTTATGAAGAAAAGAAAGGCGTAAACTATTTTTCGTTTTTTAGAAGTATGTTTACTAAGTAATTTTTATGTAGCACCTTTATACAATATGATGCGTAACCGATTTTTTACAGAGAAAACATTAGTAAAATAAAGTAAATGATTTATTAATAATTAATTTCAAAAAACTATTTCTTATAAACTATTTATTTAATTGATATTAAAATAACACAAAAACTAAGCGACTAAAATACATACCAAATTAAACTCCTTTAAAATAAATAGTTTTGTGTAGTTTTTTCCGAACTGTCGGCTCTTAATTAGTTTTTTTTATATAAAACTGCCTAGTTATAGCTGGTAACCTTATTGCGCTAATCCACTTTAATTTCATGTTAAGTTTTCAAAGAAATTGTAAACAAATAAATAACTATTGAAGCTGATCCCAATATGAAAAAAATTAAGGCCCTTGCCACCAATTGAATATTGAATGCGCTCATGAAGCAGAACTTGTGTTTTGACAGATGCTCTTGCTCAAAAATGGAGGGCAACAATTTTTTTTTTTGCTCGGCAAGGGCTTATGTCAAAAAGTGATGCTCTATCTCGCTTCCTCAGCGACGAAAATTCCTTCTATACACGTATAGTGTGTGTGAGCAAAACACCATTTCCTTATCTTTTATTTCTATGGCTCTATCTCACTTTCTCAGCGACGAAAATTCCTTCTACACACGCATAGTGTGTGTGTGAGTAGAACACCATTTCCTTAAAGGCTTGATTACCCAAGCGTAAGGTAACGTAGCGCGAGGTGGCCAACTGTCAAGCTAAAATCTGTTTAATGATAAATGTGTACAAGTCGTTACCGAAATTGTAACGTGGCGTGACGCAGCGTAGAAGTCTGTAGAAAATAGATTTCTACGCAACGTTATGATTTTTGACAGTTCGACAGCTGTGGGACAAGCGAAAAATTTTGATTAACTTTTAGTAAATTTTAATACTATATAAGAAAAGATGCAGTCTTTTATTGAAGAGGAGAAGTTAATAAGCCTACTAAAATAAAATAAGTGCCCTGCACTACGGCGCCTGCACTACGTTGGACTACGATTTCGGTAATTGTTAACCTCGAGGCAACGTCGCACTACGGTACATCCCGCTGCTCCACCTAACGTTACGCTTGGGTAATTAAGCCTTAATTTTTATTTCTATGGGTTATGGCACTTGAAGAAATGCACTCTTTCTCCGCCATTGCTTGAACTGTCAATGTGCTTTTCTTTGTTCTATGCATTCATTTTCTTGATTTATTTTCATCCATTCTGAAAGTTCGACCAAGCTCGCTCTCAAGTGTCACAACCTTATAAATGAGCCTTGTCCCAGGCATGATTCAATTCTTATAAGGTTATTCGTATTTTTGACGTTTTCTCAAATTGGTATGCTTATTTGAAAATGAGAGCAGAAAAAAATCGAGAGCAATGTCATTAGAGCTAAAAATGCACACGGTTGCCCAAATATCATACTAATTGGTACTATATTGACTACTATTAATTTTGCTCTAGTACTTTTATTGCTCCTATTTCTTAGTGCATTAATAACTTTTTAAATTATTTTTATTTACTAACTTCAATGAAAATTATGGTAATAAATGTATAAGTAATATAAATACAAAAATAAATATAATTTTGTTCGTTTATTTTAATAAACACATTAAACCTAACTATGAAACCTAAACAAGAGCGTTTAGTGGCGCGTTCTAAATAAGTTTATTAACCGAGCTGATTGCGTAACTGCATTAAAAAGAAATTGCCATCACAAAATTATTAGGAACTTTACAGAAATTTTAGACCCATTAATGGTAAGTGCATTTATAATTTTTTAAATTGTTAAGAAAGAAAAAAGAAACAAAAATTCGTCAAAACAAAAATGAAACCACGGTCGCATAATACGCATTATACGTAGTGTATTCATAATGTTACCAACTCCTTTTGGGAGGGTCTTACTTCTTTTTTTCTCGCTGTACTTCTTGTATCGAAGTACGATAAAAGTACTTCTTTTTACTTGTTGTACTTCTTTTTGACATCATTTTGACAATTTTTTCATAAATCTATTCAAAGTACACCTCTCTAAGATTCAAGTAACTTTATTTATTTTAAAGTGTAGCCCAGTGTGACGACCGAAATGTTGACTTTTTTCATAAGTTTTTATTGATGTCGTAAAGTATGCAAAAGAATTTTCTTTGACTTTTAATTTGCTTATAGTTATCTATATCAAAGAAGAGTACTCGAAGAAGGTGTGTTTTTTGGGGAAGCACTCAGCCTTACGTGTTCATCTGAAATAAGAAATCAAAGAGAATATCGTTCTGCAGGCTTTTTTGTAGTGCACTACCCTATAATAAGCATATTTAAAAAAAACAAATAAAAGTTGGCAAACTTGTAAAAAAAAATTCTAAATCTAACTTTTTTTAATTTGTTTAAAATATTAACTTATTGAAAAATTGATTGTTTTTAAGTTCCGGAACTAGCTATGAATGCCTTAAACAGGTAAAATTTTTAGCCAAATCAGTCGAATAGTTTTTAGTTAGTGCTTCCCCGAAGTTTCAAAAAAGTAGTTTCGAAAAAAACGTGTTTAAAGTTTTTACAACATTTTAATATACGTTACATCGCTTTCTCTTCTCTTGGCTGTAACTTTAAAAATATTTTCAATTTAGGTCAAAGGCTTTTAGAGTATATTTTTAAGATTAATTCTATATTCTTATATTCTATTGTGAAAAATTAAAAAAAAATTGATTTTTTGAATTCGTCAAACTGGTGGAATACTAATTTAATAATGAATTGTAAGCTGGATCTAATTTTGATTCTCTTATAAATTAAACTGTTTGTTTAATGGATTTTTTCATGCATCTTTTAATATCTTCATTATTTTTTTTGATGTACTTCTATTTTGTAATTCTATATTTATTCTATGTACTTCTTTTGTGTCTCTTTTTAAAATCAGTGCGTGTACTTCTTTTTGCTTTGAAAATGTTGGTCACATTATGTATACACCACGTTTTTGTGCCGCAAGCTGCTTATGTTTAATCCCTCAACTTTGTTATTGCAAATTACGCTGCTGTAAGCTTACCGAACATACGCTGTTTGCATCGACAATACGGCGTTCATTGAATACCACTAGTATTTATTTATAATTTGTTTTTTGCCTTAACTAACTTTCTTCCAAATTACACTTTAAATTAATAAAATTCACTAATTAGGTTTTGAGCAATGGCAAAAATAACTTTTTACTTTAAATTTGCAAAGGAGCTTTCTAAATTCCTTTTGAAAATGGTTTACTAACTGCACCAATATCTAAATAAAAAGTGCAAAATAAAAACTTTCAGTTATTTGAAAAAATTTTAAATAAACTTAAGTTAATATACTTAAAAATTTGTAATTAATTTTTTTAGTATTTACACAAGTACTTTATGATTTTTCATAAAACATTCTCGTATTTTCATAAAATAAAACTATGTAAAAACTAGTAAAGATTTATTTTGACTGGTTCAACTTTAAATACCAAAACAGTCGTGGCTTATTGGAGGCTTAGGTTTTATTCAATTCTTCAAAATTTTGCACTTAGAGTACATTTTACGTATTAAAAATTAGGTGCAAAATTTCTTGTCAATTAATGACCGAATTGCAAACTAACTGCTTTATTCTGTACAACCAGAGACTATAAATACGTATAGACATTGCAACTGAAAGGTCCGGTACGAAATGAAAAATTTGTACGTACAAGACAAGAGACCCGACGAGTAACAAACCTAACGAGTAATCGCTTGCAGCAATTTGTGTTGCTAGCACAACATGTATATGTTGCTTAAAGCAGCCTGACTTTGTTTACATTTTTTTTTTGCTTGATTTGTTGTTTCTGCATTGGACTTTTTTTGTTACGCTAGGATTTTGTTCAAGTTTTGGAAGCATTTCGTTGATCGTCAGATATAAATCATTTTTTTGCGATTTTGTCTAATTGAAGCAAAGGCGTTTTAGATAAATCGCTGTATCTTTTTTATTTCTAAACGGATTGAAATGCTCCAAAGGACAACATTTTAGAAAATTGATTAATCTTACAAATGACATTAAAATTAAATTAATCAAAAATTAATTCAATTATTTATTACCTATTTTAAACAGATTTAAAACAAAAACTCTAATCTGCTGCACAGAGTTAAATCTACTCATAACCCTTAATTGTATTTTTTAAAGAAAATGCCGTCAATTTTGTTTTCTTGTTTGTATTTCTTTGTAACTAAATTGTTATTCGACTAATTTGTTAAAAAAGTATATATTTATCTATCTGAAGCAAAGGTGGTTAATATAAATCGCCATATCTTTTTTGTTTCTAATCGGATTCAAATGCTCCAAAGGACAACATTTTAGAAAATTGATTAATCCTTAAAATGACGTTAAAATGAAATTTTTCAAAGATCTGCTGCACAGGATTAAATCCACTCATACCTTTAAATTTTATTGTTCATAGAAAAGACTATAAGTTTTGTTTTTTTATGCAAAATCTAGGCTTATAAACAAACTTTTAGATGGAATTATTGATTACATATTAATTAACTAAAATAATGTCAAACTAATTTTTTATAAAATTCTTCTTTAATTGTTTGAAATAGATTTTAAAAACTTTCCGTTAATACGTTATATGATGTTAAGAAAAATATCAGAACGTAATCCGATTCTCTGGGTAAAATATGTTCATAACAATTTGGTTTTCTTCTTTAATTTAATTTTAATTATTTTTCGATCCGGCCCTTTTTTAATAACAAAAAATATGTTATTATTGTTTTTTTAAGGCAAGATGTAGGCTTATTAACAAATTGTAAGCTCGAATTATTTATTAAATAGTGAAAAAGGAATACATATATGAAAACTAAAATAACTCAACTGGTTTTAAGGTTTTCAAAATATTGTTTACTTAAACATGAATTATTATAAAATAAGTTTTGAACTTTTTTGTGATAAATTTAAAATTTGCTAAATAAATGAATTTTTTAAATTTTTTCCTTTTCCTTCAAAAATTTAAAAATTACAAAATAAATGAAATTTTTTAAGTTTTCTCCTTTGCTTTTAAATTTCAATTATTTCAAATGTATTTAAGTTTTTAGGAAATACCATACAAAAATAAAAATAATTACAAAAGCATGGGGGAAAAGCATGGGGCTAAATGAGGTGCACTTGTTTTTAACAATATGAGGTGCATTCAATTTAGAGTAGAGATGAGCGATATTTTGATACCGGTGATTTAGTCACCGTGATTGAAAAATCACTGGTAACTGCGGTGATCAAATACTATCAAAAACCGTGATCAGTGATTGGGCTTTTGTTAATTTTTTGTCTTATGTCGTTTGCAGCAATTCGTGATATAACCAGTGATTTTTTGATTGTGCGAGAATTTTTTGTCTCTGTCTCTCAAGTACGCATATCATATGCACTTTGATATGAGTTTTAATGTTGTTTCGGTCACCTCTCATAACTACATACATGAATATGCATTTGTTTAGTTGAAAAATAACGTGATCACGGTCACCATATTAAAGAACGGCGATTTAAAAATAACGTTCACTAATAACGCCGTTATTGAAAAATCACCGGATCGCTCATCTAGTTTAGAGTTGCACAGTACTGAAAGGTCGGCCAATGAACTTGACTATTGTGATAGCAAAAATTTCCTGAAAAAATCAATCAGACGGACTTATGGACTTCGGACAGACGGTCTAACATTTACAAATACATACTAACAGACTGACAGACAAAAAGAGATATGGAAAAACAGACGAAGTGACAGTCGGATTATTTAAAAAAATCTAAAACGACAGACAGACTTTCAGACGTACAAACGGAATGCTTATGCATTTAGAAGACTTTGCATTTTTGCATTGTTTCTTTTAACTCTTCGGACACTAGATTTTCTTTTAATCATTTCGAATTCTTTCGAATTAAAACAGTAATAAGAAAATCTAGAATGATTTGCCTGTGCTCAAAGCAACTTCCATTTTCATCAAACCACTCTGGAGTTGCAATATTTGAGTGTGCAATACAGGACTTTATGATACGTTTTTTAAATTCGGTTCGTGACAACTTTTATTGATTATACCCTTGTATATTGAAAAATGAATAAAATCAAATTGAAATCGTTCTTTTACAGCTCTATTTAAGGGAAACATATTAATTTTATTAATTGAAGCAAGATGTACAGAAATTCATTTACTTTGATGATCAAATCGTCTGCACTCTTTCACAAATATAGTTTTTATTTTTCGTAAATGTTTAGTAAATGTTTCATAAATATTTTTGTTTCAGTAAATTGGCTAAAAATAATGAAAAAATAGTTGAGGCAAGGAGAGGACAATATATCAAATTTGTCTTTTTAATTACTAAATTACATAATTACTTAACAACCTAATTACTTAATAACCCAATTTAACTCCAATGGAAATTTAAGTAGGGTAACGCCAGATCAAAAAGCCTTACAAAAAATGACACAGTTTTGATAGTATCGTAAGTATAGACGCAGAATTCCTTTTTATAGAGTAATAGAGAAAAATTCTGTTTTTTTTTTCATTTATATTTCTAAACTATATTAAAGTGTTGCATTTTCTAAATAAAAACTATTCAAAAAAAATTGTTGATGTTGTTGCCTTCTTCAAACTAACTTGATCTAAAAAGCTAACAGTTAAATTCATGTAACAATTTGTTTTGTTTTATAAAAAGTTTTCATTTGAAACTAAATGTAATTCAAAGTATTGTTTGATATATGGAAATAAATATCGGAAAAATTTGAATAATATACTTTTTCTGTTGTAAAGAGCATGTACATAAGTATATGTATATTTTAAAAGTAATTCAAAATTAAAATTTTAGTTAACAATATATATTTTTTAAATATGGAAAAAATACTATGCATTGCTCTAATTATAAATAATTAGAATTTATTATGGTATTTAAAAAATAAATAGAGTTTTCAAAGCACAACGCATGCGCAAACCTGCGTACTAGTAATACATACGGGCTAACTTATTTAAAAATCAAACGGCTGGAAGTAGACCAAAAGTAAGACAAAAAAGGGGAAAATTAATTTTTACTTTATGTTAAAATTAATTTTGATTTTAGTTTTTGAAGCACCCCAAGCTTTTTATAACATAATAAAGAACCAACAAAGTTTAAAGGAGTTGTTCATTTTGGATCGCTTTCGGAATTAGAATACTTTTATAAAACATTTCAATTAATTGAGAATAAAAGGAAAGGAAAAATCTTTAAAAATGTAATTGATTTTGTAATTTTTAAATTTTCGAAGGAAAAGGAAAAAATTTATCACAAAAAACTTCAAAACTTATTTTATAATAATTCTTGTTTAAGTAAACAATATTTTGAAAACCTTAAAACCAGTTGAGTTGTTTTAGTTTTCATATATGTATTCCTTTTTCACTATTTAATAAATAATGTGAGCTTACAATTTGTAAATAAGCCTACATCTTGCCTTAAAAAAACAATAATAACATATTTTTTGTTATTAAAAAAGGGCCGGATCGAAAAATAATTAAAATTAAATTAAAGAAGAAAACCAAATTGTTATGAACATATTTTACCCAGAGAATCGGATTACGTTCTAATATTTTTCTTAACATCATATAACGTATTAACGGAAAGTTTTTAAAATCTATTTCAAACAATTAAAGAAGAATTTTATAAAAAATTAGTTTGACATTATTTTAGTTAATTAATATGTAATTAATAATTCTATCTAAAAGTTTGTTTATAAGCCTAGATTTTGCATAAAAAAACAAAACTTATAGTCTTTTCTATGAACAATAAAATTTAAAGGTATGAGTGAATTTAATCCTGTGCAGCAGATCTTTGAAAAATTTCATTTTAACGTCATTTTAAGGATTAATCAATTTTCTAAAATGTTGTCCTTTGGAGCATTTGAATCCGATTAGAAACAAAAAAGATATGGCGATTTATATTAACCACCTTTGCTTCAGATAGATAAATATATACTTTTTTAACAAATTAGTCGAATAACAATTTAGTTACAAAGAAATACAAACAAGAAAACAAAATTGACGGCATTTTCTTTAAAAAATACAATTTAGGGTTATGAGTAGATTTAACTCTGTGCAGCAGATTAGAGTTTTTGTTTTAAATCTGTTTAAAATAGGTAATAAATAATTGAATTAATTTTTGATTAATTTAATTTTAATGTCATTTGAAAGATTAATCAATTTTCTAAAATGTTGTCCTTTGGAGCATTTCAATCCGTTTAGAAATAAAAAAGATACAGCGATTTATCTAAAACGCCTTTGCTTCAATTAGACAAAATCGCAAAAAAATGATTTATATCTGACGATCAACGAAATGCTTCCAAAACTTGAACAAAATCCTAGCGTAACAAAAAAAGTCCAATGCAGAAACAACAAATCAAGCAAAAAAAAAATGTAAACAAAGTCAGGCTGCTTTAAGCAACATATACATGTTGTGCTAGCAACACAAATTGCTGCAAGCGATTACTCGTTAGGTTTGTTACTCGTCGGGTCTCTTGTCTTGTACGTACAAATTTTTCATTTCGTACCGGACCTTTCAGTTGCAATGTCTATACGTATTTATAGTCTCTGTTTCAAGTTCAAATCGTTGTTGTTGCAATTTTTGAATCTAGTTGATGAACACAGTGGTCATATAATTACACTTGTGCAAAATTTGTTGTTGTTTAAACCAACATTGGTTCAAAGCTGTCGATGCTAAAGAGCTGAGCATATTAATTTGTTGTTGCTGCCTCTGCTCTTAATATTGATGCTAAAACCTATTTGTCGGCAAGTGCTATAAGTTTTTAACGCAAGAAAACAACAGACCATTTGAAAGTGAGCTGTGCTACTGCGAAAGCAATAGAAATTTTGTGACGTCAAAGTTACAGTGAGATAGACTAGTTGTTGCATTTAAAAAAAAAATGTATTTTGAATTATAATTTGTTTTTGTGGTATTTAAAAGTTGAAGTATAATATGGATTCGTTAAAGCAGCAAAGAGCGACTGCAAAGGGGAATATTTCTCGAATTAAAAACAAGCTGTCAGATGCATCGGTCTCAAGAAATGCAATTGATTTAGAATGTAGACTAGACATTTTAAATTCGTATATCAAGCAAATGATGGCATATCAGACAGAAATTGAGAAAGCAAATCCTGATGACGATAAGAGAGGAGAGATAGAGGAGCTTTGTATATCTGCAAAATCATTGCTGTTAGGATTGTTAGGAAGACACAGACGGAGCGAAACTACAATGCTAGAAAACACGATATCTGTTTTACCGCCTATAAATCATCTTCCAAAATTAAAACTACCTAAATTCGATGGAAAATATTCAGACTATAAAAATTTTATAGGAACGTTTAATTTCTTAGTTCATGATGAGGCAACGTTAGCTAATATTGAGACGTTCAATCATCTTATATCATGTCTTTCAGGTGATGCATTGCAGACTATTCAAGCTTTTCAGATTAATGAAGAAATTTATAGCAAAGCGCTAGCAAGGTTAGATGAGAGGTATAATGTTTGAAATTGAAAAGTTATGTAAACCCGAAGCGTAGGCGATGCGAAACATTATTGACACCGTATCGGCCATATACGATTCGTTGTTATCAATTGGCAGTGAAAAAGATCTGATAAACGCACTGTTAATCTATATAGTTTTGTCGAAAGTAGATGCGACTACAAAAGTTAAATGAAATGATAGCTTAGATTATTTTAAACTTCCAACATGGGAAGAGTTTAGTAAGGTTATAATCAGGCGTTGCCACTCTATAGAGGTTAATGAGGATCGGCACCCTAAAAGTGAAAACTCGGCACATAGAAATAAATTTAAACAATCATCATTTGACAAGAAAAAGAAGTCGAGAATGTCGTTTACTTGTGTTAGTAATAATAAAAATATTAAGTGCGTGTACTGTAAATCAACTGAACACTACATTCAGAATTGTAATGTGTTAAGTTCGATAACTGTCAGTCAACGATTTGACTTCGTTAAACAATCGGCTTTGTGTCTCAATTGCCTAAGAAAAGGCCACTCGATATCTACTTGCAGAGCAAGTCGTTGCCATGTCTGTCAAAAACCGCATCATACATTGTTGCACATTTACGAAGTTAGTACAACTCATCAAGTAGAGCTGCCTAGTACATCTAGAGCAGCTAACAGTGCGTCAAATAACCAAGTTGTTTTGCATACAAGTTCGACACAAGATGTCGTGTTGTTGGCGACTGCAATCGTTGAAGTTAAAAACAGATTCGGACAATTTGAACCTGTGAGAGCGTTGTTGGATTCAGGCTCACAAGTCAGCTTCATAAGCCAAGAAGCTGCATATCGGTTGAATCTCCCACGTATAGCATCAGACTTAAATTTAGTGGAAATAGGCTCAATAAGTACAGGAGTTAATAAAAAAGTTAACGCAGTTGTAAGATCAAGAATTAATGATTTTCAATTTAATGCTGATTTCTGGATTATAAAATCCATATCTAAAAATCAACCAGAAGTAA
Organism: Dichetophora obliterata; assembly: GCA_963920525.1. NCBI lineage: Eukaryota > Metazoa > Arthropoda > Insecta > Diptera > Sciomyzidae > Dichetophora > Dichetophora obliterata. Next base: position 177,222,016 of record OY986437.1, on the reverse strand, counting down.
ATTTATACACTCAGTCGTGGAATATTCCTGCGAACATTCAGCTCGCTGATCCATATTTTTATAACCGACAAAAGGTTGATTTATTAATTGGTGCCGATTCATTTTTTGAGCTGTTATCTGTTGGTCAAATACGATTAGAGCAAACTTTGCCCACATTGCAAAAAACAGAATTAGCGTGGATAGTGTCAGGCAAGTGCGCAGGCAACCAACATTCACAAGTATGTCACGTTGTCAATAGAGCCGATGATTCTAATATGCTATCACTTGACAATATTGTAAGAAAATTTTGGGAAATGGAAGAAACTCCTGATACTGTTAAGAAAATGACTGCTGAGCACAATAATTGTGAAAGGCATTTTTTAAACAATATAAAATTATTGTCTAATGGTCGATTTGAAGTGCGGCTTCCTTTTAAGGCTAATCCAAAATTTCTTGGATCGTCTTTCGAAATAACAAAGCGAAGATATTTGTCACTTGAACTTAGACTGTTGCAGAGGCCTGAAGAAAAAGTTATGTATAATGATTTTATGAAAGAGTATCTATCGCTGGGTCACATGTCATTAGTTGACCATATCCATTTTAATGAAGCTCATTACTTTATACCACATCAGTGTGTTTTAAGGCCAGAAAGTACTACTGCTAAGTAAGAGTAGTTTTCGATGCATCATGTAAAATGTCAACGCAAATATCGTTAAATGACGTATTGATGGTTGGTCCCACAGTTCAGCCGGAATTATATAAATCCTTACTTAGATTTCGTTGTTACAAATATGCTATTACCGCAAATATTACAAAAATGTACAGACAGATTTAAATTCATTAAGATGATCGTAAATTTCAGTTGGTTTTGTGGCGGCAGAATGATAATATGCCAATACAAATATATTGCTTAAACACAGTAACATATGGCACTGCCGCAGCACCCTTTTTAGCTATAAGATGTTTAAATAACTTAAGCGAATTAAATCAGGATAACTATCCAATCGGTTCTAGGGTCATCCAAGAACATTTTTATGTAGATGATTTGTTGACTGGCGCAAATGACATCAATGAGCTAAAACAAATTCAATCAGAAGCAGCGTTGCCGTTTTGGTAGAGTTCTACCAAAAATGGTAACTTTTTTTTGGTTTGGTAGGATGGTAGGAAGATTTATATTTTGGTAACTTTTCAGATAAATCAATAGAATGGTAAGAAATAACAAAAGCGTTGTGGCAAAATGTTGCGCACCACTTTTGCATAGTAAAATGTTACCATTTGGCCAAGGTTCAAAGTATATTTAAAGTTTATGATACCCCCTGTGCGTTTCGTTTTGGAGTTTACATTTTTTCATTTACCGAACGCACCACTTTCATATTTTCGCAATTACCGAACAAAATATTTATAGCGCAAAATATTATTTTCTTTGTGGTCGTGCTTGCTACTGCTTTAATTTTGCTTTGGTTCCTTTGCTTTGTTTTTAAAAATGGATAAGTAAGTTTCTTTATTCAACATTAAGATTCGGTTTACATAATTCTTGAAATTTTTAGATTTTTATCTAAAAGGAAACTAACTACGGAATCAGAAACAGCTTCAACTTCTGCAGCAAGCAAGGCAGCCAAATTTACAGCTGAAGAGGAAGAAAATTCATGCGACAGGTAATTTTATTTTCCTTAAAATTATTATAATAATATAATTGTAAATTTTATAGTGACCATGAGCACCAAGGAAATGTACAAACTTCAAAAACGAAAAAATTTCGTTCTAATTGGATTTATGATTTTCCATGGCTTAAGGAAAAGGATGCAAATGCCTATTGTGTGGCTTGCGATAAGGCTCTTATAAACCACCTTACGCACCTTAAAAAACATGACAAAGCTCGCGCACACGTTGAAAATCTCGCGATAAAAAGAAACCAAACAAAGCTGGAAATGTTTATGAGTAAGGAATCGCTGTCTCTCCAAAAGCAGGTTGAGTTTGCTGAGTTAACACTAACTATGTTTATAATTTCGCATAACCTACCATTCTTGTTAATGGATTTTTTGCCAAATCTGTTGGTTGAATGTTGTCCAGACTCTAAAATAGCCAAGTTAGTTAAATGCGGTAGAACAAAATCGACAGATATTGCCAAGGTGTTGGGCAAAAAGGCAGCTGACCAAATAATTTCATCACTCAAAACAAGAAAGTTTTCCCTCATCGTGGACGAAACAACTGATATTTCTGCGAAAAAAGCATTAGTTTTGGTAGTTAGATACATATGTTCCACATCTTTCATCGTGCGAGATAGATTTCTGAGCTTACTAGAAATTACAAAGGCTGATGCAAGCTCAATTTTTTCGGCAATAACAGACTTTTTCTTAAACCATGAGATCCCATTATCAAATTTAATAGGGCTAGCCACCGATGGTGCAAGCGTAATGGCAGGAGATTTGAATGGTCTGAAACAAAAATTTAAAAATGAGATTGATCTTTTTTACTTAAAATGCTCTTGTCATTCTTTGCACTTATGCTCATCATATGCATGTAAAATGCTTCCAAAAGAATTAGAAAAGTTATGTCGAGACATTTATAATTTTTTTTCACATAGTTCAAAAAGAATATACGAGTTTAAAGAATTCCAAGAGTATTGCAATGTAAAACCACACAAAATTCTGGATGTTTCAATGACCAGGTGGCTAGCCCTAGAAAATGTGATTAATAGAATAATTGAACAATGGGACAGTTTAAAGCTGTACTTCATATCCAATTATTTAGAAGTAAATGGTGTCCGTGCATGTGATATGGCGCACATTATGAATTTTAAAAGTAAAGTTTATTTTTTGTTTTTGTCATACAATTTAAACATTATTAATAATTTAAATAAGGAATTTCAGTCGGAAAAAGTTCGCTTACCTTATCTTTTTTCACATTTAGAAACGAACTGCAAATTAATTTTAAGTAATTTTATGAATAATAATTTTTTGAAAAATATTGACTGTTTATCTAAGGTTGATTTATCCAGTAGAAGTAACTGTTTACCTCTGAAAGATTTTTTTATGGGAAACAAAGCTGAAATATATTTCAGGTCTTGCAATTTTTCTGAAATAGAAGAAAAAGAGATAAAATCCAATATTCTTTCTTTTTATATCGAACTTTTCAATCAAATAAAAATAAGATTCAACTTTGATAGTGATGAATTAAAGTATTTATCAATAATAACACCCCAAAGAGTTTTGTCGGACTGTGAAGTTTCTATAGAACCACTGCTTACATATTTTCAAAATTTAGTTGATTGTGATTTTGAAATAATTATGACACAATGGAAACTTTTAAGATTTTCAAAAACTAATTTAACGGCTGATATTGACATAAATATTTTTTGGGAAAAAGTGAGTTGTATAAAGAATGGAATGGGGGATATGTGTTTTAAGGAATTATGTGCTTTTGTTTTTAATCTAATGTCTTTGCCACATAGTTCTGCAGCTGCTGAACGCAAATTTTCTGATTTGGCATTAATAAAAACCAAACTGAGAAATAGGTTAGAATTTTCTACTATCAATGATATAATGCTAGCAAAAGAATTGCTTAATAAAGAAGAAGCAAACTATGTTTGGTCTGCCAGGAATGTATTTAAATGACTGATTTTCTTGATTTTTTTTGTTATTTACATATAAATGTATGTTTATTTACATTTTATACTATTGTTTTTTATGTTAAATGAAATGTGATATTGCTAAAAGTGCAAATTTAATTTGTTAAATGGAATAAATAAAATATTTTTTGAAAAAGTATAAAAATTACTTTTAATATGAGTGGAAAAATTTTGGTAGCTTTTGGTAATTTTTTCTAAGTTTAAAAATTTTTTTGGTAAAAAAAAATTTTTGGCTGCGGCAACACTGATCAGAAGTAAAATCAATCTTAAGCTCTGCTGGGTTAGAACTAGCGAAATGGCACTCCAATTGCTGCAAATCAAACTCAACTAATTCGGATAAAACATTGCAAAATGAAAAGACCAAAAGATACTATGCCTTAGGCATAGTGTGGAATCCTAAGGAAGACTCGTTACATTTAAGTTTGGAAAATGACTTCAGGAATTTGAAAGCCACGAAAAAAAATATTTTGTCAGTCACATCAAGGCTATTCGACCCGTTAGGACTATTGTGTCCAATAATTACAAAGGGAAAAATACTTTTGCAAGAGCTCCATAAATTAGAATGGGATGAGTCTATCCCAGTAATTCTCGATACAAGCTGGTGTAAATTTAAAGAGAATTTAAGCAAATTGAATAAAGTAAATATTCCTAGATTTGTTAGTATCGCACCAGCAGCAAAGATTGAGATTCATGGGTTTGCAGATGCTTCTATTCGCGCATATGGTTGTTGTATTTACGTGCGAAGTAAACTTGATGATCGAGTCGAGACAAAATTGTTTACTGCAAAATTCAAAGTTGGTCCATTAAAGACTAAAACCCTTCCTCGACTAGAACTTTGTGCTGCTCACATGTTAGCAAAATTATGGAAGACAATTGGATCATCAATAGAAGCGACAGTTGAAAACGTAATATTTTGGACAGACTCTGAGAAAGTACTATATTGGTTGAAAATGCATCCCTCTTCTCTTGCTACATTTTTTGGTAATCGAATATCGGAAATCCAAGAATCAACAAGTACAGCGATATGGCGTCATGTGCCAACTAGACAAAATCCGGCTGATATAATTTCGAGAGGCTGTGACATTAACGAGCTGTTAGACTCAATATGGTTCGATGGGCCTAAATTCTTATTGACTGAACCAACACATTGGCCTGTAAATACACATTTCCAGATTTCTGACCAAGAAATGGTGTCAGAGTGTAAAAAGACTACCCATGTTTTGGTAACGGTGCTGAATGAAGCAAACATAATATTGCAACTTGTTGAGCAATATTCGTCACACACGAAAATCTTACGTGTTTTATCATATATATACCGATTGTTAACTCCGTCACATGAAGATATGAAAAGCAGTGTTATTACAGCGCAGGAAATGGAATGGTCATTTCTTAAAGTTATTGAAGCTATTCAACAAAATACCTTTCGTGATGAAATAAAGGCGCTGAAGAGGTCACAGTTGTTGAAACCTAACCTTCAAAAACTCACGCCATTTATCGAAGAATGTGTTAATGGTTCAAGAAAATTTTCTTTGTTGCGAGTAGGTGGGTGACTTCTAAATGCCCCGATTGGCTATAATACTAGATTTCCGTTGCTTTTGCCAAGAACCTCTAAATTTACGATCTTATATGTTAGACATTTGAAGCTGAGAAACTGCGATGCAAATCAACGAGTTCTTGTAAATTTGTTGAGACAAAATGTATGGATAGCAAATGCACGAGAAGTAGCTAGAAAAGTAGTGAGAGACTGTGTGCACTGTTTTCGGTACCAGCCAGTAGTAGTAAACCAAATAATGGGGAACTTACCAAGAGATAGATTACGATGTTGGTCCTCACAATTTACACGGCACTCACAATTAAACGGCGCCACAGATTAACGGCCCTCACAATCAGACGGCCCACAACTACGCGGCCCCACAAACCACCGCGGCCTTCGAAACTCACCGGCCCTCACAATTAAGCGGCCCTACTACAAGCGGCCGCCGCACAAGCGCCATAGCAGCGCCCCTGCATAAATACAACGCAACAAAATTCAACCATCGTAACAACAACAACAATAACACACACCACCGTCTATACATGGCAAATACTCAAGTAAGCAAACAACAACACCAGCATGCATACTCGCTATATACTCAAGATGACAACAGCAGCTGCATCAACAATACGAAGCGCCGCTAAATCACGCCATTTGGTATTTATTCATTTATATTGTTTATTTTTATTATCTGCCTGATAACCAGGTACAGTCACTTCAAAGCATAGTTAACATTTAATCATTTATTATTAATCTTATTATATTTACTACTGATAGTAAACACTTAAAGTACAAGCATTGAAATTGCATAAGATAGCCACTAGTGTTAAGAAGTAAAACATTGAATTTATATTTACGATAATACTTAAAATATTTTGAACTTAACATTAAACACGATTTATAACTACTCACCCTGTATCGGACCTTCAGTTCGAGCAGTTACATATTAACATAGTTACATATGTATTTGCCTAGCTACTCAATCATGTTGAGACAAAGAAAACAAACATATTTAAGTTTCCCCTTAAAATGTCACACATAATGACATACTGCATAAGCGGCACTATGTGTCAAACGTATACTGTGTATACGTAGAATTGAATTATTACTTAAACGGCTGCTCGCTCACACAACTGAGCTCGGGTCTAGCCATCTCGCTTAAGTTAGAATTAAATATAATTTAATATAATTGTACCAGCCACCATTTAGTCTTAGTTGAGAAGTTGAAATAAAGAGTCGAACGAGAGATATCAAACGGCGCAGACGTCTTTTTTATTTGGAGCTGGAAATAATCAAAGTATTATTTTAACTTATCAGGAAACAGGTCGGACGGACAACCGACACCAAGTCGGTAAGGTAACCCAATCACTCCCAATCCTAATCCTGACCATTGCGCTGACCAGAACATCGAATTTGAAGGTTGCGTCCTGCAAATCTCTGCGATTTCTGTCACGCACACATCCGGCTCTATACAAAGCCACTCCTTAAGATATCCTAACTTGACCTTCGTGTTGTAACAGAGCTTCGAATTTGAAGGTTGCGTCCTGCAAACCTCTGCGAACTCTGTCACACACACATACCTACCATATCCAAATCCTAGCCCGTGCGCTGAAACAAAACTTCGAATTTGAAGTTTGCGTCCTGCAAATCTCTGCGAACTTTGTTTCACACACGTCTCCTCAATCCTAATCCTGCCCATTGCGCTGATCAGAACTTCGAACTTGAAGGTTGCGTCCTGCGAATCTCTGCGAATTCCTTCACGCACCATCCCATCTCTATACGAGAATACCTCGCTCGAAACCTTGGGCAAACTGCACTCTCGCCCAACCCCGCCAATTCCAACTGAACTCCTCTCCTTTGACCAAATCGGACGAGGACAGTTCAACGTGACCAGACCGGCCACCAACATCATCGCCAGTCACCAAGTGAGCCATAGCCCACACCTGCGATCCGCGCCAAATAGTGCTCCCTTCAAGAAGGAGTGCGAGCGGACCACCACCAAAAACCTCCATCCATAATTCTTGGAAAGAACCCCGGACAGCCGCTGAGCATTACCCTGGCTGGAAAGCGTTGTAGCGCAGGAGGTTCGTTACAATATTTGAGACCATTCTTAATATGTGGGGTTGATTTCTGTGGCCCAATGTACACATCTTATAAAATTCGTGGTAGACCTCCATATAAAACATATGTCTGCATCTTTGTTTGTTTTACTTCGAAAGTAGTACACATCGAAGTAGTCTCTGATTTATCAGCTAACGCATTTATTTCTTCTCTTAAAAGGTTCATCGGTCGGAGAGGTTTACCAGAGCGCATCTATTGCGACAATGCGACAAATTTTGTAGTAGCCAGCAACCAATTAAAGGATTTCAGAGAGGCGTTTCTAAGCGACGTGTATCAGAAGGGCATACAGCAGTTCGTCGCCAACCAAGGCGTGAGCTTTACATTCATCCCTCCACTCGCGCCGCACTTCGGAGGCTTATGGGAGGCAGCCGTGAAGTCGGCGAAAAGATTGTTGTATCGCGCCGCAGGACAAGCGAATTTGACCTACGAAGAGCTATCCACAGTGCTAGTGGACGTCGAAGCAATTCTAAATTCGAGACCCATTGGTGTGATGACAGAAGACCTCAACGATGGAGAGATGATTAGCCCCGGTCATTTACTCATAGGGTCATCTATGAAGGCGCTACCAGAAAAGGGTTCAGGCGAGATGAAGCTCGACTACTTGAATCGTTGGCAGCGCATATCGTGCCTAAAAATGCAGTTTTGGTCTGCGTTCCAAAAAGAATATATTTTGGACCTACAGACGAAGGCAAAATGGACGAAGCCTCTACGAAATATTGAGCTCGGAGCAATGGTAATCGTGCACGAGGACAATTTACCTCCACAAAATTGGTTGCTAGGCAGAGCTGCAGCTGTGATTCCGGGTTCCGACGGCGCGGTGCGAGTTGTCGATATAACGACCAAGAACGGCGTACTGCATCGAGCAGTGCAGAAGGTGGCGCTGCTTCCAATAAATTGAAGCGGAAGATCGATTAAAACTTGAAGGCTAATGGTGCCATTCAACGCGGCCGGAATGTTGGAGGAGAGTCATTGAAATTATATAGTTATTAAGCTGTTATTTTCTTTTCTTATTAGTGATTGGTAGCTGTTGTCAGTGATTAAATATGTCGTGTCGTGTCCTCAACGCATCGAAAAACATCTTTTCGTTCGTACCGTCCTTTAGTGCTGCTCCTGCAAATAAAAAGTAAAAAATGTTGAAAAGAGAACAATTCAACATAATAATTGCGTAGGAAAATTTCTACATCATGCTTGAGCTATTTTGAAAGAATTGTATGGTATAGTTTTAGGCAATTCTTTATTTGTTTTCACAACTCAGCCCACTCAACAAAGCTTAGCATTGATTAATAAAATTAACCGATTTAGTATAAAAATATATTTTAGTAAAAACCATCAATTACTTTCATTTCATTACTTTCATATATATTACCATACAAAACAGCCATTAGTTTAGTATAGTTCTGCAATCTTTTTTTATTTTGCTTCCCGTCAACGTTATATTCCAGAACTAGGTTCGTCGAAAAAATACTGCTTACATTCTTTACTAGGCCACCCTTTCGAATACGTCCTTCAATGGTTGCAATCTGAGAAAAAGAAATAAATAACAAGGGACATAAAAATATTAGATTATTAACAAACACTATCAAAAACATCAATAAAAATACCCAGCCAACCAGATAACGATAGTTAAATTTAACGAAATCATTTCGATATCGTTTCAATATCGAAATATTGTTCCGGTTCGAGATAATTTTCCTCATTTTTGATAGAGTTGACGGTAGGTAGTTTTGTATCGAAATCCATAATATTTCGATATCGAAACGATATTGTTTGGTTTGCTGGGTAGAAACAACAATTCAAAATCAATAAAAATTTAATGAAAACAGCACTTTTGATTTGCTCGAAGTTAATTACGAACTGTAATACAATTTGAAAAAGAAACAATCAATAGTATTTCTCACCATTTCATTTTTATTTTCGTCACTAAGCATCTCCTCTAAAGCATCCAAGTCAGTTTGTGTTTGCCACATTTTGCTCCGATATTAAATTTGTAATTTCTTCCATTTGCCTACGAAAAGATCCTATGAAAAAAATTATATAAAATTAAATTTAGATCCCAAAAATATGGAAATGCAAATAAATGCATACATTAGTGTGGGCCGATTTTATGATATTATGTTTGTACAATTTTCCCTATTAGAGGACAAAAAGGATTCTCGGGGCATATTTTTTCCGTACCCCTAGAACCCTTATTTGTCTTCTAATAGGAAAAAATTGTACAAACATAATTTCATCAAATCGGCCCATTCTAACAAACATACCTTTTATTTCCATCAATTCATTTTTAAGTTCTTTATTTTTCTTCCGTATTTCTTCATATTCACCAATAATGTGATTGTTTTGATTAGTAAACATATCTGAAATTTAGTTTGTGCAAAGTGATATATTATTGCTAATATTCAAACTTTTTTAAAACTTCTTACCTGTTAAAACTTGTATGTCATGGTTACGGTGTTGCAGCTCTAACTGATCATTTTCTTTAGTTGCTTAAAACTTTCTTTTTTTTAGATTATATTTAAAATCCATCTTTGTTATATTATTTCTTTTTGTTTTGTTTTTATGAAATGTACTTTTGTTATTTTTTATTTTATTATCGTTCTAGTCTAACGATCTGCACGCCACAGATAACCAGATAGGAAACTTCGATTTTTCAGTCAGAATTCAGCTGATCTGAGATTGGTTTTGCAATTTTTGAAACTCACGTATTGTGTACGTGAGTTCACCTTTTTTCACCTCATAGCTGTCAATGTTGTTTAATATCAGATGCTAAAAATCGAAGTTTCCTAAATTAGAAATTTTTGTGTTTATCAGTTAAATCGTTTCATTAAAGAAACTTGTGTGAAAAATAACAGAAAATCTATAATAATTAAACATTAATAAAGAAATGGCAAACAGAAAATTGATTCACACACATCATTGTTGGCTTTGGCAACTTTGCCAGCGCAGACCCTTTGTGATGCTGGTAAAAAGGAGGAAGACTGCGGTTGATCCACACTTTCTGATGAATATCAACATATGAGCGCCTAACAAATTATATCCTAAATGCATCGCACAATCAAACAAATGTTTTGGCGACCATCAACGTAGCACTGAGATCTGTGAGAAGCGCTACGTTAAACCTGCCATTGGGCCGGTTACCCATTTGAATCTGTTTCGTAAGTCAAAGCGTGTTTTTGCTCATCGTCAAATGTTCGCGCTGCGCCAGATTTTTGCGTTTTGCGATAATGTTCGTCTGGAAGATGAAAGTTACTGCTACGTGCTGCCCAATAATATTATGCTGCAGATCTGAGAGTTTGCCACGTGAAATGCAAGGCATTTTCGCATGCTGAAATCCGATACCTCTATTGGTGCGTCAGAATATGCATACGTTGCATCACATTGTACTGCGTGCTCGAGAGCAGCCCTGATGAAGGTAAGATAAGACAATTTTAATATAAGTTGGTTTAACTTTGTTATATTTCTTAGCCAATTCTTGAAACAGCCGAAGTCGTCAAGGGAAAATTTAAAAATATAGCGCAAAATCCAATTTATCAGTACGTATGATCGGTACTTGGCTCTGTTGCCCATTGCGGAAAAGGAAAAGGAAAAAAGAGGCTGCACGTATAGAGGCGGAGAATAAGAAAGGACAGTTGTGTCCAAATGTACCTACGCTGATGATCAAACAAGAGGTTACTTTTATGAAACATCTTTATATTATTTGAAATATAATTGTGTACTATGTACTTTACAGCTGCCCGAATCCATGAACACAGACGAAACTGATGAGCTATATATAACTTGCCAATTAAGGAGATACTTAAGCGAAAATTTTAAGAGTGTGGAAAATAAAGCTGATGAACCCAGGTTCAAAAACAGTAGCGATAGACCTAAGGCCAAACGCATGCGTACAGAAACACCCAATGATGACAATTTTAAATTTGTTAACACTTCACACAGCAGCAAAACAAAAAACGAAGCCATCGAAAGAAAGAGTGCACAAACACAAAATGCTACAGAAGATCTAACAAAAAATGCACAGGATGATGACGAAGCCCCTGCAGAAATGCCATCTACATCCGCTGCCCACGCCAACGCTAATAAGGGCAACTCAAATAAGGCTAATAAAAAATTCAACAAGCTATTTACATTTTGCAATGTAAAAGGTAAAATGTAGTTAAATATAACATTTCACAATCATTAGTAATAATGACAAGTAATATCTAATGATCTTATTTTTGTATCATTTTACATACAACACAAAAGAATCATATCTAAGGGCGCATTTATAGTGGCGACTTGTTGCTGGACCGGACCCGAACCGAGAAGGAAAGCTGGAAAACGCTGCACATACAATCATATGAAACAAGCTCAAAGTGCGTATAGTGCCAGCCGAGCTTGCATCTTCAAGTGACTTGTGCGCTGGTTTCCATCTTCCCGATTGTTGCTTTCTCGCTCGCTCGCACGGTTTGCTTGTGTTTTGATTCATTTTACACGTTTCTTGCTTATTACTTTCGTTAAATAACATGAAATTTAAAAAGAAACAAGGAAAACAATTTTTTTTTGTTTTTGCTGTTGCTCCTTTTCTTCGTCTTATCTTTTTTTTTGTGCACAAAAGCAAGTGTGTAAAATGAACAAACGAATGAAAAGGGATTTTTCCCACAAAGTTGGCAACGCTGGCGGTAGCAAACTAAATTCCTCGGAAAAATATTGATATACGAAAAAAAAAAACAAATTGCAGCACACTTGACTGCCAGCGTCGCGATCGATTCTGTATTTCCTTGAATTCATTCATTCAAAAAAAAAACAAAGAACCACACGATAGCAACAAAGAAGACCAACAAGAAAAGTAATAAGCATACAAGAACACGAAATTTCGCTGTTGTTATGCTGTATTTTCTTGCCCGCAAAAAATACACACAGAAACAGCACTATAAAGAAGCAACAAAGATAAATTTCTATTGACTGTCCACAGAAAACAAAAAGAGAAATAGTGAAAAAAGCTAAACCAGCCAGTGAAGTAATTCGTCGATTAGCGGCTGCAAGTGCGTTTCATCTAAAACAGAGAATCGAAGATTATCAAATTTTTTTTATGTGCGCTCTTCCTTTCTATTTGATTTTAAGCACAAAAGTAAACAAACAAAAATAGTAGCAACAAGATATAACGACTTTGTTTAGATTAGTTTTGTATTGCTTTGTTGCAATATCAAAAATAATACAACAAAAACAAAACCTAAAGAAAAAAGTTAAAAAAGTTAAAACCAGTTGGATGATCAAGTGGCTTCATGCGGCTTGAAGTGCGTTTTCGCTGAGTCATCGCATAAAAAAATCGTGGGCCAGCAGCTGATGTACGTTTTTTAATGTGCGTTCTTTCTACGATCTTCTATTTTGTCAAAAAAAAAAAAATTTTAAATAAAAACACAACAATAAGGCAACAAAAACCAGCAGAAAACACCAGCGAAAAAAGTCGAAACAAGTTGGTACCTCAATTGACTTGAAACGACTTGCAGTTGCAAGAAGCGCGTTTCAGCAGCGTTTTTCGCATTTTCGTCTCTGAGCTTGTTGGTTTGAGGAAAGCAAAATGAATGAACGAAATCATGTGGCTTGTTTGATGCTTCGGTTGCAAAAATAAACAAAAAAAACTAATATATACAAACAAACCCAAAATAGTCAAAAACCAGCTGAAACAAGTCACCAGCGACAAGCGCGCAGTATACGCACTTCCAGCTGCTTTTGGCAGGACGCGTTTCCAGCTCGGTCCGGCCCAGCAACAAGTCGCCACTATAAACGCGCCCTAAGTTATTTTAACGAAGATTGAATGAATGAACCGAAAAACCCTTAAAAAATAATAAGTGGCAAACATATCGCACACCCACTTCAAAAGTGCACAACTCAAAATTTATACATTTTCAGGAGGAGCAAAAAAAATTTTTTCTTCAAGGGACTCCATCATACAAAACAAAAAGAGATAACGATTTTTTTTAATTGAAGACTTAGAATATATGTACAAAATTAAGACAGCCGATGAAGATGATCACTACAAACAGTTTTACACGAATAGGTAAAAATGTAGAAAATTTTAACTGTGCACTTTTGAAGTGGGTGTGCGATATGTTTTTCACTTATTATTTTTTTAAGGATTTTCGGTTAATTCATTCACTGAAAAAGTAACTTTCGTCGTATTGTTTTTTTGTTGGTGAGAGCAAATAACTCCCACAACATATCTTATTTTTTTACGTCTTGCACACAAACTCCAGCAATGCATTGGCATACACAAAAATCCTCGTTAAAATAACTTACATATGATTCTTTTGTGTTTTATGTAAAATGATACAAAAATAAGATAATTAGATAATATCGCTTTTGAAGTGGATGTGCGATATTTGTTTATGTATGTATAAGAAATATTTTTACTCTTAGTATTTAGTATTATTGATCTAGAATCTGAACTACTCACAATAAAATAAAAAATATTTTGTATTTTAAAAAAATATCAGTTTTTCAATCAATGTATTAACCACTATCGCGTTATGTGCTGTAGCGGAGCTAAAATTTTTAGTTTATCCAACGAAATATCAACAAATTTTGTATCTTTTGTTTTAGCGGAGCTGTATTCGTCCAAAGTTAGAATTTAGAAAAAAACTGTTGAACAAGTGTATTTTTACATAAAAAAATTATTATTATTTAAAACTTTTGAATTGAACTAAAAAAAGCAACGTTGAATTTATGTTTTATTTAAGCTTAGAAACTATACTTTCTGATAAGAAAATTTTTTATGAAAATTAAAGCGATATGATAAATCAGATTTTTATTAAAACTCAAACAAAAACTCAATCCAATAGATCGAAATAACATTAATTTATTTGAACAAAAATTTATTATGTTCATTGGCATTGAGCTCAAATATAATTCTAAAAAAATATTTTTTTAGAATTATTAAAAAAACAATATATATCATGTTCAGTTAACAAAATAGTTCAAATATAATTCAGAATTTAAAAAACTAATACTGATCTGAAATAATATTGTTTATAAAGTTTCCTGGAAGTTTCAAGGGAAGCACTTTTATTTAAGACAAATTAAACTTAAAATATTTTGGTTAAAATAACTGAAATTTTCTTTTTATTACATGAGATATCTATAAAATATCTTCACAAAAATTCCCTAATTTTCATTGTTATTTTATTTGTTTAAACATGGCGTCATATTTGTCATACATGTATATAGAAGGTATATTTTAGGTGCAGAAGAACAATTCTCTTGGTTACTCATCATCATAATATAAGCGTACTTAAATTGGTAAGTTCTAATGACTTATAAAAATTTAAAGTTTTTCAAATACATTTATATTTAAAAGCTTTATTATAATAGAACTAGCAGACTACTGTTGTCCGCGGCTTCACCAAGGACTTTTTTTATCAATCTTCTTATCTCCTTAAATACGGGAAATTTTTTTATATACATGTGCTAATTTTTACCTAATTTTTATGTGATACGATTAGTTTCTGACATCCGACTTAGTGATGCGATATGGCATCATCGCCTTTATTGGCTTAAAACAATACATATTACAGAAATAAAAAATTTTATTGTTTTCTTTTGTTTTATTTTTTGGAGCGAATAAGGCAAAAACGAATTTTGGGCAAAAACGAATTTTGGGCAAAAACGAATAAGCAATGCGTGGCAGCTGAGACGATTTCTTAAAAAACTTAATACCTTAATTAAATATTCTTATTATTCAAATTTTTAAAGAAAAATAACCTTCAATAAATCTGTAGCACAACTATATTTTAAAAAACTTTTAATAAAAATCGGACCAGTAGCTTTACAGTAAAGTCGTAACTTTTAATTTTCACTTAAATTTTATATAATAGTATAGATAAACATTAAAGACCACTCCCACGAATTAAGCCTCAGCTTCGGTCTTAAGCTTGGTGATGTAGGCGGCCTTGTGCTCTGCTTAGACTTCCTTTCAGGGTTGGTAAGTAAAACGTCCAATTTTGGTGAGTTAAGCTAGGTTTAATTTGACTTGAGATTAAAAGTTATAGAATCAGTACAAACCGCTCCTGTACAAACTAGCCCCTCCGGCCCGTATTCCACCCATGCACAAATAATTTAATGTTGCAACATAATTTCTAAGAAGCGTCACAACAAAGTAGAGCGCACTTAAAATTTTCAAGTACAGCAACAAAGTATGAAAGTGATTTCATAATTTGTTGCATTTCCTTAGAAATTATGAGCAAACCCAATGTAAGTAAAAGTCAACTAAACAAAATGCTATAGTTGACTGACCGACCTATTAACATTTCTCAAGCACAGCAATAAACTATGAAAGTGATTTCATAATTTATTGAATATGTAAGCAAAAGTCAACTAAACAAAACGCTATAGTTGATTGACCGACCTAAATGTTTCTCTTCATTTGTTCTTTGTTCTTTCTGACATATATGTATGTATTTATATATGTATCTTAGCGTAGGAGTAAGCGTAAGTTAAGTTTCAAGCCATGTATTTTAAAAATGAATAATCAATAAAGTTCTAACCTTCAATGTGAAAAGTAGTGATTTTTATTCAAACTGGTGCATTTTGTTTTATACACCTAAAACTGGCGACGAGGATGGGATCCTTGTAAAGGAAACCTTGAAACAAGTAACCATTCTGCAGGAGCAGAATATCTTACAATTTGCCGAAATAAAAATATTGACAGGAGTCAATCGTTAATTTCTGCAGGAGCAGAAAAAGACACTATTTCTTCAAAACCAAGGCGACCTTTTGGTATTTCAATATCTTCAACAAGGATCCAGAACCAACTGATAGGAGTCAGTTTATAAACATATGTATGTTATCAGACAGTGAAGATACGTGGGATTTTTCTGAACATTATAAGGAAATCCTAGAACAAGCTGCAAAAAAGAAAAAAACAATAGCAGAAACAACAGTAGCAAAGACAACAGTAGCAGAAGCAACAGATTCAACAGAAACAAGGATAACGGTAGCAGACACAACAAAAGCAGATATAAAAGCAACAGATTCAACAGCAACAAGGATAACGGTAGCAGATACAACAAGAGCAGATATAACAGTAACAGAAGCAACAGATTCATCAGCAACAAGATTAACGGTAGCAGACACAAAAATAGCATATATAACAGTAGCAGAAACAACAGTAGCAGAGACAATAAAGCCACAAACAAATTTATAGTGAGTTAATTTTAATACTATTCTATGATAAAAAATATAATTATTTTTAAATAATTTTTTTTTTTTGTACAAAAACTTATAAAAATTATAAAGAGTAAAGAGAATATGTTAAATTTTTTTTACATACAGTGAACTTAAAATTGGCCAATAAAATTTTGTTTGTTGAGTAAATGGAACAAAGTTTATCACAATTAGGCGAAACTATAGAAAACCTAGAAAAAGTTTTAAATACACAAGTAAATTTACTATCAAACGCGAATATAAGTGAAAATTCAACTATGGCTACTTTAGAGTTAGAAATAGATCCGTTAAAATACTTAGAAAGATTGCCAGAATTTAATGGACATCTAGGAGACCTACAAACATTTATAAATCTGACAGACAGAATTATACCTAAACTGAGACAATATGATGAATTAGCTCAGGCAATTTTTTCAGACATTTTAAAATCTAAATTAAAAGGTAAAGCTAGAGAAGCCATTGAAATAAATGGACAAGCTACATCCTGGGCCCAGATAAAAAAAATTTTACAGGAAAACTTTTCCGATAGAAAATCTATTGATGAGCTTTTCAATGAATTAAGGGGGCTTACTTTTAAAACGAACAGTATGAATTTTTACAATGATATAAAGTATATCTTGCGTAGGTTTAACACAAAAACATCATTTGAACTAGGACAAGCTGTAGCGGACGATGAAGTTCAACGAACTCTTGATTTAAATATTAAAACAGGGCTACAGATTTTCAAATCAAAGATACCAGAACCAATGAAGTCAATTCTTTTTTGTAGAAACCCAAATTCATTAGAGCAGGCAATAAATATATTGATTGAAGCTGGATATGCGTACGATAGCGGAAATACTACACAGCGTAATACATTTCAAAATACTGAAAATTTCAAAAAATATTATAATCAAAGTGTTAATAATAATTTCAATAAAAGAACAAACAATTTTCCTAAGAATAACAGATCGGAAAATAATTCAAATCATAATTCATTTAATGGATTACAGAATAATGGAAATAATAATTATATCTCAAATTACCGGAGAAATAATTATACAAACTATAATCCAACTTCTAGAGAACCAAATAATGGAAATAATAATTATAGCTCAAATTACCGGAGAAATAATTATACAAACTATAATCCACCTTCTAGAGAACCAAATAATGGGAATTATAATTCAAATTATCGGAGAAATAATTATACAAACTATAATTTATTTTCTAGAGAACCAAATAATAGAAATAATAATAATCATTTATCCCACAGAGAACATAATTGGTCAAATGGATCACCACCAGATCGTTCTAATAGACAAATTTATAACCAAGAACCCATGGATGTCAATACTCATGAAATTCAAAATGTGCCTAATGGGCCTAATACTAATAATGTTGAGACAAACAAAAATTTTCGACAAATAGCCTCACCAGAAATTTACCCTTTATAACTGTTAAATCAAAAACAAAAGATTTAAGATTTATAATCGATACGGGAGCGACCCATTCGATAATAAATCCAGGAATTTACGACCCTAAATGGTTCGTACATACTGAGACAATTAACATTAAAACCCTACAAAATGACGTAAACATTAGTGAAAAAGTGCAAATACCTTTGTTTGAGGAATTGGGTGGACCATTACCTCAGGAACAAAAGGTAGATTTTTACGTTTGTCAATTTCACTATCATTACCATGGTTTAATAGGTAATAACATTCTAAGGCTTATAAAAGCAAAAGTAGATTATGAAACCAATTATTTATATGTAATCACAATAGCGACCAAAATAAATTTTACTATAACAGACGACAATTATCATTATTTTTCAAAAAAAGGACATTACGGACTAAATATACCAGTGGATCAAAAAGACGGGTTGGTACACATAACTAAAAAAGTTACGGAAAATCAAAAATTCGAAATATTCGAAGGAGTATATGAAGTGGTAAATAATTTAGCGACAAATGTAATTGTCAAAACAAACGTTGATGAAGAGTTACAAGTACAGTTTAATTTAAAAAATATCACAACAGTGACATGTGAAAATTTTTATGTTTCAGAATATTATGAGAGTGAAACACAACACTCATTATTAGAAAAAATTAGAATAGCACATCTTAATGAAGAGGAAAAATTAAAGTTAATACCAGTTATTAAACGATTCAGCAAAATATTTTATGATAAAAAATCTGAATTAACATTCACTAATGCAATAAAGCATGAAATTCGGGCGATCGAACATGCTCCTATTGCAGTGAAAACTTATCGATATCCGTACATTCATAAAAATGAAGTACAAAAATAAATTCAGGAAATGCTTGACAATGGCATCATACGCCCAAGTAAGTCACCTTATTCAGCTCCAGTTTGGGTTGTACCAAAAAAAATGGATGCTAGTAAGAAATGCAAGTGGAGACTTGTTATTGACTATCGCAAGCTTAACGAAGTCACAGTAGATGATAAGTACCCTATTCCAAACATGGACGAAATCCTTGAGAAATTAGGAAGATGTCAGTACTTCACTACTTTGGACCTCGCTAAGGGATTTCATCAGATTGAAATTGCCAAAAATGATATTAAAAAAACTGCATTTAGTGTCGAAAATGGACATTATGAGTTTTTAAGAATGCCATTCGGGTTGAAGACAGCCCCGGCAACATTTCAACGTTTGATGAATAACATTCTCTCTGATTATGTCAACAAGATCTGCTTAGTATATCTTGATGACATTATAATATTTTCGACATCCCTGCAAGAGCACGTGGAATCACTGTCGAAAATCTTACAAAGACTTAAAGACGTAAATCTAAAAGTGCAGATAGATAAATCTGAGTTCATGAAACACGAAACAGAATTTCTAGGTCATATTGTTACAGAAAATGGTATAAAACCTAACCCAGAAAAAATCAATTGCGTACAAAAATTTCCAATTCCAAAGACTCCAAAGGAAATTAAACAATTTATTGGATTGACGGGTTATTATAGAAAATTTATCAAATATTATTCGATGATTGCTAAACCAATGACAAAATATTTGAAGCAGAACGCTAAATTAAACATAAAAGATCAAGAATACATTGACAGTTTTAATACGTTAAAAAGACTTTTAACAAATGACCCAATCTTACAATACCCAGACTTCAATAAGCAATTTGTAACGGCACAAATGTATCTATTTCTGTCACATTTTTTTTCATCTGACAGCTGACATATCGTCAGGTTTGACAGCTGTCACATTTGTTTTATCTGACAGCTGACATATAATCAGATATGACAGCTGCCAGGTGTCATATTTGACAGCTCACACTTTTTGTGTTTGACAGCTGCCATTTTGTTTGAGTTTGACAGATGTCCCGGGGTTCTTAATTGACAGCTGACACCTTTTAGCGCCATCTAGTAGCGTGGCTCCGGTTGTCCAGCTCTTCGATACGACATCTCGTGTTGTTCGGGAACATTCGTCTCAACAAAATGGCCTTCAACGGGCTTGATTCGGTTTTAGCCAATCACAATGCAGAAGTGGGCGTGGGTAATTCTGAGTTTGTGGAGTGGCATAAATTTCCCTCTCGCTTACACCTCACTTCTACTTTTTTATTTGAAATCCCGTTCTACTTGGCACAAATTTTGGTGTTTTGCCGTGTAAACGGTTAAGAAGAACAGTGCAACCTCACCCTAAAGGTCTGGCGCGAAGGGAAAATTGTAGCACATTATACCACGGGAGATACAGAAAAAGGAAAAGAAAAAAAAAAGAAGAAGAAGAACGAACGGATTGACACGAGCTGTGGCATCTATTTCTAAGAAAAAAGGTAATAAAATTAAAATTAAAACCTTAATACCTTAACAACACAAGGTTTTACCATATTTTTAATTGATTTATTCATCTTGCAATAAATAGCGACTACGTCTGCTAGCGCCGCAATACAAGCAGCCTTAAAAACCTAAGGAGGTGCGATAGCCACCGCTAGTGCTACTCTGGCCACTGAAGCTAGCGCAATCACCTCGTTGCGAAACACAGAGGTAGCTCAATCAGTTTAGCGCTCCACAGCTAGCGCATTACGGTCTGCACTCCTTGCTAACGCTACGCTGGGCCTCAATGCTCACAAATATTACTGCGGACAGCTTGTTAGATAACGGAGCAGCATCACCAAGTCTGCTATAATAGCCCCGTTGGCAGCGAAATCGCCATAGCGCAACCACAATAGCGCCCGAAGCCAGTGGCCAAACTAAAACCTCACCAGCATACCGTCAAGCTCCATAGCGGTGGTGCAACGACCAGCTAGCGCTCTGCTAGACGTTGCCAAGCAGCAGCCACTGCAGCTACAACAGCGGGGCTATAAACAACTGGCTCATCCAGCAGCTGCGCATTAGCTCACTACCCCAGCAGCAGACCCGGTCGAGCACCACCACTAACGACAACAACGTCAGTGCTAGTGCAAGAAAACCCGTGCACATAGCGCACGGCCCCCCCCCCGCCAAGTCAACAACTACAGCGCTAGACACACCAACTGACACAAGTTTCAGCAACCTCCGCGCCATCACCAGCGCTGAAAAGTGCAGAGTGCTCCTATGGGCACGTCTGTGCCAGTAGCCACCCCAGCACCATGGTAGTCACCAGCGGTACGAACCGAACATCACGGCCAGCACCATCATTACAGCGAGCAGCAGCAGACATGGTCTCTGCTCATCAACACCAAAAAGCAGTAGCGATCACAGCAATCATCAGCGACAACCGCTAGCGTCAACGACTGCAGCTAGCGCTATCACCTACGACCACGACAACTGTATCGGCAGCCAACATCAACGGCCAGGACAACAGGTTTTTTTTTATTAGTATATATATTGTTATTAATTTTTATTCAAAGGCATAGGAATTTAGTTTTATAAAAAAAAAAAAGGAAAAGCAAAGCAATATACTTATTATAACAAGAAAGAGATATAAGTATGGCTTATAACAAACAAACAAAAAAAAACCATGTCATAGGCTAAAATCTAATTATTGTAAGCAAAACAAGTATCTTGCTTTGAAGATTTGCTTAATTATAAATACATATTAGAACTCTAATTCCACAACTTAAATCGTACATCGAATTAGATATTATATTTTAATTTATTTATTTACATAAAACTAATCTACAGATTAAACTTGAAATTTATCTTAAAGTAAAATCTAGCCGTATAAAAAAAAAGCGGAAGCTAAACCATAAAATTAAACTAGATTAAAACTATTATTTAACTATAATATTTAATGAAAATTTAATGAAAAATACTAATATAAAAATCTAAATAAACTCAACCTTATAATACATTTTAAAT
This sequence comes from Dichetophora obliterata, assembly GCA_963920525.1. Lineage (NCBI taxonomy): Eukaryota > Metazoa > Arthropoda > Insecta > Diptera > Sciomyzidae > Dichetophora > Dichetophora obliterata. The sequence continues at coordinate 177,200,261 of OY986437.1, read as the reverse complement.
TAGAACAAGAACGAATATAACTAAATACTAAAAGACCATAAGAACTAATATAACAAGAGACTAACTGCAAATGCATCTAACAGAAACTTAAGTTAAACCGCGATAGAAAATAAAAATAATATAACCAGATAATGAATGCACTTGAACCTAACATAAATTTAACTAAAATCGCGATCGAATTAGAATAAAAATAAACCAAAAATAAAACTAATATAAAACCAATCTCGTATCAAAGAACACTAGATTTAATTACAACTCATTAATCCTAACCACATTTAATAATAGCGTAGTTAAAAGAAAATCGACGTATGTAAATTAAAACTTGTGACGTATGTAAATGAGAGCAAAATTTTCATTACACCCAACAAATTAATAATTTTTATAATTATTTTTCTCCATTTACACTATGCAACAAGAATCTTAACATAAACTTGTTGATGCAGTTCAAGGTTAAAACTTGTTTCTACTTACGATAATTACACTAAAAAAAAAAAAAAATAATCCTTCAAATTAAACTTTTTCAAACCTATATTTTTTTTTTCAATTACCACATTCAATAAGAATGGTAAAATTAACACTAATATATAAACTCAATTTAAACTTACTTATAATAGTTGACAATTTTTCTTTATACGAACCTTTTATTTAATAACACTATATTGACTTTCGATGTAACCTTAAAAATCTTAGAATTACTTATCATAATTTGAACCTTTTAATACTTACCTGTACTACACTACACAACAAGAATCTTATATTAAATTTTTTTTTGCTACTTTTCCATGTAAAATTATTTTGGATTAAACTTATTTTTTTTTTACACTAAGTAAATAAAACTATTGTAAAATGACTTCCTAAAGGGCTAATTTATTTGGTAAATGAGGAAGACGTCTGCGTAATGGGAGGGTGTTAAAAAAAAAAAAACAAACTTTTAGCCCCTAGCCCTCAAGGTTGGGAAGGGAAGTGTGTGGGCAGGGACCCTAACATCAGGTCCAGAAGTTTCGACGGGTGGAGTCAACAAGAGGACTATCGCCCCTTTCTTTTTTTTATTTAGATTCTGGTTTTTTAATTGTTTTTTCAGATTTAAGAGTTCAGAGGTGCTGCAACCCCAAGCACGTGAAATATTTGTACGGCGAGGGTACAAAAGGTTGGTTCCAACGAACCCCCCCACATCTCCCGAACTGCTGGCATCTGGCATACAAGCACGTGCTGTCGGTGCCAATCTTTTGTCCGCGGGTCACTGAAAGGAGAGGTGATGCCACCTTGAGGAGGAGGCAGCTTCTGTACGTCTGGCTAGTGTGAACCAGGGGCGCTCTAATTGGGCGCCCTGAAAACAAAATAGACAGGACTGTTTTCTCTTGGGATGGCAACACCGCTCCACAACGACGAGTTGCATTTTTTTTTTAACTTTTAAATTAAATGGCCGAAAATTTAAATCGATTTGTGTTTGACGCTAAGACACGTTGTCACTGTTAACCCATGGTGACCCTGGAAATTTCGCCGCCGCACACTGGGGATTTCGCGGAAAAAAGTCAAATTGTCAACATAGTCTTCATGCAACATGCAGTGGTATTTTGATATTAAAGACTAAATGGTACAGTCAAATCAAAAACAATTACTTCAATCTGACTGGTAGTTTTATTTTTATGCCGTTTCAAACTCCGAACTTGTATGTTTTACCGAACTAACTTAATATAAACCTAAGAATTTCAAGACGAATATTATTTTACTATGTGAGCTAACGTGTTTTTTTTTTATTTTTTATTTAAAGTAGGATATGTCAATATACTAAAATTTAAAAAATAAACTCTGCAGAGACTTAATTTTTTTTTTTTTTTTTTTTTATGAACTTATAACTAAAATCCCGTTTTTTCCAAACATTTGAATCTGAAATTTTAGCTGTACTTGCCTATGTTTGGAAATCACTACTAATACATTGCCTCATATCTTTTCTTACATTTTTAATCAATTTCAACTGCGGCCAGGTGCGCCTTTCAATAAAACTTATATTTTTATACCCTACACTTGACAAAGTCAGGGTATATTAACTTTGTGCAAACGTTTTTAACGCATAGAAGGAGGCGTGGCCGGTATGGAAAAGTATATATATTCTTGATCAGCGTCAGCTCCTGAGTTGATTCAGCCATGTCCGTCCGTCCGTCCGTCCGTCCGTCTGTGTGATTATATCTTGCAAAGAATAAAGAGAACCAGGTAAGATATTTGAATGAAATTTGGCACACATATTGATATGGACCCGGGGATGAGCCCAATGATTTTTTTTGGATACGCCCACAATTACGCCCACCTCCCATACCACCAACTATTGAGAAAACACAAAAAATGGGCTAATAATTGAGCTAGAAAGACAAAATTTTGTATGTGTATATGTTTTATCAATTCTTAGTTGAGTACCAAAAATGGGCGTGATACGCCTACAAATACGCCCACCTTCCATACCACCCACAACACTCAAATTTTATATAAACACACTAAGTGTAGGGTATTTCATAGTCGGGCTCGACCGACTATAGCTTCCTTACTGGTTTATATTTTATATTATATTTTTATATCTTTTTTTTATATTTATGTTATTTTTTTTTTTAATTCAAAAAGAACGTGTTAAAAGAAGTTGTGTTATTAAAAGAGTTTTACGACTGTTCGTGATTGCGCTAATTTTTGCCCCATGTCCATGTTAGAATAATAATACATAATAATAATAAAATTTATATAAAAAATTCGTTTGTTTTTATATGGGCGGTATATGATGGGCGTGGCCGATTTTAATGAAACTTTCACAAATTTTTTATTTTGTTAATTGTAATGTCTGTGCTAAATTTCAACATGTTCGGAGCAAAAGAAAAAATGTTGTATGAATTATTAATTTTGAGTTATATGGGCGGTATATGATGGGCGTGGCCGATTTTAATGAAACTTTCACAACTTTTTTATTTTGTTAATTGTAATGTCTGTGCTAAATTTCAACATGTTCGGAGCAAAAGAAAAATTTTGTATGAAAAATTAATTTTGAGTTACATGGGCGGTATATGATGGGCGTGGCAGATTTTTATGAAAATTTATATTTTTCTTAATAACGTTAATTAAGTGCTAGGTGCCAAGTTTTATCACTCTACAAGCACTCCTTATAATTTTTTCCCAGAAATGTATGAAGCCATCCCCACTGTGCGCCGTTACAAATTGGCGCCCAACGTGGGGCCCGAAAAAACTAAACGTTTTTCGGTTCCGAAATTAATAGATGTTTTTTTTTATTTCTACGCGATCCCCCTCTGAACTCAACCTTCATTAAATATAGTTTTCGGTTTTAGTGTTTTGTCGTGAACTTTATGAATTTAATACTCAAATTTTACAGCCGGATAATCAAGTGATGAGGAAAGAAGCTCGACCTGATCCGCTGATTTTTAATTTTGATTTTATTTCTTTCCTTTATGTAAGCCGAAACTGTATTTGTGACTTAGAGTATTTAAAGTGCAAATTTGGTTTTTTTTTGTAATTTACTAATTTTTGTTTTTTTTCTTCATGGTGATCTGGTGCGCAGGAGTGAGCGTGAGTTTTAGTTGGATTTGCGGTGTAGTAGCGTACAGTGCGCTCACCGACCCTTTAACAACTGTTTACTTTTGAGCATTTAGAATCATTCACGCAAGCCTATTATAAAGTAGTTACAGTTCAGTTGAGATACAATTAGTTACATTTCAATTAGTCCTTATTTTGATTCTACCCCTCGAAACTCAACATACATATTACGCAACGATTCCTCTGAAACCAAATAATAATAACTTCCAATATTCTTTCAAACATAAGTAAACTTGAGAAAAAAAAAAACATTTTTTTTTGCTTCTTGATAAAACGGTGATTTTCTTTTAGAATTTAAAGAAACATTTTGTAAATTTTATTTTATTGACTAAACTTTGATTTTTTTTTGTTTTTATAAATCATGGCTATCCGACATAGCAACGAGGATCTCTCATCTTTGAATTTGGTGGCGGAAAACTCGTGCAGTATTTGCAAACAATCGTTTGAAAAACCAGACGAACTAGTTTCAACGCCTTGTCTGCACGTTTTCCATAAAGCTTGTATTGTCCAATGGATACAAGATGCCCACAGCTGTCCGCTGTGCCGTCGGTTATTAAGCCCCAAAAAGCTTAAGCCATACCAGCCAGTTTCGGTTGGTGATCCTCCTCTATCTTCTCCTTCAGCCCCAAATTCAAGTCAGGGTGCTGTTCGTCGAGATCGACCAAACACCAGAAGCCAACGAAACTTAGGTTTCGGCTCCAGTCAGATACGACAATTAAACATGTCGGGAATGCAACCCGCAGCAAGGGAGTCACTCGAACCGCCTGTTAATCAGGGGGCTGCTGTTCAACATCAATTATCTGATGAACAGCTGCAGCAATTGATTAATGGGTCGTTCGAACTGAACTCACCAAGCTTAATATTAATCCAGTCAGGTGTAATCCGCAAGGATTCAATGCACAGGTCGGCAATGCCTATCCCCAGCAGAGCATCGGTGTCACGCGGGATGTAAACACCAATCCACCACTTTATAATGTTCCACCACCATATTTTGACCAAGCGGTTCCCCCTCCTACTGTACCTCAGGTTCCGATGAGGGTGCCGAATGTTCCGTGGCGTACGCCTGTACATTTTATGCAGGGTAGCGGTCGAACTCCGGGACCTCCTCCAAACTTTGTTAATTTGGAAAACGTGGCCAGCGCAATTAATAATTGGAAGTGCACATTTTCAGGAAAAGACGATGCGCTGTCTATTGATAAATTTATTTATCGTGTGCAATCATTGACCGTCCAAAGTTTGGGTGGAGATTTCGTAGGTCTGTGCTGCTATGCTCATATGCTGTTTACGGGTAAGGCCTTGGAATGGTTTTGGCGCTACCATCGAAGCGTTGAGCGAGTGGAGTGGTTGGCTCTTTGTTCCGAGTTACGAAGTCAGTTTAGAGACCGTAGAACCAACCTCGATATTATGGAACTGGTGCGAAATCGTAAGCAAAAATTCGATGAAAAGTTTGATGACTTTTATGAGGCAATCTTGCAATTAACAGATAAATTGCAGACGCCTCTGGCTTCGGATGTTCTGCTGGAGATAGTGCAACGAAATTTGCGACTTGACGTGCGACGAAGTCTACTTTATGTTAGACTTAATAGCATCGGCCAACTTCGAACGTTTGTTCAGAAGCGAGAGCTGCTGGATGAGGAATATGGTAAGAATACCAGACATTTTCAAAACCAGCGTCACGTTTCTGAGCTGACGTCCGAATCTGTACGCAACAATGCTTTTCCAAATAAAACTATAAATTTTGATTTTTTAGAACCTCTTCCAGCACCACAATAAGTCGTGATGCTGGGTGTCAAACTGACCTTGACTTAATTAAACCAGAAGTACCTTTTAAAATTTTACAACGCGAAAAACCTATTCCTGTAGCCCCTCAGCGACAGTTCAAACCTTGGCATATCCGTTGGTTAGAATACCAGGCCGCTAGAAGGCGCATTTTTCAGGAAGAGGAACGTACAAGTCACCCAAAACCAAAGCGGGGACGCCGCTCAACGGCAAGATTGAGACGATTTTGGAAGAAAATCAGAGCGCTGAAGAAATTGGTTTGCTCGGCGATGTTGGCGACGGTTTCTGAGAATGACATTCGTCCATATGCCCCGGTCTCATTAGCCGGTGAGAGCGTGATCGGTTAAGTCGATACTGGCGCCTCTATCAGCTGCCTAGCTAATAAATTAGCCCAACAATTTATGGCTGATAAGCAACTGAAGTGGCTTAAGTATTCGGCTAAATTGAGCACGGCAGACGGGACAAGTCATTTTTCGGCAGGTGTTGTCGACATCCCGATCACCAATAAGGGTGTCACCAAGCAGCTTAAATTTTAGATTGTTCCAACGTTGTCTCAAGACTTGTATTTGGGCGTCGACTTCGTTAGGGCATTTGGCTTAGCAATCGACCTCTTTCTGGAGAAGTCACCTAGCTCTTCGGCATATGCTGTGTCTGAGATCGACTCAACTCGCCACGTTTTGAATGCTCGTCAGCAAGCAAGGCTAAACGCCACTATTTTGTTATTTCCTTCGTGTTCTGAAGAAGGCTTAGGCCGCACTAGCTTGATTAGTCACGTCATTGACGTAGGGAATGCGAAACCAGTCAAACAGCGACATTTCTCGGTGTCTCCTGGTGTTGAAAAGCTCCTATTTGCTGAAGTTGATCGTATGTTGTCACTTGGTGTGATTGAGGTGTCTCAAAGCGCATGGTCTTCCCCAGTAGCGTTGATAGTCAAACCAAACAAAGTTCGTCTATGTCTTGATGCGCGCAAGGTGAATGAGGTCACTGTGAAGGATGCCTATCCCCTGCCGCTCATCGACGGAATCCTCAGTCGGCTTCCCAAGGCCCAGTTTATTTCAAGCTTGGACCTGAAGGATGCTTTCTGGCAAATTCCGTTAGATGCAGCGTCAAGGGACAAGACCGCCTTCACAGTGCCAAATCGACCTCTCTACCACTTTGTCACTATGCCGTTTGGCTTATGTAATGCGCCGCAGACGATGTCGCGTTTGATGGACAAGGTTATCCCTGCCCATTTGCGAACAAAGGTCTTTGTATATCTAGACGATTTGTTGCTAATAACAGAAACGTTTGACGATCATGTTTCTCTACTGCAGGAAGTAGCCATTTGCATTAAGCATGCAGGTCTTACTATTAACATCGAAAAAAGTAAGTTTTTATTAAAACAAATTCACTACTTGGGTCACGTGATTGGACATGGAACCATCAGTACTGATCCAGACAAGGTTAAAGCGATTCGAGACTTTCCTCGACCAACTACTGTTCGACAACTTCGACGCTTCCTTGGTGTGTGTGGATGGTACCGGCGATTCGTGCCCAATTATGCGTCTATTTCGACCCCGTTGACCAATATGCTGCAAAAAGCGCGAAAATTTAATTGGACCGATGAATCCATAGTTGCGTTCGAGACCCTCAAAAATAGTTTATGCGACGCACCAGTGCTTCACAGTCCTGATTTTTCTCGACCATTTTCCATCCAGTGCGATGCTTCTCAGTATGGAGTCGGAGCCGTTCTGGCTCAACGCGATGATGAGGGTAATGAAGTCCCGATTGCGTATATGTCCCATAAATTCAATCAAGCACAACGAAACTATACTGTTTCTGAGCAGGAATGCCTTGCTGCAGTCATGGCCATAAAAAAATTTCGGGCATATGTCGAAAGGCATGAGTTCGAAGTGATCACGGATCACGCCTCTTTAAAATGGTTGATGGGCCAAACTGACCTGCATGGCAGATTTGCTCGCTGGGCTTTGAGACTGCAGGGTTTCGCCTTCACCATCCTTCATCGCAAAGGTAGCCAGAATGTTGTTCCCGATTCTTTATCGAGAGTGCACTCGCCTGAGAATGCTGAGATATCAGAGATTTCGGAAATCACGAACCATGAGTGGTCGGCATTAGATTTTTCTTCTGCTCATTTTAAAACAGAAGAATACCTCAGATTGATTGACGAAATCCAGAGAAGTGGTGATCAGCAGCCTGATGTTCGTGTTGTCGATGGTCTGATTTACAGAAAAAGCGAGTTTTCGAGTGGTGATCCTACCCAAGAAGAACAAGCATGGAAACTCTGGGTGCCAGCGGAGTTAAGAATGTCTCTCATTATTAACTCTCATGACCATCCGTTGAGTTCTCATGGTGGAATCCACAAAACCCTTTCACGTTTAAAACTATATTATTATTGGCCACGAATGGCAAAGCAGGTACGTGATTATGTGTTAGCGTGTGAAGTTTGCAAGCAAACAAAAGCACCCAACCACATACTTCGTCCACCCATGGGACAACAGCATATTTCGACTAGGATTTTCCAAAGACTCTACGTAGACCTTTTAGGGCCTTACCCAAGGTCACGCTCAGGGAACGTGGGTTTGATTATAGTATTAGACCACCTTTCAAAGTTTCATTTTTTAGAACCCATCAGAACTTTTACCACTAGAAAAATTATCGAATTCTTGGAAAAACGAATATTTTCTATATTCGGGGTTCCAGAGGTAATCACTACAGACAATGGTGTTCAATTTAAAAGCAAAATTTTCAAAAATCTTTTATTAAAATATGGTGTAACCCACAATTTAACCGCAATCTATTCGCCGCAAGCCAATGCAGTAGAACGAGTGAATCGCTCTATAATTGCCGCTGTGCGTGCATATATTCATCCAACACAAAAAGATTGGGATGAGGCTTTAGCTGCGATTAGTGCCGCTCTTCGCAGTTCGGTTCATTCCTCCTCAGGTTTTTCCCCTTATTTTGTTGTTTTCGGACAGCAGATGGTCTGTCATGGCAAGACGTATGAACTGTTACGACGTTTAAACTTGTTGACTGATCCAACCGCAAATGTAAAACCAGATGAGCGGACTGAACTGATTCGCGAGAAAGTAATGGAAAATTTGAAAAAAGCTTTTGAGAAAAATGAAACATGGTATAATCTGCGCTCACGTCCGGTACGTTTTGAGGTGGGTCAAGTGGTCTATAGACGTAGCTTTGCTCAAAGCAAGGCCTCAGAGCATTTTAATGCTAAATTATCGAACGTTTTTGAGAAAGCTAAAGTCGTTAAGAAAATGGGTTCAGCTTACTACGAGCTGGCTGATATGGACAATAAACGGCTTGGGGTGTTTCATGCGAAAGACATTCGAAAGTAGTGCCTTCAGTTCTTGCAACCAGTGGGGAACTGTTTCAAATAACTGTTTTGTAACGGCACAAATGTATCTATTTCTGTCACATTTTTTTTCATCTGACAGCTGACATATCGTCAGGTTTGACAGCTGTCACATTTGTTTTATCTGACAGCTGACATATAATCAGATATGACAGCTGCCAGGTGTCATATTTGACAGCTCACACTTTTTGTGTTTGACAGCTGCCATTTTGTTTGAGTTTGACAGATGTCCCGGGGTTCTTAATTGACAGCTGACACCTTTTAGCGCCATCTGGTAGCGTGGCTCCGGTTGTCCAGCTCTTCGATACGACATCTCGTGTTGTTCGGGAACATTCGTCTCAACAAAATGGCCTTCAACGGGCTTGATTCGGTTTTAGCCAATCACAATGCAGAAGTGGGCGTGGGTAATTCTGAGTTTGTGGAGTGGCATAAATTTCCCTCTCGCTTACACCTCACTTCTACTTTTTTATTTGAAATCCCGTTCTACTTGGCACAAATTTTGGTGTTTTGCCGTGTTTGCCGAAGAAGAACAGTGCAACCTCACCCTAAAGGTCTGGCGCGAAGGGAAAATTGTAGCACATTATACCACGGGAGATACAGAAAAAGGAAAAGAAAAAAAAAAAAGAAGAAGAAGAACGAACGGATTGACACGAGCTGTGGCATCTATTTCTAAGAAAAAAGGTAATAAAATTAAAATTAAAACCTTAATACCTTAACAACACAAGGTTTTACCATATTTTTAATTGATTTATTCATCTTGCAATAAATAGCGACTACGTCTGCTAGCGCCGCAATACAAGCAGCCTTAAAAACCTAAGGAGGTGCGATAGCCACCGCTAGTGCTACTCTGGCCACTGAAGCTAGCGCAATCACCTCGTTGCGAAACACAGAGGTAGCTCAATCAGTTTAGCGCTCCACAGCTAGCGCATTACGGTCTGCACTCCTTGCTAACGCTACGCTGGGCCTCAATGCTCACAAATATTACTGCGGACAGCTTGTTAGATAACGGAGCAGCATCACCAAGTCTGCTATAATAGCCCCGTTGGCAGCGAAATCGCCATAGCGCAACCACAATAGCGCCCGAAGCCAGTGGCCAAACTAAAACCTCACCAGCATACCGTCAAGCTCCATAGCGGTGGTGCAACGACCAGCTAGCGCTCTGCTAGACGTTGCCAAGCAGCAGCCACTGCAGCTACAACAGCGGGGCTATAAACAACTGGCTCATCCAGCAGCTGCGCATTAGCTCACTACCCCAGCAGCAGACCCGGTCGAGCACCACCACTAACGACAACAACGTCAGTGCTAGTGCAAGAAAACCCGTGCACATAGCGCACGGCCCCCCCCCCGCCAAGTCAACAACTACAGCGCTAGACACACCAACTGACACAAGTTTCAGCAACCTCCGCGCCATCACCAGCGCTGAAAAGTGCAGAGTGCTCCTATGGGCACGTCTGTGCCAGTAGCCACCCCAGCACCATGGTAGTCACCAGCGGTACGAACCGAACATCACGGCCAGCACCATCATTACAGCGAGCAGCAGCAGACATGGTCTCTGCTCATCAACACCAAAAAGCAGTAGCGATCACAGCAATCATCAGCGACAACCGCTAGCGTCAACGACTGCAGCTAGCGCTATCACCTACGACCACGACAACTGTATCGGCAGCCAACATCAACGGCCAGGACAACAGGTTTTTTTTTATTAGTATATATATTGTTATTAATTTTTATTCAAAGGCATAGGAATTTAGTTTTATAAAAAAAAAAAAGGAAAAGCAAAGCAATATACTTATTATAACAAGAAAGAGATATAAGTATGGCTTATAACAAACAAACAAAAAAAAACCATGTCATAGGCTAAAATCTAATTATTGTAAGCAAAACAAGTATCTTGCTTTGAAGATTTGCTTAATTATAAATACATATTAGAACTCTAATTCCACAACTTAAATCGTACATCGAATTAGATATTATATTTTAATTTATTTATTTACATAAAACTAATCTACAGATTAAACTTGAAATTTATCTTAAAGTAAAATCTAGCCGTATAAAAAAAAAGCGGAAGCTAAACCATAAAATTAAACTAGATTAAAACTATTATTTAACTATAATATTTAATGAAAATTTAATGAAAAATACTAATATAAAAATCTAAATAAACTCAACCTTATAATACATTTTAAATTAGAACAAGAACGAATATAACTAAATACTAAAAGACCATAAGAACTAATATAACAAGAGACTAACTGCAAATGCATCTAACAGAAACTTAAGTTAAACCGCGATAGAAAATAAAAATAATATAACCAGATAATGAATGCACTTGAACCTAACATAAATTTAACTAAAATCGCGATCGAATTAGAATAAAAATAAACCAAAAATAAAACTAATATAAAACCAATCTCGTATCAAAGAACACTAGATTTAATTACAACTCATTAATCCTAACCACATTTAATAATAGCGTAGTTAAAAGAAAATCGACGTATGTAAATTAAAACTTGTGACGTATGTAAATGAGAGCAAAATTTTCATTACACCCAACAAATTAATAATTTTTATAATTATTTTTCTCCATTTACACTATGCAACAAGAATCTTAACATAAACTTGTTGATGCAGTTCAAGGTTAAAACTTGTTTCTACTTACGATAATTACACTAAAAAAAAAAAAAATAATCCTTCAAATTAAACTTTTTCAAACCTATATTTTTTTTTTCAATTACCACATTCAATAAGAATGGTAAAATTAACACTAATATATAAACTCAATTTAAACTTACTTATAATAGTTGACAATTTTTCTTTATACGAACCTTTTATTTAATAACACTATATTGACTTTCGATGTAACCTTAAAAATCTTAGAATTACTTATCATAATTTGAACCTTTTAATACTTACCTGTACTACACTACACAACAAGAATCTTATATTAAATTTTTTTTTGCTACTTTTCCATGTAAAATTATTTTGGATTAAACTTATTTTTTTTTTACACTAAGTAAATAAAACTATTGTAAAATGACTTCCTAAAGGGCTAATTTATTTGGTAAATGAGGAAGACGTCTGCGTAATGGGAGGGTGTTAAAAAAAAAAAACAAACTTTTAGCCCCTAGCCCTCAAGGTTGGGAAGGGAAGTGTGTGGGCAGGGACCCTAACATCAGGTCCAGAAGTTTCGACGGGTGGAGTCAACAAGAGGACTATCGCCCCTTTCTTTTTTTTATTTAGATTCTGGTTTTTTAATTGTTTTTTCAGATTTAAGAGTTCAGAGGTGCTGCAACCCCAAGCACGTGAAATATTTGTACGGCGAGGGTACAAAAGGTTGGTTCCAACGAACCCCCCCACATCTCCCGAACTGCTGGCATCTGGCATACAAGCACGTGCTGTCGGTGCCAATCTTTTGTCCGCGGGTCACTGAAAGGAGAGGTGATGCCACCTTGAGGAGGAGGCAGCTTCTGTACGTCTGGCTAGTGTGAACCAGGGGCGCTCTAATTGGGCGCCCTGAAAACAAAATAGACAGGACTGTTTTCTCTTGGGATGGCAACACCGCTCCACAACGACGAGTTGCATTTTTTTTTTAACTTTTAAATTAAATGGCCGAAAATTTAAATCGATTTGTGTTTGACGCTAAGACACGTTGTCACTGTTAACCCATGGTGACCCTGGAAATTTCGCCGCCGTTACAAATTCGTACTGCAAACAGACTCTAGTAATTTTGCTTTAGGGGCGATTCTTTCTCAAAATGGACATCCACTATGTTACGCAAGCAGGACGTTAAATAATCACGAACAAAATTACAATACAATAGAAAAGGAACTGTTAGCTATAGTATGGGCGACACAGTATTTTCGGCCATATCTCTTTGGTCGTAAATTCATTATTAAATTCATCACAGATCATAGGCCATTAACTTGGTTATTCAATATAAAAGAACCAAACTCCAAGCTTGTGAGATGGAGATTGAGATTGTCAGAGTATGATTATGAGATACAAAACAAAAAAGGTACTAAAAACGGAAACGCTGACGCATTATCTCGCGTAGTAATAAATCTCACAGAAGTAGAAAACCAGACAATTAAAGAGGTAGAAAGTCCACTGAATTTTTATAAAAGACAGGTTGTAATAAAAAAGATAAACTCAGGTGCTTTAAGGATAAGAAAAAGAAATATTTTTAGGTGTTGTAGAACAACTATCCATGCCAAAACACTTGATGAATCCACTGTCAGGACTATTGTGCAAAACCATTTCGATAAAGATAAGATTACCGCAATTTACTTCGCAGATGAAACATTTTACAAAACTTTTCTAGAAATAGTTACCTTAGAATTCAGAGAACACTACGTTATACTTAGATGCAAAAAATTCATAAAAGATGTAGAAGATGAAAACGAATTAGCAGAAGAAATAAAGAAAGAACACTTAAAAAATAACCATAGAGGTATAAATGAAAACTTTCTTGAATTAAGGGAGGAAATTTATCACCCAAAATTGAAAGATAGAATTACAAAATTCATAAATAATTGCGAAATTTGTAATAAAGAAAAATACGAAAGGAAACCAGTAAAACCCAAATTTCAAATAACTGAAACCCCTGATGGTCCAAGAGAAGTAGTACATATGGACGTTTTTTACAGCTTAAATAAAACCTTATTTTTAACAATTATTGACAAATTTTCAAAACATGCTCAAGCAATAAAAATATTAGGAAGATCATGGACTGAATTTAAAAAAGCTTTAATACAATACCTAAGCAATGTAGGCCATATAAAGAAAATAATAGTTGATAACGAATTAGGATTTAAGGCAATTCCATTACAAGAGTTCCTTAGAGAAAATAATATCGAAATACATTTTACATCTAGTGGGAACCACACTTCAAATTCGGATGTTGAACGATTACCCATAGATTTTGTAAACGGCACAATAACACACGAAGATTATAAAACAATAAAAGAAAGAATCATTAAAAACAAAGAAGACAAAATTAATAAATTAAATCAGAATCGAGAAGATATAGACATTAACTCAGGACCTGTATTTATCAAACAGGTAAGAGGAGGTAAAAATTACTCTAGATTCAAAAAAGCTAACGTACAACCGTTAGATGAAAATCACGTAACTTTTAAGGGACAAAAATACTATAAATCTCATATAAAACGAAATAAAAAGTTTCAGTCAAACCAATGAAACGTTTCCATTCTATTTTATTTTTACAGAACCATGAAGAATATACTAAGAACAGTATTATGGATAATAATTCCAATAATCTCAATGGCGCAATACATAAAAGTACAAAATATAAACGAAAACAACGGTTACATCAATATACGTACTGGGCAAGTAAACATCATAAAAGATTTTATGAAAGTCTTACATATAATAAACACTACGGAATTCGAAATTAATAAGGATAATATTAGGTATAACATAGATATAATTAAAAATCAAGTAGGAAAAGATGATACATCTTTCGCTACCTTACTTAATAATTTTAATCTACTCGACGAAAAAATAAAAGGACTTAGACCACATTCAAGAGAAAACAGAGGATTCATGAACATTTTAGGTAAAGGACTTAAAATTGTTGCAGGAACCATGGACAATGACGATGAACTACTTATAAAAACACAATTAGAAAATCTATCTCAAACAAACACGAAACTTGTATCAGAATCCAATAAACAAGTACTAATAAATTCACAAATCTCAGACCAAATCCAAAATATTACTACTCATATTAACAGACAACAGAATTTTATTAAAAGTATACTTACAGATAATTCTAAGAAATTACAAAACGAATTGGACATATTCAAACATATTTATCAACTTAACTATGACATAACGTTATTAAGAAATCATATTGACGACATTGAACAAATAATTCTAACTAGTAAACTAGGCATACTATCTAGAAATATCCTTACTAGTGTAGAATTAGATTTAGTATCAGATTTAAAAGCACTAGGAGATATTAAGATAACGGTTGCACATTACGATAAACTAATAACAATAATAATCATGGTACCAAATTACTCAACAAAGAAATTTTCAAATATAATAATTGAGCCAATTCCAAACCTACATAATAAATCAATTCTTTTAACAGAAAACATGTACATTATAGACGAAGAAAAAAATCTTTACAACAAAACTGTTAAGAACAATCTAAAAGCAAATTTAGAAACCATTCAAGATAACTGTATCAGCAAAATAATTAAATCAGAAGATGCACACTGTGAAATGAAAATCGATATTGTGGAAACCATTATAGAAATTTCAGAAGGATTAATAATTGTAAAAAATTTAAATGAAAATCAATTAATCCAAAATTGTAACAAAAACAATATAAAACTATATAAAAACAGCTTAATTAAATTTGGAAATTGTAAAATAAACTTAAGAAACCTATCTTTTAAGAACAATTTTTTAAAAATTAAAGAACATAATATTTTACCATACACAAAAATAAATATTAAGGAGAAGAACATAGAAAGTGAAAAACATTTAGAGCACTTAAATATTAATAGATACGAAAATACTAGAGATTTCATTAAATTAACATTAAATCAAAATTTGCTGAAAACTTCAATACTAAATTTTCCCAGCATTTTTATTAATATAACAATAATTGCTATAATATTTGCGTACTTTAAAGTCCGACGTACTAAAATCTTGCACTTTAAATCAAAAACTTCGTCGGAGCCTCAGACTCAGGGTGGGCGAGTTATAGAATCTGTACAAACCGCTCCTGTACAAACTAGCCCCTCCGGCCCGTATTCCACCCATGCACAAATAATTTAATGTTGCAACATAATTTCTAAGAAGCGTCACAACAAAGTAGAGCGCACTTAAAATTTTCAAGTACAGCAACAAAGTATGAAAGTGATTTCATAATTTGTTGCATTTCCTTAGAAATTATGAGCAAACCCAATGTAAGTAAAAGTCAACTAAACAAAATGCTATAGTTGACTGACCGACCTATTAACATTTCTCAAGCACAGCAATAAACTATGAAAGTGATTTCATAATTTATTGAATATGTAAGCAAAAGTCAACTAAACAAAACTCTATAGTTGATTGACCGACCTAAATGTTTCTCTTCATTTGTTCTTTGTTCTTTCTTACATATATGTATGTATTTATATATGTATCTTAGCGTAGGAGTAAGCGTAAGTTAAGTTTCAAGCCATGTATTTTAAAAATGAATAATCAATAAAGTTCTAACCTTCAATGTGAAAAGTAGTGATTTTTATTCAAACTGGTGCATTTTGTTTTATACACCTAAAACTTTTAAACTCGCACTGACAAATTGGCCCTTAGCATTTCACCGTTTCTTGGAAACTCCTGTCCGTCTAGTCCAGCTGCCTTTTGAGTAGGATCGGCACGAATTTGTTGATGAGCCTTTTTGTAAATTTCTTCAATATCATCAGCGCGGATTCCCAACTTGATGTAACGGCTGAATTGGCGTTTGAAGGCTTCTTCCTCAAGAGTGCGCATATAATCGGCAACATGTTGACCAAAGATATGTGAACGATGAACATCGGCATTGAAGTTTTTGGTCTCTGCAGAGTAGCCAGGGAAACGCTTGACGGAGTGTGGAATATTCAAACCACCATCGACAGCACCTTTCATGGCACCGAATACACGAATACACAAGTAACAACGGAATGCACCTGGTCCATCACCGACAGGTTCAAAATTCAAGCCAGTGCAGCAGGCGGCAGCGTAGTTGGCAAGACCGACCTTAATGCCGTATTTGGAAAGCTCATTCGAGTAGGATATGCAGACAAAACGGTCTCCTTCAATTCTGGCATAATTCTGTTGAGAGACAAATGAATTAAACAATTAATAATACAATTCTTCGCATACATTATTTACAACTTACATGGAATTCATTTATTTATTTTCTTTGTTTGACACAAAACATTTTTAGTGGTGAATTTTATAAACAGTGAAGACGAACAGTGTTGCCGCGACGAAGTTAAAAAGTACCCTTGAAAAAGTCCCAAATGTATCCACTTTAGAAAAAAGATCACCCACGTATCAAATTCGAAAAATCAATAATATATTCATTTTTTTAACACAAAAATAAAATTTAAAATTTTTAAAACAATAAAACCCAATTTTTGACACTTAAATAACAATTTTACAAGAAAAAAACATGTACACATAAAAAATAATAAAAATTTCTAACACTCGAAATTTGATGTATTTTTAGGATTTTTTTAATGTTAAAGTAAAAAACGATATTAAAACTTTTAAGGTATATTGCATGTTACAAAAATGTATCAGGTAGCCTTGACAACAACCTATTTTCTCATGAGCTGCGATAAACGAACGTCAAACAAAAGAAAACAAAACGAGCGTTTAATAACAGTTTTTTTTTTCAATACTTTTCTTAAAGCACCACTACCTGCGCTGACATCATATCGTGGAGTTTCACTTTCTAACAACAAAGATTAGTTATGGAAATTATTAATTTGCATACATTGTTTACAAACTAAATTTATTTTTTTTTTCTTTTTGTGACACAAAACATTTCTGATATCTCCATAGCAACCATAGCATGCTCTCATTTTGATTTTATTGATATACTTGACATACGTCTATCGCAGCAAAAGTTGTCGCTCCTACTTTATAATAATTATACTATGGCATATTGTAACACTCCACATAAAAAACCATTTTTTTATTTTGATAAATTTTCAAAGAAAGATCTTGGACGGTGTCGTAGATTTTCACTCTGCTATTTGTATTCAAAATAAAAACAAAGAATATTAATGGTATTCACTACATTATTTAAGCCCTGCTAATTTCCTAAACTTAACAAATTTATTAAGTCCTGTCAAAATTTTGTATGGGAAAATATTTAGCAAGTTAACAAGCTCAGCTCTGTGTTTTTGTTTAGCAGATACCATTTGTTAAGTTGGAAGCGTCAAACCTATTAAGTGTAGTGAATAATTGTGTTTGGAATGAGTTCGAACAAGTACCAAATTATTTTTTATTTGTAGCTTCAAAGTCTAAAAACTGCTCTTTCTTAATAAAAAAATAAAAACTTTGCAACGGGGTTGGTAGAGATGTAAAACATTTCAAAGTTTCTGAGCAAATGTTTAAAAAGGGGTTAACGCTCTGTAATATAAAAATTGAAATACATTTTTTGTTACTTAGTGCTGGTTACACGAGTTATTAAAACAACATATTTTTAGCTGTAGCAGTCTGTCCTTTGATTTTGACATATCAGTTTAGCACTTAATTGTAAAATGTCTTAGCAGGGTCATTCATATCAACAGCTGCTAACTTAAACAATTTAGCAGTTAAGCAGGACCGAACAAATTTTACTGAATACCATTATTATTAAATAATGATAACAGAACGACGTGCTTTTGAAATGTAAGTTTAAAAATAGGTTTTTTAACCGGTTTTAAGTGCAACATATACGATTTTTTTAAATTAAACTTTGATGGCGATAGCCACTGATGTTGTGAATTACATATTTCAGATATTTCGGCTGAATAGCTTTTGTTTTTCTACAACACATCGCCGAAAAAAAGTAGTTTTGAGATAAATAAGTGTTAAAACAGTGAGTATGGATATTTGTACTGTGCGCTCGATACCTTCCAAAACGGCTGTAGAAGCGGAAATAACCTCAGTATTCTTAAAAAATTTAAAAGTATTTTCTCGAAAGCCTATACTTTTGAAATATTAGAAAAACTAGACCACCAAATGCCTTAAAAAGGATCATACAATTCAGTCTTTTATATAAATAGCGTGTTGCTTTTGCCTTTTATTAACATTCATTTTATAAGAATAATATTTATACAAAAAGCAATATACAAGATAATACATAATTACATAAAAAAGAAACAAAAAATGGAATGGCTTATTAAGTTTCATGTAACGTAAACAATATGGGTAGCTATTGCCCTTTATTCATTTAAAATTTAAAAGTTCAAAATTTTTCGTTTCTTAGTATATTGAAAAAAATATATTTTCACCTATATCCAAAGAAATAGAAAAATAGAAAAATGTTCATCTTTTAGTCTTATCGTTTACTGTAAGTTTTGAATAAGAAAAATTAAATTACATAAAAAAGCAACTGAGAAAACCTTAAAACGTTTATCACAAAATTTGAAAGTTATTTGTAAAGAGGTGGCTTTAATACATTTTTTAATAAGAAAATATTACCCGAAATGTCTCAATGTTATAATTTACTTTATACTTTTTGTCGAATTTAAGGAACTACCAATTTTTTTATATATATTTGCATACAAGAATATATATTCATATTAAAAAGTATCCTTACTTACAGAAAGTCTTAAATAAAATATTTATTCATTTTTAAAGGAGAAAAGTATCCAAATTGATTTATTTGCAACCAAACGGCAACACTGAAGTCGAAGATTTTCAACATGGTCCTCATAAATTCAGGGAAGTTTGCCGGTGCTATTATGACTTCTTTTTTTTCATACCTTACATTACATTTTTGTATGAAATAATACAGCATATTACTGCACCGCATTATTTCAGATTTTCTTATTCACCTCAAGAAACCAGGGAGGTTTTCCGGTGCAATTAATAACTTTGTCCTCTACGTTAACAATTTGTATGAAATAATACAGCATTTCACTGCACCGCATTCCCAATCAACCATTGTGTAATAGTGTTTGGAGTAAGCTTACCTACAATGGAATAATGAAAGCCTATTCCAAACATGCTTTGAAAACACTTGTCTACGTAATAAATTTACTAGTTGTGTTGTAAAATTGTATCGAAACGGGAAAACAGTAAGCTTTTTATAACAGTGCTTGTAGATAGCTTACTTGTAGTTTAATTAACAAGCGTTTTCAAAGCATGATTGGAAAATGCTTTCAGATGTAATAGTTTCACAACTTTCACATTTTAAGGGAATTCCCAATCATTGAAAATTTCAATTGCAATAAAAAACGAAGTCCCATCACTAACAATTTTGATGTTAGTGGCTTGAGTTCAGTGATAATAAGAACTCGTGTAATGATGATTGTCAGTCTTTTATAATATTTTTATGGTTAAATAAATTTGTTAGTTACATCAATGTGCTTAAAAAAATATATATTTATTGGTCCAAATAGTTTATATTTGCATTAAATTTCTTTTGAGTGGCAATGTTTTTACCGATTGTGTACTATAGATAAAGTTTCTATAGATTCGGATGTGAGGTCTTTCATATGGATTCATTTTACAAGGAAGATTAATTTTAGCTGTTGTGCTAACGGCGAGCAAATTAGATTACTTAAATTTCTGAAAAACCTTTGTTAAAAGCTTGTAATAATACTTACTTCCCATTATTTAATAAATGTTTTAATAATATTTTTATAACACTTTTTTCCAATTTTTTATAAACAGTTGTAAAAAACTTACAATAACACTTACTTCCAATTATTTTATAATTATTTTCAATAATACTTTTACAACAATTTTTTCCAATTGCAAAGTAAGTATTGTAGAAAGCTTATTAACAACACTTATATCCAATTGAATAGTAAACGATTGGAATAATATTACAGTAAGGAATATTTTTCCAAGGGTTCCTTTTTGCTTATTCTACAATTACTTGAAAGCATTTCACAACAGTTTTTACAAGCTTTTTCCAAGCGCGATGCTTACGCTTGTAAGCTTACTACAAGCTTATTCCAAGCTTGTTTGGCTTATTGGGTTATTCTTATTCACCCCAGGAAACTACGAACACATATAAACATTTTGAGATAGTATTGGGGCAATTTGACGTAAAATCGTACATCGTGCCATCCCTTTCTACAACTCGCCCATCGAAGTTTCCTATCTGGTTATCTGTGCTGCACGCCACAAATATTCGAATCGCACTAATTGCAATTATTAAAAAAAAAGAGTTCAATGACAAATAACGCGAAAAAAAACATGAAACAAAAAGAAACTATACAGCGTGTTTCACCACTTCGGTTATTAATAAGAATAAAACATGAAAGATGGAAGCTTTGACTGCATTACCCTCTGCATTACATGTTATATAAAAAGTATTACAGGATGTATTAAATTTAAGATCTCTGTATGTAGGTAATGCGTTATAGAATTAAATTTTGCAGAAAGGCTATGTAATGTTGTGTAATATCACAACGATGTTGACTTTTTATTGTTTTTTTAATTATTACTACTAATATATAAATTATTGCCAAATATGTAAAAGTGGAATGAGGATACCTTTATTTTGGTATGGAAAAAACACTAATTTTGAAGAAAATGATTTTACTTTAAAAACTTCTTCATCACCACATATGTTGGTATTAAACAATGCGATTCCTAACTCTAAAGATTGAAGCGGTTCTGTAAAAAAATTGTTGAAGGTGAGAATTCTTTTGCCTTTAAAGAGGTCGTTGTCAAGGATGTCTGTTATCATAACTGGCTGATAAGGCGTTATAGAGCAGTAGTTATTGGGAAAAATTGTACTAAAAAAAGCCATATTTGTACATAATTTAACTAACCCTCTTCTATTTTTTTGAAATCCATCAAGTGGCTTTAAAGTAGAACTCGGTGATCTAACGAATTTATTGTAAATCTGTTGTGGAATGAATTGCGGCTTTTTAATAGATTTTTTTAGAGTCTTCATGAAATTCTCGAAGTCATAAGCAGTAAATGAATCAAGGGGACCAAAATTTTGAACACAGTCAGCTAAGTGTAATAAGCTATGCACATTATAAGTGAGGCTTGAATCTCCATATATATTTGAAAAAGTTTGTACAAAATAATTTAGCATTTCATTGGCAGTAGTATTGAACAAATTAAAATATGTTGGACTGAGAAGAATCCTATAGTAGCAATGCAAAAGGAGAAAATGATAATATACTTCGTCTGGCACAAAATCTTTCAGAACAATAAGACCTGTGTATAACAGAAATTGTCTAAATTCTATAGCTTTCCATCGTAAAATTTCATCGCAAGATCTAGGTTTTCTCGCAAAGTCTTTTGGAATACAGGGCGCTAATGAAGTTAAACAGGTTGAAAACTCAATTTTTTTTGTTTGGTCAGTTGAACAATAGATTTTCCATTTAACAAAAACACAGCATCTTATGGAAATTGGGTAATCATTTTTATTCCAATTTCTTCGATTCAGTGAACCATATTTATATGAGATGCTTGATGAAAGTTTTGATCAGTTCTTCTAGTAAAACACGAGTCAATGCGAGCAGCTCCAACTTCAGATCTAAACGTGGTAACTCTTTCTTTTCTTGTACCAACCTGTTGGCATTTAATGCAGTCTGAAAATGATGTGTGCCCTTTTACACAGCAAATGTATGAGCGAGCCGGTGCATCGCATATAAAAGCTTGAACTTTAAGATCAATTTTTATTTGGTCATAAACAAAACCAAACTGTTTTAAATTTTTAATCTCATTCACAAGGTCATGTAAATACGACTCCACGACGTACGGCTTTTGCTTACCAACGTAGGTGCCAATAATAAATACACATTTTTTTACCATACTGGTGACACAACCTAATATTGGCCACAAGCCTACAGTTGAACTTTTAAAAAGCGGTAATCCATCTATACCAATATCAAGAAAAATTTCATCTATAGCTTCGAGCTGAATTTCTTCTGTATTTTTTTTTAGTAGGGTTATTATGCCAATATGTACATACTGACCAGGTGAAACGGTGCGAATGCATTAATTTAAGCTTTTCCCTAGTAATCCACCCACACTTTTGGCACGGATATGTTTTGTTTTAATAATATGCTTAAAAGCTTTGTGCAACACTGTACTGATGGACTGTAAGTTAAAAACCAAGATCTCAGTTCATCTTTTAGGGAGTTTTCATTGTAGATAATATTAACGGGACCATCATCATTAACGATTCGATCTTCAAATGATTCTTCAATAACGCAAACTTCTACGTTTATTTGCACTACACTTTTTTCCTCATTATCTCCATCCACCTTAAATTTGTTTTCTTTTGAATTTAAAATCCCTCTTATTCTTTCAGTTTCGTTTTTAATACGTCTTTTTAATTGTCTTTTACTTAACATATTTATTAGATTTATATTTATTATATTAAGATTTTTCTCACTTTTTCTGTATGTATTGATTTCACAAGTGTTTCAGTTTGAAAATATAGATAATACGTTGTCAGTTAATTTTAGTTCAATTTTTGAGTTCAATGCAAAATAACGGGACAAACAAAACACAAAACAAAAAAAAAAAAGATACAGCGTGTTTCGCCACTTCAGTTATAAAAAGCAATAGTATATGAATGATAAAAGCTATGCCGATAACCTTTTGCATTACATGTAATCTATAAAGTAATTTAAAAGTAGATATCAAGATATCAAGATTAATTACATTGAGATCTCGGCGGTAACGCAAAGCAATTCTAAGTAACTTTCCACTTCAGTCCAGAGTGACAGTCAGCTGTCATTTGCTTACATTTGATTACGTCTTTTTTTTCCGATCACTTACTTTATTATACGCTTACATTATTATGATGTCTCAAACTACAAGTTCACAAAATCTAACTCCATAGCAGGATTTTGCTTGTATGGAAATCGGATTTGGATGTTGGAAAAAACGCGGCTAATGTAACGTAGATATAAAAATTTTTTCGCTTGTTTCATATTATGCTAGGATGCACGCTGATTCGAGATCTGTCTTTACACTCTTCACTATTACTATGTATATTAGACCAGTTCAAAACTATATGAGTAAAATTATAGGTCTCTTTTTCGTCGGTGCGAGTCCATTTCTTTAAAGTTCCATTCCTAAGGGGGGTCCATTAATTACGTGAGGCATTTAGGGGGATGGGGGGTTAAGCAGAATCTCACTAAATCTCACGTGGGGGAGAGGGGGGATTCTCGCAAAAATGACGTAATTTTTTATCAGCAAGAAACAGTGTAGAATTATGAGATAACTGGTCAAATTGAGTAAAACGTGTTTCTCTACTAAAACATGATTAAATTTTACACTATAATATTTTTCGCGGTTATGCGAGTGCAACAAAGTAGCATAGTAGCTCGTCGATTGTTTTGCTACACTCGATTCGACGAGCGCTGCGACTTGTGACAGCGACGCATGGACAAGTCTCTACTTGTTGTGTTTACGTCCGTAAATGTTTAGTTCAGTGGTCGGCACACATGAAGCACAACCCAGTAAGTACATGCATGCATACAGCATTGATGATGTAGGCATACGTTTGATGTTTTGTATGCATGCCAGCAGAAATGCAAGCTCATTTCTATTTTACATGGCGATGTCAAACAAGAGCATGTGTACTGTGTGACTATGACCCGCACAATTATTATCGCTTTATGCATGAGGAATTTGCAGTACGCTATGCATTCATTGTCATTAATACTGCATGCATATATTACCATTAATACTGTATGCATACATTTGTATTAATATTGTAAGAAAAAAATTGCGGTTATCATTAATTAATCATCTTATTTATTTCAGTTTTTATGCACAATGGGAGTTCATATTTTTTAAGCAAGACTATTATGAATGAAAGGTTCATGCCTTAGTACTAATACAGCATGCATATTTTAATATGCACGCTACTGTGTACAAACACTACGAATACTCAGCGAATTTGGAAAATTGTTGGTATTTTTTAAAGACCACACATGTCTTGTCCATGCTTCTGCCTTCATACAGCATGCAGGTTTCCTGTATACATGCTACTCTGGACATACTGGGTAAGGCGCCTCACGAAAAAAGTGGTTCGGCACAAATTCTCAATACAATCCATGGTTTATGTTATAATGATTCCCCTAATATTTTGACTCTAGCGATAGCCATCCGTGAGCTGGAATGATTTGAAATAACCTCTAAAAATCGAGTTTTTTGTAACCATATTGGCTTGTGTAATTGGTGTAAAAAATAAATTGTTGGTGTAAAAAATTTTTGAATTCGGATTAAAAATAATGCTTTTTTCATGCATTTCTCTTAAATTTATTATCACTAAAATTAAAAAAAGCCTAATTATTTCTAATGCGATCCTCCCTTTTAAGATATCGTTGGAAAGGTTTTGAGTGCTCGCATTGATTCCTAGTCAGAATTGCTTAAATTTGACATATATGAAAAGTAAAATATTAGTTATAAAATAAACACTTACTGAAAAAATATCGTAAGAAATTAAGAAAAAAAAAATAAAAGTAATGAAGTTATTTGAATTTTGAAAGTTTTTGTATGGAAATAAAATAAAAAATATCAAAAATATGCATAAAAAATAGCGTTCTCTTTAAACTGATTGCAAACATTTACAATTTTTGATGCAGATTGGAAGATCTTTCTCCGGCCTGACAGTTAATTTTTTTGCAACTATTACACTAGCCAATATGGTTACAAAATAATTCGATTTTAAGAGGTTATTTCAAACCATTTCAGCTTACGGATGGCTATCGCTAGAGTCGAAATATTTGGGGAATCATTATAACATAAACCAAGGATTGTATTGAGCATTTGTGTCGAACAAAATTTTTTTTTGTATGGAGCGTGAGGAGTCTTAATACTGGGGTGCTTTGCCAAGAGTCACACGTATTGTTATGCTCTGTGACTCACTACTAACAACTAATATTTGTTCATAGAATGAGTAATAATTGAAGAAGCAACATTGTTTCAAATAATATGCAATCAGGGAATGGAAATAAACTTTAATGAACGGTTCGTTTTCGATATGTTCTTTTTTTTAAAAAAAAGTCAATCTTTAATTACCAATGTAATTTATTTTTTTAATTTATTTATTTGTAATTTTTTAACGACCTAAAATGAATTTTTTCACTACTTATTTTAGGTTGTAAAATGCGACAATCGTGCCTGCTGTAGCCCATTGATGGGCATCTGACTATCCCAGATCCTGGTGAGCATGACGGAAAGTTATTTGCTCCATTTTTGATTCGCCACTACTTACCGATTCAACATGCCTTCATGGACTTGCCTTATTAATCAGAGCGAGGTTGAAGGCACAGATGATTTTACTGAAAATCAAATGGACATGCTGGTTCCAGTAGTCACTCTCGAGACAGCACATGAGTCCCCATGGACTGAATTAGAATGAATATTTCACATCCTTCACACATTTTAGAAGTTCTCATTTTAAATGACTTACATTGTGAGCTTTAGATCAAGTAAGTTTTTAAAGTAGGCAACAACAACTCTGTATAGAGTCAATCACTTAGCTGACTAGACAGTCTGTTTCGGAAATCACTAGTCAGCTAAGTAATTAACTCTATACAGAGTTGTTGTTGTTGTTGTTGTTGTTGCCTTCTTTAAAAACTTTCTTGATCTAAAGCTCACAATTTAATTCATGTAATAATTTCATAGATCATAAAACTAATTAAATGACTTACTTTTACTTAATAAGTATTTCATTGTTCGAATTTTTTCATTGTAATTTTAATCTACGATAATAAAATAAATAAAATAATAAAATAAATTACGAGTGTTTTTAATAAGTCCAACACAATGAAGCATAGATTAACATATTTACACTGAAAACACGCATTTCAACAAACTCACGTGAGATTAGAGGGGTGGGGAGGGGGTCGGAGGTGGGCCAAAAACTCGCAAAAATCACCTTACGTAATTTATGGACGCCCCTAATGAGAACAAAAATACCTTTAAAAAAGGGCTGGGCATTCTAACACAGTCACATTTTATTTTGTCTTGTTAGTGTTGGTGCGCTCTCAAATAGCGCACACTGAGCGAAATAGTTGTCACAATTATCTAGATTTGCAAGTTTGTATGTTGATACCCCCACACATACTGTATATGTGCTTAGATTTTTTTTTTAGTCATCGGTGTTGTTTACTATTTCCTTTATATCATTATTGCTCCAGCATTTTCTTCTAAGTAAATAAATTATATTAGTTTGCCAGTAGTGAAAAATAACACATTGTGCTCCGCAAGAAAGGTTCTCTGCAGAACAGAAGTCACATTCCGATCCAGAATCAAACATTGTTCTTTAGGTGTTTTGTTTTAATATTACTAAGTCCTAATATATACGAATTATTAAAATTATAATCAAAACCTTATAAAATTAAGTATCAAAATATTTATGAATACAAATAATATGAAAAAAATAATGCAAAAAATCTTAATAGGCAATGTATGAATTATATTAAACTTCAATAAAATAAAAAATATATGAAAAAGAATTATGAATCTACAAACCAAAAAATTGGTTTTTTAGGAGTACATAAAATTTCCGACATAGGTCTTAACAGCAATACCGTCAGCGAACGACTGAATATTAAATAATTAATGACCAGGTAGTAGCGTAGACTGGCTTTTTTCTCACGAGCGCCGATGGGTAGTTGTCAAAATTAGCTGTTAATGCAAATTATCAAAGAAATATGAAAAAATAAGCAACGAATTAAACATAGCTAGTCAATCACAGCAAACTACAACTTCTTTAGCTGTTTAAGACAACTACCAATCGCCAAAAAACTATCACGGCTATTTTGTCAAATAATTATACCATGGATTGAATTATATTCTCTTCTGTTGTGAGTTTTGTGTACATGTGAAAAGTTACGCTCAGAGAGCGCTCAGTGAGCTATGGGGCGCCCAGCGCTGCTTTAGACCCAAACAATTTGACGTTAAGATATTGCGCAAATAATTTTAAGGTCATTTTGGAGTTATTTACAACTTAAACCATTTCCAATAATGTGTTTCCAAACAAAAACACATATGGAATATATTATGACGAAAAATCATTTATAATAATATAAGCTTTCATACTTTTTTTATTTTTTAAAATATGCATCTGATATTTTGTGGCGGAACTTTAAATATGCAATTTAACTCGTAAACCAAAATGATCGTTTTTCCACATAAATTTTTTTTTTTATTTTGTTCCAGCGACATTATGTTTGTGATTTTATATTTTTGGACAAAGCTTAAGCTTTCGTACAATATACCATACTGCACATTTTTAGACCATATAATGTAAAAAAAATGAAAACACTACTAACATTTCTTTTTCTTTATATTTATTTTTTAAAAATATGATTTTTTTAATGTTTTGAAAATTTTTTTCTTTGCCGAATCGTTGATAACATTGAGCTGAGTGACCATTTGAATACCACTAGCATATGCGCTGTTATTAAGCCACTCAGCAGGGTCAAGTTTAAAAACTCAGTAGAAATGTTAAGTTTTTTGAAAAGTAATCTAGTGTTGATAGTAACAAAATCATACAAATTTTCATTTTAATATGTTGGTTTACTTGAATCCTTTTTTAATGATTTTTCACTTCCTGGCTTATTTTGTATTGACTCCGCCATTTTTGTGTGAATGCAAGCACTAAGAGACCTGTCGAAAAATGATAAACCTATAAGTTCTTAACTAAGATACCATAAGTGTTGCTCAAATTTTTACACCCTGCTGAGTGGCTTAAAAACAGCGCATATGCTAGTGGTCTTCAAATGGTCACTCAGCTCAATGTTGTCAACGATTTAGCAGAGAGAAGTGAAGCATTGATAACTGAATTTAAGAATTCGATAACTTCAAATGAAGAACAAAAACAGTATTTGCTGCAAGTGGTTGATAGGCATAAAACAATTTTAAAAACATTACAAAAAATCATATTTTTAAAAAATATATATAAGGAAAAATAAATGTTAGTAGTGTTTATATTTTTTTTACATGCTATGGTCCAAAAATGTGCAGTATGTTGTGTCGTAAGAAAGCTTAAGCTTTGCCCAAAAATACTAAATCAAAAACATAATGCGCTGGAACAAAATAAGAAAAAAAAATTTTTATGCGGAAAAACGATAATTTTGGTTTACGAGTTAAATTGCATTTTTAAAGCTCCGCAAAAAAAAAGATCAGATGTACATTTTAAATAATGAAAAAAATGTACAAAAGCTAAGATTATTATAAATGATTCTTCTTCAAAATATATTCCATATGTGTTTATGTTTAGGCAACACATTATTCAAAATGGTTTAATTGATAAATAACTCCAAATGACCTGTTTTTTGAAATGACCATGTTTGTTCTCATTAGAATGTATTTTTCAGAAAATGGACGCGCACCGAAGTATTTTAACATTTTTGCAAAGTAAACTGGTCTAATGCATATATGGGTCATTCTATTTCAAACCGAACACCATTCTGACAGCTACATTTTTGATTTGCATGAAATTTTTTACGGGTTCTATATCGAAAAAAAGAGACACATGTTCGAGGATTTTTTTTTTTGAAAATAGAGGGCGTTAAAAGTTTGAGATATCGTAACTTTTGCCTTGGAGACTAATTTTCAAAACTTCGGTTCTGTTTAGGCTAGAGACAACTTTTTTGTTTCATTTTGAATTTTAGGAAAAAAATAGTTCCAAAAAAATTTATGAAATATTTCACATGTGATACGCAATTTAAATTTTTTAAATAAATTTTAACCAATCTTACCCACCACTAAGCGTGTTTTAAACATAATCATCGTATTCTACGTCAAATTTTACATAGAAAACGATTATTATATTATATTTACATAGAAAAAATTAAAGAAACTCGCGCGGTACCTGACGTCGGCACGCCAGTTGCAAAGAAGACCTCATATTCTCGCCTCATATCGTTGTTATTTGTATTATAATACAATATAAATTATGTTGTGTCTAGGGCTTCCAATTTCGGGACTCAAAAGCAATTTCGGAATTACTAATTAAGAATCCGGGTATCCCGGGATTTGAAAAACAGATAAAAAGTAATTTATTTAACAAAAAAAAAAAAAACAATCGTGTGCAAGGTATGAAAGTTAGGATATTTTTTTAATAAAAAATTGTCCAAAGGAATTAAAAAAACAGTTTACTTAAATTTTTTATTAAAAGTTAATTTATTTTATTTCTTTATATATATAAAGGACGAAAATATATAATTTTTTATATATATCTATTGTATAATTCATAAAATTCATATTTTCTGGCATAATAGTACTAATGTTAATGTTAATGTTATGTGGTGGAGATGCGTACTGCGACCTTAATTAGATCTATTGTACTTCCTTCTCAAAGCTCCGCTGGGTTTGCGGATTACAGAATTTCATCCAGCCCTATTTCTCTAATGAATTTGAAAATATTCTTAGGTTCAAGGGATGAAACCTGCTCTAGACTCAACTCATAGTTCCCCAGTGCTAGCTTACGTCTGCGAGCCACGGCGTCGCAGTTTTTGAGTAGGTGTATTGGAGTCTCCTCTGCTCCTTCACAGAAACGGCAGTTACTATCGGTTCCTATGCCCAATTTCATCAGGTGGTATTTGAGTTTACAGTGTTCTGTAAGGAACCCCGTTAGAATCCTTAGATTCGGTTTGCCTAAGCTTATGCACAATTTTGCTCTCCGAGTGTTAAAATCTTTGAGGAGCAATTTGGATTGTCTTAGCTTTGGAAGGCATTTCCAGAGGTTTGAACGTTTATGCTTCTCCTCCCTTCTTAGTTCTTCTTTTATAGAACGTGTGCCCAATCCGGAGAATGGTTCTGGTCCTATAAATTTTGTGGCTGCACCCTGTCGCGCTGGACCATCGGCTTCTTCGTTACCCTGTATACCTTTGTGTCCTGGGACCCAAAGTATAGTAACAGTGTTATTCTTGCCTAGTTCGTTGAGTTTTGTTAGGCATTCCCATGTTATTTTCGATAATATCTCACAGGAGACTAATGCTTTGATTGCTGCTTGGCTGTCTGACATCACAACTATATCCTGACCTTTGTATTTCCGGTCCAGGTTGAATTGTGCACACAGCTGTATTGCTAGGATTTCTGCTTGGAAGATACTCGGTGTTGTCCCCATAGGTTCAGAGTGCTTGGTTCTTGGCCCGTACACCCCTGCGCCTATACCTTCCAATGTCTTGGACCCGTCTGTATACCATGCTGTACTGTGTGATTTCTTGACTTGCGATATCATCTCGCTGTCCCACTCTTTCTTGGTACTAAGCTTAATTCCGAAGTGTTTTTCGAAGTTATACCTTTTTACTATATCGTCTCTTGGTAGATCGATGTAGGGAGTGTGCTTTGCAATATCCTCCTTCTCTCTACTGCTGATAGTTTTACCTAAAACTGTCCCCTCTTTTGCAACTCACAACAGAGTTCGCTTGGCTACTCCCTCTATGACAAGGTGTAAGGGTGTGAGGTCCAGAATTACTTCTAGTGCTGCTGTAGGGCATGTTCTCATGGCCCCTGTGATGAATACACAGGCCAGTCTCTGCACCTTTGTTAGAATATTCCTCATTGTGGTTAGCTTGGTTTTCTCCTCCCATGCTATTGCACCACAGGTGAGGATGGGTCTCACCATCATGGTATACATCCAGCGGAGAATTGTTGGGTTACAACCCCAGCTTTTCCCCGCCAGGCTCCTACATACCATGAGTGTGCGCGTTGCTTTGTTTATAGTTACCTCTGCATGTCTTCTTCAGAGAAGCTTTGAATCTAGTGTAAGTCCCAGATACTTTACTTCTCCTTTGAAGGGAATTTCAGTGCCATCCATTCTCATTGTTCGGAGGTTTGGCAGGCTTCTTTTGTTAGTAAAAGGTACTATGGTGGTTTTCGCTGGGTTGATACTTAATCCCACTGTGTTGCACCACTCCTTTGTTACTGACAGTCCTCTCTGTATCAGGTTACAGAGTGTATCCTCGAACTTCCCTCTCGCTATTAAGGCGATGTCGTCTGCGTAGCCCTGACATTTTATGCCATTCTCGATTAGCATCGTTAATAATTCGTCCACAACAAGACTCCACAGCAGTGGAGAAAGGACTCCGCTTTGTGGACAGCCTTTTTTTGTTTTGATTCTTATAGTGGTGTTGCCCACTTTTGTTTCTGCAGTTCTAGTGCTAAGCATTTGGCATATCCATCTGCTGAGCATATCATTTACTCCTTTTTTATGAAAAGACTTCTTCACAGCCTCGTGAGAAGTATTATCAAAGGCTCCTTCTATGTCTAGAAAGGCACAGAGTACGATTTCTTTGTTTTTGAGAGCCGACTGGATGTTACTAGCCAGCTGGTATAGGGCAGATTCTGTAGACCTACCCGCCCTATACTCATGTTGGCATGGGTGCATTGGCGCCTTCTCCAGAATTTCAGTTCTTATATAGTTATCTATTACCTTTTTCATTGTTTTAAGTACAAATGAGGTAAAGCTAATGGGTCTAAACGACTTTGGTAGCGTGTAATCTGTTTTCCCTACTTTTGGTATGAAGGTGACTATGGCCCTTCTCCATTTCCTTGGGATATAGCCCAACGCAAGGCTGCTTCTAGTTATTTTGACTAGGTGGGGCAATATAGTTTCTGCACCCTTTTGTAGAAGTGCAGGAAAGATGCTGATTTGAATGGTTGAAAGGTTTTGAGTGCCCAATCTAAACGAGCCTTAGTACAAATGCTCGTTGCGAGTTTCCATTCTTCTTGATTTGGAGCAATTTGCCTGTCTACCGTCTCATACTCAGTTACTGGTGTGCTGCCCGGGAAATGAGTTTCTAGAAGGTGTCTGGCTCGTTGATCTTCTCTAAGCGTATAGCTTCCGTCCGGCAATAAAAGTGACATTCTTGTCTCCACTCTGCCTTTAGCCATTGCTCCATTGCTTTGTATATCCTGGCTGCTGCTAGCGTGGAAGAAATGTCTTCACAGAAAGTTCTAAAGCTCTGTCTTTTGGCTATCCTGATTTCTTTATTATACTCCGTCAGAGTCGCCGTGTAGTTGTGCCATTCTCCGTTGCGCTTTGTGGCATTAAAGCTGCATCGCACCTTCTTCTGGAGTCTGGTCAGCTCGGCGCTCCACCAAGGAGTATATTTTGTTCTTGCCTTGTGCCCTGTTGGACAGCTAGATTCGTAGGCATTATATACTGCATTGTTTACCTGCTCTACATAGCATTCAAGTTCTAGGATGTTACTAATTCTACTCCTTGCTTTTACGTTCTGTAGGTTTTCTTTCAGGGTGTTGGTGTATGTGTCCACACTGGTATTTCTTGGGTTTCTTTTGGGTTCTATCTCTTGACATTTTGCCTCAAATCTAAACTCTATTATTCTATGGTCAGACATTGAAGGTTCCATTGATACCCTCCATTCTCTAATCATATCTCGAACATCTGGGCTTCCTATGGTGAGATCTAAGACCTCTTCTCTAGCCCTAGTCACAAAAGTAGGTGTTACCCCCACATTGAAAAAGTCTAGGTTACTACTTAACAGAAATTCTAAAAAGTACTCACCTCTGATGTTGACGGCGGTGCTTCCCCAAATTGTGTGGTTCAGGTTGGCGTCACAGCCGATGAGTAGTGGAAGTTGCTCTTTCCTGCAGTGCTCCACAAGTCTTTTTATCTCCGCTGGGGGAATGTTTAGATCGTCCCCAGGAAAGTAAGCGGATGCGATCACTATGGCGCGGTGCTTGCCATCAGTTTCGATGCGAGTCTCGATAACTGAAAGGTCCCGCGTCATAAATTCTGAAAGACAAATATAATTAATATTTTTCTGCATTAGAATACATGCTCTGGGATTGATTGTTCTCTGGTCCCAAGTTACCTGACCCTCTTTGCAGTAGAGGCCACTGACTTTTCCCCTGTAGCACCAGGGTTCTTGGATCAGCACGAAGCCCAGTTGTTCTGTGGTAAGCCTCCGAGCAATAACTGCCGATGCAGCTTTTGCATGATGGAGGTTCACCTGGGCAAATCTCGTGCTAGTTACTGTGCTGATCATAGCACCGGGCTGCCGCCCCGTTCTTCTTCGGGCAGCGTTACTCCTACCTCTGTTAGAGGTTCGCTCTTACTATCAATCGAGAGAGCAGCGAGGCTCATGCTCTCTGCCTGATCTCCGATTGAAGGTGTTGCGGTGATGACCGAGACGGAGGCGAACTTCTCCGTAGCAACTTCACCAGTTAGTTGCATTGGTGGCGTTGCGTCTTTCCCTTCATTGGAAGTCGCAGATGTGGCTTCTGTGGACGTTACCACTGTTGACGTTACAGCTGTGGGCGCTGCAGCTGTGGATGTTGCTGCTTTGAACGGTTTGGTCGTTGGGGGCGATTTTGTGCCCAACACCGGAATGGTTCCAAAGCGGAAGCTGATAGTTGAGGCTCTTGACTTGATAGTCTCAAGTGACTCCCTATTTATCGAGAACGTAAGCATGTGCCCACTTCCCTCATCCTTGGAGCTAAATATCTTCCAATACTTTATATTGAGACCATCGTTCTGGGCGGCAATTAGTCCCATCGATCTATTGATCTCCGTACTCGAGCTTCTTGCCAAGAACATCCTAACAGTATGCCCTTTTGGGACCTCCTCCCCTAGGCAAGTCATAAGTTCTAGCCCATAAGTTCTAGCGCTGCAGCTCCTCTTCGTTGCCTCTGGTACCGGTGCTTCGACAGCTTTACCCCGATGCCCATTTAAATATATTTTAATGTAAAAATGGGTCACGCATCATTATTTAACAGTGCTAGGAGGTTGCTGATTTCGAATCTGAAGTCAGAATTTTAAAAATAAAAATGGGTTATACGGCTGCCACCTTTTTTTTATTTTTACAAATGCGATGCTGGTGCGAACATCAGGTAAAAATGGGTCGCTGAATCCGAATCCGTTGTCAGAATTAAAAAATTATATAATTTTTTCATAATAGGGTTGCCACCTAATATTATGTATTTTAAAAGTTTTAAACATCATTTAAGAGTTTTAGGGGGTCGCTGATTTAGAATCTGAAGTCAGAATTTTAAAATTCAAGATGGTGGATAGGGTTGCCACCTTAATTTTTTGTATTTTTATAAATTCGGGGCTGGCAAAAAAAATGGTACACCAAAAATGGGTTGCTGAATCCGAATCCGTAGTCAGGATTTCAAAATTATAAAATTTTGAAATAAAAGGGTTGCCACCTAATAATATGTACTTTTAAGAAATTAAACATCATTTATCAGTGTTAGGGGGTCGCTGATATTGAATCTGAAGTCAGAATTTGAAAATTCAAGATGGTGGATAGGGTAACCACCTTAATTTTTTGTATTTTTATGCACTTTTGTGTATGGTTTGTGGTGGTTTGTATGTATCTATTTTCTTTTTACTTTTTTGAGGTATTATGGGATTTTGTGTTAATTTTGAGGTATTTTTTGGTAATTTGAGATATTTTGGGAGTGTAGTAATCTTGAGTATTAAATGCGAGAAAAAGGCAATTTCGGTGGTAGTTCCATCTTGTGACACTGCCCCTATCATGAATAATTTGTCGCCCTTAATCTCCCCAGTAGAACTGATAAATTGGAAGATTCGCGATCGGTACTCTCATCATACAAGTGTATCTTATTGACTGAATTCCTCCGGACGCGTTTGTATTCAGCCCTATCATGAATAATTTTTCACCCGAAATCAAAAAAGGGAGTCTCAAAGTTAAATCTCAAGAACATTTTAAAAATTTTTAATGCAAATTTGTTCATCAAACGTCAATATTCATGGGTGTTAAAAAAATTGTATGTCTTTATCTGCTATATTAAAAATGAAAACACCCTTTTTTGATTCCGGGCGAAAAATTATTCATGATAGCTGAATAAGAAAGTCTCCAAAGGAAGAAACCTTTATATGATGAAAGTGCCGATCGCGAAACTGCCAATTTATCAGTTATACTGAGGAGAATACGATAACTCGTGCGCCGCGATTTTACAATGGATTCGTGAAGTACTTTTAATAAAAATAGGAATGGCCGAAAGAAAAATCGATGCATCGATTTGTTTTCGAGTTCTCAATTTTTTAATTTGATTATCATTTAATCTTTCAATCAATCAATATCGATTTCAATCCATAGATCAACCTTTTAAATCTATGAGATAATGGTAACGATATAGATATTTTATTGAACAGATCTTGTACTAAGCAACAAAATGTTAAACATAGATAACTAGTTGAGGTATCGATTTTTTGTTCGAACAAACATTTTTTTTTTGTTATGAAAAGAACAACACTTTCTAATCGCGTCGCCCCAGTTATCGTAATAGTGCCTTTATACGTTTGTAGACCAGTGTTATTGAAAACATATGTATTAAAACAATCTTCACTTCCTGAGTTTCAGTGATGGGTAGAGTATCAAAAATAGACAAAAAATCTCTGGTCATCCATGACAAAATAAGTAACATTTCCAAATGTCTCTTATGCGAAAAACCAATCATGGGATATGTACAAGGGAATATCAAAAGGCATAGCGAGAGTGTGCACAAACATAATTTTGACGATGCTTCATCATCAAGATCATCAAGAAGTAATCATACAATCTAATCATATAACAACAATCATAACAAACCATCTTATTTCATTTGATTAGGCATATCAAGTTTATTTACCTTATTAAAACATTATTTTTGCTCATATGCATATATGCATCTGTATTTTGGTTTCATCTTTTCATGTCAGCTAGTGTACAAAAATACAACAAACTTATATTTTGTCTAATAACTCTACGTACAAACGAACGTTCGTGAATTTTTCTTCAAACGCTTCCAAACGAACGTTTGTTGCTTTTTGTTGTTGTGTGAAAAATTCGTTCGAAAAAATACAAAGCTCACAAATTTATCAGTGATAAAAAAACGACGCAAGCAGAGCGTTCCTTTTTCGATTGCGAACGTTCGTCTGCTTTTAAATTTTTCGTTTGAAAAATTCTCACACACAGCAAAAAACGAACGATAAGATCTATTTTAATCAATTGCGAACGATTTTCTCCACAC
Source organism: Dichetophora obliterata (assembly GCA_963920525.1). NCBI lineage: Eukaryota > Metazoa > Arthropoda > Insecta > Diptera > Sciomyzidae > Dichetophora > Dichetophora obliterata. The sequence continues at coordinate 177,163,852 of OY986437.1, read as the reverse complement.
CCTGAAAAAAATTTCATAAAAATCAAAAATGGGTCGGTCATTTTTTGTTCAAATCTGTACGGTTTGTAAAAGAATGACTGACCCATATACACTTTTTTGAGTTATACATTTTTTTTTGTATTTTTAAAACATTCCTCAATATACCCTCAAACTTTCAAATAAATCGCTCCAATAATTTACTCTTGAGAAATGTTTATTTTTAAACCTTGATTTCATGTATTGCTGGTCTTAAGTTATCTTTACGAAATTTTTTGAAAATGGCATTCAATCGTTAGAGCATATTTTGCAATAAATGTATAGTTTTGCATATTTCACAAATAATGCCTGTTTTTGCATATTTTTTAACGAATATTTTTTAATATTTTACAATAAATGCATGTGGTTCTTGCATTTTTTTGATTTTTTAAATTTGAAGCCATTTAAATTTAGTGCGACATATTTTGGAAAAAGATAACTTATAATTATTACTTTTATGTTCAGTTTATATTTTGGTCTTTTTGATAAAGAAATTTTAAATGTATTTTATAATGGAATGTTTTAATTATTTTTTTTGTAAAATACATGCAATATTTTTTTTTTTTGTAACGATAATAATAGAAAAATATTTTATATTGCATATTTTATCTGTTTAAGCGCATATTTTAGAGTTTTAAGTGTATGTTATGTGGGCATATTATCGATTTTTTAGTGCATGAGATTCGTAGCCCTAGTTATTATTAGCCTCTTCAGCTAATCAAAACAAATTTTTTATTTTACAATATTTTTAAAATCTTTTTACGTCCAAAGTGGACACAAAAAGAAGTTTTGTGCTGGCCCAAGCGATAACGGCACTTGAAGTCATCTAAAGCAAACAATTTAAATAGATTATTATTCTGTAGGCTTGTCATTCCGCCAAATAGTATTATATTCAAGATTTTATTTAAGAAATAACAAAATGGCGGACAAAATGGGGAAAAAATTGGAAAATATTTTTAAAAATGCATTTATTTATTTATTTATTTATAATTGTATTAAAATTAAAATTTTAAGACAAAGGAAATTAAAGTTTTCACATCAATGGTCTTAAGATAGTAGTTTAATAATACATAGTATTTATGATGTTATTAATTATATATCTTTAAAAATATTACAAAGTTTAATGTAATTTATAAGCATCCTTAAATTTACAGTGGTGGGATTGGCCAGTAAGGTTATAGGATTGGTGTTGTGTAGTGATTCCATATAAGTGTCGAAGTAGTTGCAGTTTTCTAAGATATGTTCAACGGTCATGTTTTGTAGGTTGCAGAATTTGCATATCTTGCTTGTGTTATTGAAAAGGTATTCATTAGTCAATTTGGTATGGCCAAGTCGCAGCCGCACTATTTTTATTAAGTCTTGTCTTTTTTTTTATATTGCTATCGTTTATGGTTTTGAAATTTTTGTAAAAGGGCCGATTCGTTGTGTTGATTTTTTTGTACCACCTGTTTGTTGTTTGGAATTGATTACTCTCTTTTTCTCGGAAAGAGTTTTTAATAAGTTTTAGGATGTCTGATTAGGATGTTTTGAGTAGTCGTCAGGGGGGCGTAAATGGCATTTTTGGCTGTTTTGTCTGCTAGTTCATTGCCTTTAATGTTTGCGTGTCCTGGAATCCAGAGAAGCTTGATTTTGGATCTATGTTTAGTTAAAACGCTTCTTATATCGACGACGTACTGGTTGTTGTTAGCTGGGTTAGCAATAGCATCTAGAGATGCGAGAGAGTCAGAGCAGATTGCAAATTTACTTTTTTTATTGTTAGCGTATTTGATTGCTTCGTGTATGGCTAATAACTCAGCCCCCAAAATTAGTGGTATAATATGGTAAGAGCGCTGTGTGTATTATCTTGTTTTCTTCCACAATGCTATATAGCTAGTAAGGGAATTTTGTTTTGAGCCGTCTGTGTAGATAAATTCGAAGGTTTGTAGCTCTTCTTTTATGTTATGGAAATTTTATATAAATTAAAATTGTATATAAATTTAATTTGTTGTGGTATTTTTTTTTAATGACGCACATCAGTATTGACTGAGTTATGTAGGAGTTGCCAACTTGGCAATACTAGAGACTTGTTGTTGAACTTTGTGATTTTGGGCACCTCATACTCTTGGGCGATCTTAATCATTTTGTTTATTGTGGAGGGTACTTGTTGGAGTTTTTTGGACTTAAGGATTTGTGCACTTAGTGTTGGCAGGGGCGACTGGTCATTGATTAAAATGGATTTAATAAGTTTAGCGGTGATTAGGTCTCGGGAAAGAATATTGGTATAATTTTTCCTTCGTAGTAGAGGTTATGTAGCGGGGTTGATCTAAAAGCACCTAGTGCAATCCTAGGGCGGAATTTATTGCCGTGTTTAATTTATTTGTCGTAGATTTTGGTGCGTAACCGAGTAAGTACAAACCATAGTTAATTTATTTTAAGAGAAGAGATTTAGTTAATGATATCAGTGTGGCTGTGTTACAATTAAACTTTTTATTGGAAAGGCATTTAATTACGTTGAGGGGCTTATCTAATGAGTTTTTTAATTGATTAATATGCGTTTCCCATCGATATCTTTTGTTGAATGTAACCCCAAATATCTTTAAATTGTCAACTGTGCTTATACTTATGTGGCTACATGTTATTTTTGAGGAACAATTTTGTTTTCTACAAATGTGGAGTTGTTTGGATTTTTCAAGAGAAAGTTTGGCTCCAGAATATGCGCACCAATCTGAAATTTTGTCATAGATGTAGTTTAAATTAAAGGAGGTATTTTTGGTTTTGTTTAGTTTTTTTATTATTAAAAAGTCATCGGCGTAACCGAGAAAATCAATTTCTTTATGTAGTGATAAGGTGTTGCTCAGCTCGTTATAGGCTATGAGGAATAGGATAACGGAGAGAGGGGATCCTTGTGGTATGCCATTTTGGAGAGGGAAACTGTCTGAAAGATTTGATTGGATTTTAAATTTGATTTTTCTATTTGTCAAGTAGTTTTTACTGTAATTGTAAATGTTGGGGCCGATTTTCCACGAGATCAGTTCATAGAATAGAATGTACTCCAATTTTATCAAATGCCTTGACAAAATCGAGCAAAATAAGGGAGATGTGTTTTGATGTGTAAAAGAGGGAAAGTAAGACCTGATGATCTAGGTAAACCAGAAAATCGGACATCGACTTTTCTACTTTAAACCCAAGTTGATGGCTGTTGAGAAGTTTGTTATTTGAAACAAACCACCAAAGCCTGTTCGCTGCGACCTTGTCCAGCACTTTAGAGCATCAAGGGTTAAGGGAGATGGGGCGGTAGGATGTAAACAAAGTTTTGTCGGAGTTTGGTTTAGGTATGGGGATAATGAGACTATTTTTGTATATTTGGAGAATAAAGTCGGTAAAAATTGCATTATATAAGTCGACGAGACGGTTTTTTACTGTGAGGTAGATGTTGGATCACTGGATATGATATGCGATCTATTCCGGGGGCTTTGCCTTTAAGTTGACTTAGTGCTAATGTGAGTTCTACAAGAGTTATTTTTTCATCAATAATCAAAGCTGATTTGTTCGTAGTAGATAGGTTGATTCTGGATAGCGAGTTTTGTTTATGGAGAAGGAAGGTAGATGGGAATGATTGATCATGGGCTTCTTTGGAGCAAGTTTCAGCGAATTTATTTGTTATTGTGGATTTGTTTGTGATCGAATGTTGCAGGTTTGGGATAAATTAATTGAATGTATTGAAGTGTAGGGGTTAAGCCCGCAGAAAGTGGGTATTGTTGACCAAACTTTTTCGGTAGGTGTAGAGGGGTTAATGTTTGAGGTGAAACTATGAGTAGCGGATGATTAAGATATTTTTATTTCGCGCTTGAATAAGGCGTTAGCTTTCTTGAATTTAACTATATTTTTTAATGATATACTTCTGTTTAAAATGTTACCAAGTTTATTTCTTTCCTGTTTAAGATCGTCTAGCTTTTTGTTCCACCAGGGTACTGTTGTTCTTTTCCTGGGTCTAGATTGGGGAATAGATTCGTTAGCGCTTTGAATTAATATTTTTTGTATATTAGCAGTTTCTTTATTTATGTTTTGACTAACAGCTCTATTTGCGCTTAATTGACTAGCTAGCGTACTGAATTTGTTCCAGTTTGCTTTGTCTAAATTGAATTTAGGTATATTTTTATGTAAAATGGCTATGAAAAGTGATATGAGGATGGGAAAGTGGTCACAACCGTATAGGTCCGATTCTTATTCCCAGCTGGTTTCAATTTCTAGAATAGGAGATATCAGTGAGAGGTCAGGGCTAGGGCTGTAATGGGTTGAAAAGTGAGTGGGGGAACCATTATTAAGGAGGGTGAGGCCGGATTGTATGATAAACTTATTGATTATATTAATTCTAGTATTGTTGTGATTGGAACCCCAACTGGTAGGCCAGCTATTGAAGTCGCCAGTGATCAAATGTGGTGATTGTGAGTTATCAAAGAGATTGTGAAGATCATTAATATTAAATGACTTACTAGGTGGTATATATATTGAGCTTAATAGAAACTTTTGTTTTGATAAAATAAAAATATTTGCTATGTCAAAATTGTTTGTATGAAAGTTTGTTGTCATATGTTGTATTGAGTTGTGGATAAGAATTGTTGCTCCACCAAAAGAATTTTGTGGACATAAAGAAGTATATAATTTGTAGTTAATGGGAGTAGGTACTTTTTGGTCGTCTTTAAGATGTGTTTCTTGTAGGGTAATGATTTGGGGCTTATGCTTTTTTAAAGTATTGCTCTTCAGCGCAATTAGCACAAGATGTTCGTGTACATGATGTTGGCAGATGCGGTGGCAGATTGCATTGGACACAGGCTGGTGCATTTTTGCAATGTTTGATAGTATGACCTAGGAGCTGACAAGATTTGCAATGCATTGGGGTTGGAAAGTATTCACGAATTTTGAGGTTATACCATGACACAGCTATATTCGAAAGAAGATGGCAACGATCAAAGGTTAATAGTACGACGCCAGTAGATTGTTTTGTGCCTCCCGCTATTCTTTGGAATTTGTAGATATCAACTACTCCTTGAGATTTTAGTTCTTCAAGTATTTCTTTGTCATCAATATTATTGAGAAAGGGTGCGTAGATCGTTCCTTTTGTGAAGTTAAGGCTTTTGTGTAAGGTGAAACTTACGTCGCATACGCCGATGAGTTTTTTAACAATTAGGAGTTTCTCCGCAGTAGGGTTGTCTTTGACGAGAATGAGTAAATTGCCATCACGAAGTGGTGTAACGGTTGTGATGCTTTGACTTATGTTTTGCAGAGCTTTGTATACTGCAGAACATGAGTAATCAACGAGTTTTTTTTTCCATTTGTTGAAACGACAATATACTTAGGATTTTTTAATTGTATTTCTGAAAGCTGCGGAAAATCGAATATAATTTCTTTTTCTTTCTTTTTTCGTTTTGATTTAGAACTGCTATCCAGCAGAGTAAATCGATTATCCCAATGAGATGGGGCGGCCTGGAGGCCATAGTCACTCTTTTCTTATTAAAATTACTTAAAATAATGTTTTAATATAGATGTTTTTAAGTAAATAAGGTGTATGAATGTTTTAACACTTAAAGTCGAGAAACTTTTGAAGACCTGGCTGGTCTTTTTTTTATCACTAACTTTACTAAGTCAAAAACTACTTCACGGAATAGAAACGGGAGAACCGGTCTGTGAAAGAGCTAGTCGGAGACTCTTAAAAATGTATACTTCTAATGCCTGCGAGTGCCATTGGCATGTAGAAAAACGTACAAAGATTTCAGTCCAATCGGCTCGATATTTTTTAAGACACCCGGGCCGATAAAAGAAACGTTGTTTCGAGAAAAACGCTTCTAAAGTTTTAACAACACATATCGCGCAATATGAGGCACTCTCGACTATATGCTATAACTTCGTTAATATTTTGAATATTGGTATCAAATTTTTGCAGTATACTTGCTTCGGAATATATTAAAAAAAAATCGACTTTATAAAACTCGAGAACCAGACTACATCGTTAAATGGTCGATAAAATTTTGGATTTAGTAGCACAGGAAAAAAAACAATTTTAATATTTAATTTTTTAAAAAAATATTGCTCACTTTCTTCAGCAAAAAAATGTGTTATTGCATATTTGATCTAGAAGAAGATTTAAAGTCACAACTACTCTTTTGACATGTCTGTAGGAATTAAGGTTATGACGCTGCGCTATGGTTAAAAACCCGATTTTTGTGGCATTAAATCAAACAAGGCACATAGAGTGCCCAAACTTCGCATATTTACTTTTGGTACTGCAAAAAAAGACGTGTGAAAAAATTAGCATTATCCGCCCACGGACACGCCCACCTCCCATTACTTTCACAGATTTTTTCACAGAAAACATTTGGTTTTTTCGTCCTAACTCCCAAATCATACATACATACTAAAGGAACGATTTATACACCAAAATGTTTGTAATTGCATACCCACACGACTGCATTCTTAGAAAATATAATTCTAAGAAAATAAAATAATAAATTTTTCAATAATTTTACATATGTAGGTAATTTTCGGTGATTTTCCACTTTTTTTTTTGTTTTTTCGTCATAACTCCCAAACCATACATCATAAAAAGATGATTTATGCACTTAAATGTTTGTTAAGCCCCTGTATACAAGAAAAAAGCCTTGAAAAATAATAACTAATGTTAAAAATAATATTCACAAACTTTTGGAATACCTGAAAATATCATTGCTTTTCTTCTACGAAAGACAAATACTAATCTTAACCCTATTTCGCGCAATAACACCAATTTGAATTTCTTGCCTAAAAGTATCTTAAACAGTCGGAAAAATAAATAAAAACAATTTTTGTTTTGAAATTAATACTTTATTTATAAAAATATTTGCAAAAGTTTTTTGCTGCAGTTAAAAAGAATAACATTAATCAGGGAATATAGCATTGCTTTTAATATAATAAATTATGATTAATGTAGTTTAATAACTCACCAACAATTTTTTAAGTCTTTTTTTTAATTATTTAAAATTTTTATTAAAATTTTAGTCAACGAAAAAGATATTAAAAATATGGCAAAACACAAACTGCTTCCAAATGCAAAACCACGCTGTTGCAACTTAAATTTAAAATATGTGTTGATTGATTTACTCTCTAATTGGAAAGTTATAGTTTTTTTCGGAATGTTCTTGAGTCATTAATAAGAATTTCGACTTAATTTGTTCTCTTTGAGTTATTTTTTTAGAGCAATTTATAAATGTTGTAGATCTGCAAAACGGTGCGATATAGGGTTGAACTAAATAAAAAATGCCTGCACATTAAAACATTGTATCCTTAAAAATTACAACATATACAAAAAAAATTTTATTATACTTAATGACAAACTTACTTTGATTTTGATTTTCCATTCCGAAATTTGGTTTTTTATTTGTAAATTTTGAAAATATTTAAAGTTTTGTTACACTTTCATTTTTTGCATATCAATCAAAAAAACATATGTTCACATGTTGACAACTTCCAGAGCGTCATAATCGGAAAGTGTTGCCACAGTTAAAAAAATGTTTAATTATGTTTCGAACTGTTTTTTTCGATTTTTTAACTATTTCTGTTCAACTTTTTTTGTATTTACTGCCACTTAATACTGCCACTGTAATGGTGTCAGCTGGACCATTGTGCGCTGCTAGAATGTTGAAATACAGCAGTGGAAGCAACCTGTAAATCTCTCCCGAAAATATGTGAATACCAACTTAAATACTTAAGCCAAGTACTCTGTTCGTTTCCGTGAAATTTCGCTGGCAATATATATTTATTTGTTGCGTGAAATTTCTGACTTAAAGTTTGTTGCGAAGAATTCCTATGGCAACGTTTCTCAGAGAGACTCGGAGAATAAGTTGGGAGATTTCATATGATCTCTCTCTTTTCACTTCAAAATAAATAGGCAGTACAATTAAATTGTCGTGAAATAATGTTGCTCAGAAACATGTTGCAATAATTTCACGCAGTGGAACAGAGTATTGCTCTGGCGAACATGTTGTGAAAATTTTGCACACTTGTTTCGCAGCTGTCACTTTTTATATGGAGATTTGAGTGAAATTTCACATGAAATTGAACAGAGTACAATGCTTTAATAACAATTTCGATGTACAAAAGTTTTTGTGTCTTTTCATAAAACAAGCACCAAATCCAATGTAAATTTGTAAATAATAAGCTTTAATAATACTTTAACACTTTAAAGTCTGGACAATTTTTTCACACATTTTCCAAACTTTACAGCATATCAATTTTGACAATTGTTTTTATGAGATACCGCTTATTCATTGACATCTGACTTAGTTATGCTATATGGCATCGTCGTTTTTATTGGGTTAAATGAAAGTATATATTTTTTGAGCTGAAATTAAATTAGTTACTAACAGCAGCTTAAAGAAAATAAAAAACATACTTTAATTGACTTAATGTTTGGAAACATAACCTAAATATACACTGAAGACTGTTCCCGGTTAGCAATAGTTTCAGTCAGTAAGAACTGTTTGCAAATTATGTTACATGCTTCTTGAAAAACTTTCTAATATACAAGAAAAGTTTTACTAAGGTTCCGCACTAAATGCTTCAGGATCTTTTATGGAAAGTTTTGCTAAAAGTTAAGTGCACGGATAAACTAATAAATGTGTTGAACAGGGGGCCCCGAGTGTTTGGCAGCCCACCAAATATCAGTGAAATCAATCGCCTGGGAACTTGCTAAAGTTTATGGAAATGAAGAGAAGTGAATCAAGTGTGACCCTGAAAGCAACTAAAAGATAAAGAAAAATAATAAGCCTGAACAAACTCAAGTAAGGATGCAAGCTTAATGGCAAGCAACATATGACTAAAATATTATTGGGAAAAGAAACCCCCATTTATGTTTGCTAGTTACTCTGACAAAATATTATAGCCCGCTCATATGAGCGTCTATTTGTGTTGTGATTACATATGTATAAGCGTCTGTATATTTTTTGATTACATAATTGAATTACCTGCTTAGCCGTGTGCGATATAAGATGCAGCAGGCAATACCATGGAGCTTCCTAAGTGATTATTATTTAGAAATGAGGACGTGTTTGCTTAGGAACTTTGCTGTTTGGTTAACTTGCATGTTAGTTGGCAAAAGATATGTTAAAAGTAAAATGAAAGTTTAACGTCGTTTTAATACAGAGATCTTCTGCTGAGAATAGTAAAAGAAAAGATTGCTTCCTTATTTGACAGCAGATTATTATTAATAATAAACTTAATTTGATAGCTGCAAACTAACTTGAAAAGCGAAACACTTTTTTTTGTTTGTAAGCATTAATGCGTTGTATTAAGCATTGAAGTATATTTTATTTTAACTTGATCTAAATAGCTCACAATTAAAATCATTAAGTATATTTTTACAAAAGTATAAAAATAAATAAGCATAAATATAAAAAATTTATATCATTTGAACAATATTTTATAGTGATACACTGAGAGAAATAACAAATATTAAAACTATTCATAAATTCGATTTAAATTAATTCACTCTTTTGTGTATTCGGTGTACTGATTGTAATTGGCAACTATAAATACAAGGGAAAGAGTGAATGCCAAATCATTACACTAGAAAAATACAACAAAGCTACAAACATATTTTGATGTTTTAAAGACACACATAAAGTGTAACTTCTAAAGCTATGTTATTTGTTGTTGCGGGTGTACTTAGTGTACTTTTTTTACTAGTACTTAGAAGTACACTATTGTATGCATAAACTCCTAAAAAAGCTAATACCCTATTATTTTCTCCACAACACGTTGTTTTAGCGTATTTGAATTTAAGTATTGGCTTGATTTTTTAATCTCGTTTCTCACTTTCAATCGAAGTTTAGATTAAATTTAAAACGAAGTATAACTTTAAAAATAATTGCGTTATTTTTACAGGTTTTGTCGACATTTTTGCATGAAAAATATGTGTAGCACTAACGTGATTAAACATGAAATAGTTTATTTTTGGAAAAGACTTCCTTAGAAGGGATAATTTAAGCTGAGGAAAATTTAGCAGACAAATCGTATTCCGAAGTTCTCGAGTGATTTTTTGAGTGCGTTGCTACTGCTTCATGAAGGCGTAACATGAAGGCGTGAAATGACACAATTTGTGCATAATTTCAATATTTGTTTGTGAAATACTTTATAAATACGTTTATATTTCATTCAAAAATTAACTATTTAAGTAATAAAAAAGTTTTATTAACACGCGTGCATAATTTAAATAAAAAATGTCATTAAATTTATTTTAAATATTTACGTATTTGTTTAATGCAAATGCGATATTGGTTTAAAAACAATCGCGTTTTTGATAAATTTAATACGTTTTTGCATAAATCTAAAATCTTATTTTTCCTCTAGTATATTTAATTTAATTATTTATTTAGAAAATTCGGAGCACCGTAAGATTTTCATCTTATAAAGTACGTTATGAAATAGTACTTTTATAGCTTAGTTGACAAACGTAAATAATAGTATAAAATTAAACATAAGTAGAACTATAAGGTCTGTTCCCGTACTCGATACAAGTAGCTTGAATTTGCTTGAAAGCTTTATTTTGAAACTCGAGAGACAGGAATAACATGCAAAATGACACTCTCTAATCTATAACAATTAATTGAAGTTTGTACGGGAACAGACCTATTGAGCATTCATTATAATTAAAACAGCAATGCATATTAAAATTAAGGAAAAAAAAAAACAAAAATACAACAAATACTATCAGTATTTCAATGATTCAAGAGAATCTACATATATATTAAGGTGGATAAAAAAAAACACTTTTTTCGATACTCATATTCTGGGAGCTAGATTCAAGAAGGTCGCTAATCCAAAAGGATATCGAAATCGGTGGAACCGTCATCCAGCGATTTTGATTTAAAAAAATCACTTTTTCGCCGTAAGTTTTTATCAATCTAAAATAAACTAATAAATGTGTTGGAAATGAAATGTATTTGGGACCCCAAAGTTGTAAATAGGAAGATTGTCAGATTCGAGAAATTTTTTAGTGCAACAGTGTTTAGAATTCGATAAAAATTTTGGGTATTTTCACAAAAATCGCTATAAATTTGCCATTTTTCAGTAAATTTGGGAAAATTTAGTATTGTTAAAAAAGACTTGCTGTAATCTATTGATATATATATATATAAAAAAAAAAATCAAAATAGTGGCATTTTTTTAATTTTTATTGAAAAGCATTTTTGAAAGGGTATTTTTCACAAAAATCGCTATCTATCTATTCAAGGGCTGCACAATTACATTTGAGTCGCTGTACAAAACATTTGTGGGGATCTCAATTACTTTCGTTCTCTCACTCTCATTTGCGTATAGCGTTGGCGTGAGCGAAAATTGTATGTAGTGTTAGTGGAAAACCGGTTGAAAGCAAATAATAAATTGTCTATCGCGTATTAGTAATGTACATAAAAATAACTTGCAAGAGAAGTACAAGTTGGCAAGTACTTGAAATACTTGATACTTAATTTCAGAAATTTAGAAGATGAATTTGCAGTTGCATGTTTTAATTTAAATGTATATTTTATTAAAAACAAAAACCATTTAGAAAAAGATAACGAAAACACAAAAAAAAAGTTAAAAAAATTAAACTTTATGTGTGGTAATATATATTTATTAATTATTAATGTTTGAATGTAAAATATAAAATCAGTTTAAAAAATAATAAGTTTAAAATCGCCGCTCACAATTTTTATTTTTATAGCGTTATTATTAAAACTGCTATAAATATTTTTATTTACAGGAAAAGAATCTCTATTTGTTGGCTGTAAACATTTAAACATTAAAAAATTTAGTGATGTCCCTAGCTAAAAGAACTTGGTGGAATTAAAGAAGCAAATACATTTGTGCAGCCCTTTACTATCTATCAATTGCTATTATCTCAGTACAAAGTATTTTTGTATGAAAAGTTGTTGGTTAACACTGAGTGGCAAACTGAAAATAGAAATAGAGTCGTTTTTTCCTCTTTCTATGCTCTTCTTATAACGTAAGCGATTTTATATCACAGTGTAGCTTTCACAGTGAAAATTTCGAATTTCGACGAATGGCGGGCTCTAGTACATAGAATTTGTATATATACAGTACTTTTCGCTTATTACGAACCCGTTTAAAACGAACTTTCGCCCAAAACGAACCAATTTCAACAGTACGTGCTTTAATTTTAATAAACGATACATTTTTTTGGCTTGTTACGAACCCGTTTAAAGGTCTCTGCCACTTGTACAATGACTTATTCATAAAAATCGTTACCTAAGAATGAGAAAAAACGACATGAAAATCATAGTTTGGTTTTCGATGCAAATATCTCCGCTGTCCATTTATATATTTCATTCAAAGTTTTTTTGTTCAAAAGTTCAATAAAATCACTTTACAAAAATAGGTCGAACTGTACCGTTAAGTTAGTGTAACTATGTTTTATGACTATGTTAAAAAAGGTCCAAAATATTGACTTTTTACTCAAAAACTGACTCAAAAATTGTTTTTGTTGTAAAAATTAAATCAATTGCACATCTGGCTACCTTTCATATGACATAGCATTTATATGCAAAAATTCTTCCAGCTAAGCGCAAAAATTATTTTACTGTTTTTGTTATCAAAACAAAAATTGATTATTTTCGCGAAATTTATTTTTTCCAAAATGTTGTTTTTATATTTTTTATAAAAAGTCAAGTCTCAAAAATAATTTATGTGAAAAAATTACCCCAATATCTCTTTCCAATCAAAAGTTATGGCTAAAAATTTATTTTTTCATACCAGACTATTAATAAAACTGAGTTTTGTTTTAAAATTCTCTATATAATTTGAACGTCCCTATCTATCTCTAAGAATGCAGTTGTATATAAAACCTAAAATACTAAATACCTAAGAAACTACAAAATATAACTATCATGTGTTCTTATGTATACATTCCCACTAAGTCACGACGAAACGGCAACGACTGTTGACACCGAAGAAAAATCCGGTGGTTATGGCTGCAAAGAATTCTGACCGGCTTGTCGATCGATTTGTTTACAAAAATTACAATGAATTCCAACAGTTTATTGTGCAAAGTAAAAAATCGGTTATAACGAACGTTATTTGCTTGCAAAACTTGTTTATTTTTCGGTTAAAACGAACCAAAAAGTGGCGCTATGAACAAAAAATAATATTTTTGCGACGGAAACAGTGTTACACGAAGTGCTTTATTTTTCCTATGTTCTCGAATCCGGGAATTTCCCTAAGTTTAATGTTTGTTAGTGTAAAGACACAGTTAAGTAAAGACAGTTAAAAAATACAAAGTTAGAAAATGAGCGTAATAGTAGTTTGAAAACAAAGAAAGTGCTTTTCTTTAAAATAAAAATATGAAATAATAAAACACTTACAACAAGGCGCAAAACCCTTCAAAACTTAAGGTTTTCAACTGCCCTGGATGCAATGTGTAGCGAAAGCTATGTAAGAACTTTTCTTCATTCGCGCGACACTCCACAAGTTCTTGACCACTTGGCTCAAGCGGAAGTGTATATAAATGGAACTAATATTGGTAATAAGCAAACTTAACTAACTGATCTTTTTTTTATTTATTTATTTCAGTCTACCGATTATGTATCTTACAGACTATTACAAAGATAACTTAATAAATTATGCCATTAATTAAAGAGTATAAATAAATTTAATCTAAAATGGTGTTCATCTACATTAAAATTAAGAATTGGAGAGATCGTATTACATAACCGTAAGCATCTTGCGACTGGCTCATTATGTGCATAATTTGTCGCGTGCGTTCAAATTCCTAGGAGCAAAATAACTTTGAAAAATGTCAGATAGTTTGGAACAGACTAATTTACCACTTAGTAATTTATACACAACCATTATAGAGAAAAATGATCTTCTATCTCCAACGATTGTATGCCTAGTAGCTTGCGCCTGGCTACGTAAGAGGGCATAATATCTGACCATTGCATGTTTGAAAATGTGTATTTCGTAAAAAGTTTTTAATTCGTTCAATGCGATTTGAAGAAACATTATAATACGGATTCCATACAAAGCTTTAAAAGATGAATGATCACTAAAGTCCGTTGTGTTTATTTTTATAAAACCTAACATTGCATAAGCTTTTGCTGTAATGAAATCTTAATGAGCGTTGAATTTTAATTTAACATCAAATATAACTCCTAAAAATTTTATTTCATACTGACGGTTTAAACAGTCGTTATCTAAGTTATAATTAAAAATAACTGGATTTGACTTCATGGTAAATGAAATCAAATTGAATTTATTTTTATTAAAATAAAGATTATTTCTACTACACCAACCAGAGATTTGCATGAGACCATTCGTCAATTTTTGCCACTCGAGTAACAATCGTCGTCAACTGTAATCGCACACAAGAAAAAAATGCATATATACCGCTCGAGTTTGTAAACACCGATTGCTGCAAAGCACACTTTGTCACGATTGCGAATTGATGCAAAGGCAGCCTCCAGACCACGAGATCATTCGGATGCTTCGCTTAAAGCTCGAGTGTCAGCTGCTGCATGAATTTTTGTTGTTTCCATACTTCTCTGACCTTCTCTGGCAGCGCGTTCTTCTGTGTGCTGCTTGTTCCTTTTAGTTTATTGTTTTCTTTTCTCTACTGTGAAGCAATCAGTATTGCCAATAGCAAGTTTTATGACAGTAAATTTTTAAAGTAACCTGAGCTAAAATTTGCATGAAAGTTAATCTTGAAAGCGACGTAAATTAGTAAACAAACTATTATTGAAAGTTTGTCGGTAAAATAACAACAATGTTTTGCTTTCAATGAACATTCTTTATCCTTTCAAGACAAGAGTAACCAAAGCTCCAACACAATTAAAAAATGTTTGATGAAAACCAACACAAACTTGTCATTAATTTGTTTTTTTCTTATAAATGTGAGAAAGTGCAGGTTTAGCAAATGTCACGAGCTGAGCTAAGTTGTGTAAATTAGAAAGAGATCCTTCTGACAACTGTTGTAAAGAAGCGACGTGTGCTGCAAAGTTTTATTAAACTATTTTATAGAAAAAGCCCAGAAAAATGAGTATTCAACCCAAATGTATGGAGTTTTTTAATACGAGCAGGTATTTATTAATAAAACAAATTTTGTACAACTGTTAACTTGTCAAAGAATGGTTGAAATTTTAGGTTATGTTGTGCAGTCGAACTGATAAAAACACCAAATAATTTTGATTCATTTAATTAAAACCTCTAATTTCGGTGTAAGAATTGCGAAATTTCTACAAGAACTTGGTGCCAGAATATGTTTAGAAAACTCCAAGAAAAGCGTAGAGCATGATTTGATCAAAATTATAGATGTCTGTGATATATATCAAAAGCGGCGAATATGGACAATTTAAAATTATGTTACATTTAAATTAAAATCGGTTATGTTTAATAGTAGATACAGTAAACTGAAAACAAAAATTAGTTTAATATATAAAAGAGTTTGCTTAATCCTTGATTAATAACCTTAAAATACATCCGTAAATGAAACTCACAATTATAACTACTCAAGTGTATAAATCTTAAAAATTTTTAAATTCGAAATTAGTTTAACCTTTTTTTTAGTTATAAATAGTTTTTTATTAATTTCATTCACTTATTCTATGCTAAAAATAATTTTGAATGTCGTGCTACTAGGTGTAATCCACGCTACTTGTGAAATACTTGTACACGTTAGTTTAGTCAGATTTTTCACATCACCATCCTGAAACTAATAGAAACTTTATTCTGCAAACTTACTTAAGTTTCTTACACCAATACATGTTTAGTAATGTTTCATTTTTAAGGCTTTTTTTTCTTAATTTTTTTATGTAATTGTTTGCGTTTTTTATGTCACTTATATGAGTTTTTAGGTCATCAAAGTACGAGCCTTGGATATTAATATATTTTTTCTATGATATGCAACTGTTTTATTGTTTCTATAATAAAAATATTTTTTAGTACACAATAAGAAATAATAAAACAACATTTTAGAAACAATATAAATATCTTGTAAAAAAATTATATTAAATATTTTATAAGAATATTTAATAAAATATTCGTTTCATTCGCCACATAACTCATTATATTTTATTATATATTTTATCTTTGTGCGATGAATATTAAAGGCTGAAAGCTAAGTTGTTTGTGTCAGTTCCTCAAAATAATCCTTGGTTGCAAAAGCATTTATGAAGATTCTTCAAATATTTCGATTCTAGTGATAGCCATTCGTGTGAATGGTTTGAAATAGCCTCTAAAAACAACGTTTTTTGTCAAAATATTGGTTGGTGTAATAGTTTTAAGAAATAAACTGCCAGAAATTATATGGCGAAAAAAACTCTTCCTATCTGCATTAACAATTGAAATATATGCAATCGGATAAAAGATAATGCTTTTTTTCATACATATTTTTGATATATTTTTTTTCAAAACATTAATATAAAACTTACTTGTTCTAAAGCTCGCAATTTAATTCATGTGATTTATACAAAATTTTTGAAAGTAAAATATCTTCATAAGTTGTATTTTGTTTTTTAATTTCTTACAATATTTTCCAGTATGTGCTTATTTTATAATTAATATTTTTGTTTTAATATATATCAATACACGGAATTCTGACAATCAATCAATTGCAGCCACTCAAAACCTTCCCAACGATATCTTGAAAGTGAAAATAGCATTTGAAATAATAATGTTTTTTTTGTATGTAATTAAAAATAATTAATAAGTTTTTAAATAATTAATAAATACTCGGAAAACAACATTTTCATTTATCTGAATGCAAAAATAGAATGTTTGTTGATGTTGATTGGAAGAACTTTTTCATAACTATTATTTCTGACCGTTTATATTTTTTAAACTACCACACCAGCCAATATTATTACAAAAAACTTGATTTTTAGAGGTGATTTTAAACCATTCCAGCTCACGGATGGCTATAGCTACAGCCGAAATATTTGGGGAATCATCTGTACTATTATATAAAATTCATGACTACTTTTTATATGACATAGCATTCTTTTGCAAAAATCGTCCAGTTTTGGCAAAAATTGTTAAACTGTTTTTGTCTTTTTTTTTTGCCCTATGATTTTTTTGGGCAAAATTTATTTATACCAAAATGTTGTTTTTATATTTAATGTCTCAAAAATAATTTACATGAAAAAATAACCCCAATATCTTTTTCCAATCAAACGTTATGACTTCAAACAAATTTTTTTATACCATTGGCCATATTGATAAAAGTAATTTTCATATTAATCGCATTCGATTATTGCTATCCACCTCGCAGTCGAATTAGCACAGAAGTTGATTGTTGACATATTTTTTAAGTTTTAGTTTATTGATAAAAAATATTAGCATATAAGATTGATTCTTTTAAATGCAACAATACAATAATTTACAACAGAAACTCAAAGTAACAATTTAAATAAATAACAACAGATTCGTAGGAAACCTTAGTGCTAGATAAAATTTAAAGTTAAATGATTTAAGTATATTTATTGTGAGAAATAAAAGTTAGAAGGTAAAGTGAGAAGTTAAAGTATAGAGTATATGTAAAAAATAAATAATGAGAAAGTTTGAAAAAAAAAATAGTTAGGAGAAATAGTCATAGATGAGGCGCTTAAAGGTTGTTTTGTTGTTGATGCGTTTAATACTATTTGGAAGGGTATTCCAAAGTCTAATTGCACTAATAAAAAACAGTCTACTAGATTCACTGTATTTGAAGGGGGGAACTAGGAGAGAAAGGCTTCTGGCGGACATGCAGAATTCAAGTTTTTCAAATAGATAGTAAGGACTTTTTGAATATATAAGTCGATGAAGGAAAATACAGTTTCTTGCATTGAGAAAGCTTATAATACCGCAGCCAAGAACGCGAACTTGTGCAATAATAACTCTAATTAAAATCTTATTTTATAATATTGCATTTTTTTGTGTCTGGTAACAACATTCGCAGAATAAAAAAATGCAACACTGCGACTAATATTTTTCCTTTGTGCGAATGAGCATAAAAGCATGGATTTTCCTTGCTTTTGGCGATTGTTCCTCATGTCTTGCCTTGTTTGACACTCTTGTGTCGCAGACGTTCGTAATCGCTAGAGCTCACACTCTAAGCATTCGTATCAACAGCGATTGGTACATGCATTTGCGCATTAATTTAAATGCAGGAAGCACATTCGGTGCTCGTTTATTGACGAGACAATCGAAACGCCATTTGAATGCACTCAAGCTGTTCTCTGACACCAACCTTGATCCGTACACGTCTGTGTGCAGCTAAGAATACACGCAACCCTACACAGAGAAAGCTAGACGTCGACAAGCTGCAATCAAAACAGACAGCCGAAGCTTTCGCCACTCGACTCTCACTCCTGCTTCAAAGCACTCCTCCAATCGATGATATATGCGCGCAGTGGACACTAGAGATGAGCGATTTTTTGATATCAGTGATTTAGTCACCGTGATTAAAAAATCACTGGTAACTGCAGTTATCAAATACTATCAAAAACAGTGATCAGTGATTGAGCTTTTTTAATTTTTGTCCAATGTCGTTTGCAGCGAATCGTGATATAACCAGTGATTTTTTGTTTGCGCGAGAATTTATTGTCTCCGTCTCTCAAGTTAGCATACCATGCGCACTTTAGTATGAGTTTTAATGTTGTTTCGGTCATCTCTAATAACTACATACTTGGATATGTATTGGTTTAGTTATAAAATAACGTGATCACGGTCACCATATAAAATAACGGTGATTTCAAAATCACGGTCACTAAGAACGCCGTTCCTGAAAAATCACCGGATTGCTCATCTCATCCAACTCTATGCGTGCAGCTGCTGAAGAGGTGATTGGAAACTAGTGGTACGACCAGGAGTGTCGCGACGCCGCCTACAAAGCCATCCTGCAGTCGGTTGTAACGCGCGCTGCTGAGGGGCGATACAAGGAAAAGAGGAGGGAAGAGAGACTTTTTTCAGGCGAAAAAAAAGAGAGACAGAAAAACGCGAGCAGGAGAAGATTGAGATGTATGGTGACAGGAATGAGGCCCAAAAATTTTTCGGAAAAATAAGACGCCTTGCCGATGGTTTTAAGACCGGGGCTTCTTTCTGCAAGAATGAAAACGGGAATGTAGTGACTGATGTACAGAGTACACTGACGTTATGGAGGGAACACTTCTCTAAGCTTCTTAATGGCGACGCTGACAACAATCCTGCCAGTAGAGATAATATTCCGGAAACCCCAATTACGGATGACAGCATCGACGTTCCGCTGCCCGACTACGATGAAGTTTTGACAGCTATAGCATGGCTTAAAAATAATAAAGCAGCGGGAGCTGATGGCTTACCTGCTGAGATGTTTAAGAACGGAGGCGAAGCTCTACTTAAATGCATTCACGAGCTTCTATGCAGAATATGGTCGGAAGAATGCATTCCTAACGATTGGAATCTCAGTGTGCTCTGCCCAATCCACAAGAAAGGCGATCCCACTATCTGTGCCAATTACCGTGGGATAAGCCTTCTTAATATCGCATATAATGACATCGATATCATTGGTCATAATACGCGCGAAGTCAGTGCAGCATTTTCCAGATTAGAAAGAGAGTCAAGTCGAAAGGGTCTGGCAGTGAATGCAAATAAGATGAAATACTTGGTGTCAACAAACAAACAGTCCTAGCGTCTTGCAGCCCACGTTACAGTTCACAATACCTCCTTCGAGGTTGTGAATGGCTTCGTTTATCTCGGATCCAGCATAAACTTTACCAACGACATCAGCATTGAGATTAAACGAAGAATAACTCTTGCCAACAGGTGTTACTTTGGGCTCAGTAGGCAATTGAGAAGCAGAGCCCTCTCTCGACGAACGAAAATCACGCTCTATAAATCGCTCATCATGCCCGTCCTACTTTATGTATCACAAACCTGGACGCTGAGCAGTTTAAATGAAAAGAATTTAGGAGCATTCGAGAGGAAGATTCTTCGTAAGATCTACGGACCAATCTGCGTCAATGGCGAGTACCGAATACGATGGAATGATGAACTGTATGAGCTGTACGCTGACATCGACATAGTCAAGCGCATTAAAATCGAGCGGCTTCGCTGGCTTGGTCATGTTCAGCGCATGAAAGATGATGCTCCAGTGAAGAAAACATTCAATTCGGCACCCAGCGGCGGTCAACGCAGAAGAGGACGACCGCATCTTCGTTGGAAAGACCAAGTAGAGGACAACCTGACGAAGCTTGGAATTTCCAACTGGCGCCAGCAAGTGAAAGACAGAAATGGCTAGCGCAAATTCTTAGATGAGGCCAATACCGACACACGGTTGTAGCGCTAATTAAGTAAGTAACCTTGAAGACTAGTCAGATCGTCTTGAAGCTTTAAGCAGTCCGAAATATTAAATACTTTAAGAAATAGCTTGTCATCGTCTGCAAACATAAGGCATTGCGAATGCTTAATAAATTTTGGTAGATCATTTATAAAAATCAAAAAGAGTAAGGGTCCACAATGGGAGCCCTGTGGAATACCAGATGTTGCATTTATAATCAAATTTGATCATATGAATCTGTTTGAACATATAATTTTCTTTCACATAAATAACTACCGAAAAATTTTAATAGAGAACCTTTTATCCTGAACTTTTGGAATTTATAGAGTAAAACTTTGAGGTCAATCTTATCAAAAGTGTTAGTAAAATCAGTATAGATACCATCTAACTGAGAATGCTGTTACATTGCTTTTAAAATTTGATTTGTAATCAACATTAAGTTCGAACAAGTTGACTTTCCTGGTAAAAATCCAGGTTGGTAATTACTAATTACGTTATGGATATGAATGTGTAGGATAGAATGTTGTTCCCACGATATTTTCTATTTCGAAATATTTTATTTAATTTTTTATTGCTTTTGAACAATTTTCTTTTTTAAGTCTTTACATATTGAATACATTTTTATAACTGAAAATAATATACAAAATTTTTGATTAAAAATATTTGACAATTTTTGAAATCTTAAATAACAATTTTTTTTAGATAAAATGTGTGAGTGAATATTTTGTAAAGTGTGTGTTTTGTATGTTGGTGTTTATATGTGGTGGTATTGAGTCACCACAGTATTCCCCCTCCTTTCTGAAAAATTTTGGTCTTGTTAGCTAATAAGTTAAAGTGTACTTTTTAGTATTTTTGTGTTTGGTTGAATGTGTCTGTGCTGTTTCAGTGTCTAAGGAGGCGGGCTTAATCCTATCTATGTTGACTGTTATGTTAGTGTTATTTTTATGAATTGTGAAGTATTTTGGTGTTCTCTCAATAACCATCGGGCCATCGTACGGCTCTTGTAGTGTTTTACGAATCGTGTCGTTGCGGACGAAGACAAAGTTACAAGTACTGAGGGCTCGAGGTATATATTGTTGGGAGTTACTGTTGCGATGTGCAATGCTTGACTTTTTATTTTCTATTGCCTCTTTAAGTTTGGACAAGGTGTCCGACGAATTAAAATTCTGACTGTTGTGAATTACTTATTGTTGTGGTAGCCTGAGTGTTCGACCAAATACCATTTCAGCTTGTGAAGCCTTAATATCTTCTTTGACCGTGGGCCTGAGTCCTAGATGAACTAATGGCAACTCTGTGTACCAATTTGTCTGGTTGTTACTGTTAACAATGGAAGTTTTTAGTTGGAGGTGAAAACGTTCTACAATCTCATTGGCTTGTGGATGATAAACAGAAGTGGTAATGTGTTTGCTTCCTATATTCTTAACGAAGTTTCTAAATGTTGCGGACGTAAATTGAGGTCCTCGATCGGAAGTAATTTCCAGAGGAACTCCAAAACGTGAGATGTATTCCTTTTGAAGTGTATCTACAATTGTACTGGCGTTGGTATCTTTAATTGGATATGCTTCGGGCCATCGTGTTTTTCTGTTAACTAGGGTAAGTAGATATCTGTAACCATTTGATATTGGTAAAGGGCCAACTAAATCAACGTGAACATGCTCAAAACGACCGTGTGGAATGTCTATCTTGTGTGGGATTGTCTTCGTATGTTTGTATATCTTTGCTCTTTGGCATCTAACGCATTCTTGTGACCATTTATTGATTTGGTGTTAATTTTGGGCCAAAAATATCTTTGTGCTATGAGTCGTCGAGAAGCTCGTGTACCTGAATGTGAAATGTTATGTAATTGCTCAAAAACTTGTTTGCGTAATGTTTGTGGAATGTATGGGCGTGTTCCTGAACTTGTTTGTTCGCACCAAATTTTAATGTTAAGTATTGGAATGTGTATTTGTTCGAATTTGTAAGTATGTTTATTTAGTATCTCTTGTAGCTCTGAATCTGTATTCTGTTCTTTGTGTAGAGTTCTGAGGTTTATCTCAGAGGTTGTGAAAGCCTCTATCTCAGCTCTTGACAGTGCGTCTGCTACGGTGTTACCGGTACCTTTAATGTGTCTGATATCGTTGGAAAACTGTGCAATGAATTCTAGGTGTCGTGTTTGTCTTGGGCTTCTCTCTGGTTTTGAATGTAATGCTGAAGTAAGTGGTTTGTGATCTGTGTATATAGAAATGTTCGTCCCTCTAAATAGTATCTAAAGTGTTTAATTGTAAGGTAAATTGCTAAAATTTCGCGATCGAATGTACTGCATTTTGTCTCTGATTGTGATAATTTTTTCGAAAAGAAAGCTAGTGGTTCTAATTTCTGATTGTGTTCTTGTTGCAAAACTGCACCGATAGCAGTGTTAGATGCATCTACAGCGATAAAAAGTTTTGCTTTGCTATTAAAATGATTAAGTAGCACTTCCTTATTAAAACTTTCTTTTATCGTTGTGAATGCTTCTGTTGTGTTTTCTGTCCATGTGAAGTGTTTGTCCTTTGTTTTTATTGCTGAAGTTATCATATCATAAATGTGTGTGAGTGTGTGTGCTAATTTTGGAATGCATCTATGATAGTAATTAATCATCCCGATGAATTTCTGCATTTGTTTAAATGTTTTTGGTTTTGGATAGTTAACAATGCATTGAATTCTATCGGGAGATGGTTGTATGCCTTTGTTTGAAATGTCACAACTTAAAAAATTTATTCTGTCTACTCCAAAAATACATTTGTTCGGTTTAATGTTTAGTCCATAATTGTCTAGTCGTTCGAAAACTAAATTTAGATGTTTAATGTGTTCTTCTTCTGTCTCACTGGCCACTAGTATGTCGTCGAGGTATACGAATACAAAGTCTAGTTCTCGTAATACTTCGTTAATAAATCGTTGGAATGTTTGAGCTGCATTTCTTAAACCGAATGGCATTCTCAGGAGCTCAAGCATTCCGAACGGTGTAGTAATCGCAGTTTTATGTATGTCTTGAGTGGCCATAGGTATTTGCTGGTATGCTCTAACTAGGTCTAATTTTGAAAATATGTGTTTGTTGTGCAAATCTATATTTAAGTCGTGTATGTGTGGTAGAGGGTAGCGGTCTGGGACTGTAATTGTGTTTAGCCTTCTATAGTCACCACAGGGTCTCCAGTCATCCATATCTTTTTTTAGTACTAAATGTAGTGCAGACGCTGACATGGAGCCTGAAGGACGACAGATGCCGGCTTTGATTAAAAATTCAAATTCTTTTTTGGCAATTTTGTATTTGTTGGAGTCCATGCGTCTTGGTCTTGAAAAAGGTAACTGTCCTTCTGTAGTTATATGGTGTACAGTTTTGTGTTTAACTGGTTTATTGTAGTCAGGTTCTGTTGTTAGTGATGGATAATTTTTGAGTATATTTGTATATTTGTTGTCTAGTGTAATTAGTTTAGGTAATGATGATAAGTGTAAGTGGTGTAGTGAAGTGGATCTATGAGTTTCTTGTGTCTTAAGTCTATCAAGAGCCCATATTTCGAAAGGAAATCTGCTCCTATGATGGGTCTTGTGATGTCTGCTAGTATAAATGTAAAAGGAAAATCGCGTCTTAGTTTCAAATTTACGTTAAGTAATTTCTTGCCGAAAGTTGAGATTGCGCTACCGTTAGCTGCTGTTAATATTAAGTCCGAATTTTTCTTGTGGGCTTTAAATTTGTTTACTGAAAGAACTGAAACTTCTGCTTCACTGTCTATCAAAAAGTTTATGTGATTGTCGTTATCGTAAATAAAAAGTCGGCGTGATAGTATTGTCTGACTTCCACCATTAGCCGTCGCAATGATGGAGTCATTTAGTTTGTTGAGTTATGTTGTATTGTGTTGTGTTGAGCGTCGTTTTGACCGAATGAGCATGGTTGTTCGCATTGTCTAGCTGCCCTACCGAATCTAAAATGGTATCTACATACCCAGTTGGAAAGTCGTTGTCGTGACACACTTCTTGACGGAGATCTACGTCTTGAAACTCTTCGGAAATTAGATTCTCTTAAGTTCGAACGTGAATGACTATGGTATCGTTCGTTTTTCAACTCTTGGACCTCAATTGCTAGTTTGTTGAATCTTTCTAAGATTTTGGACGTTGTTTCAGCAAACGATTGCGTTATCATCGAAAGCTCAGGGTTTTGTGTAATTTTTGCCATGCGTTGGACATTATTGCCAACTGAAGCTACTTCGGATTCTGATACAACTTCCCACAAATTATCAGCTAGCTTCAATTTCTCTTCTAGTTCTCTATGACCAGATCCGGTCAAAGCAATATTGAGGCTTTTGGGGAGTTTGCGGAGCCAAATTTTATAAACTAAGTCACTATCGACTGTAGTACCGGCTAACATTAGAAGTGACCTATAAAATTAGGATGGCTTTTTGTCACGCATCTCAGTGCCAGACAGAATTTTGTCGAACCTCATAGCTTCACTTAGAGAGTGTCTGTCAATCAAAATTCTCTTTAAATCTTCATACAAATCTGAGGACGGAGGTTTTTGTATGAAGTCTAGCACTTTTATATTTACCTCTTGAGGTAGAGCGGTTACAAGGTACTCATACTTAGTCTTATCAGTTGTGATTCCTTTTGCCTGAAATTGCCTGATCTGCATGGGCGAACCATACGTCAGGACAAGTGGTCCAAAATTGTGGCAACTCTACTGACGTCGCTTGTATTTCAGAATGCTAGTCAATCAAATGGATTGACTAGATCCGTCTCTAATTGTATGAGAGGGCGATGGTCACCTTCGCCGAAATGAGAGAGGGTTAGAAGTATGTAAAGGAGTGGGAGTTTGTCTGATGTGGGGTGGTGGTGTGTGTGCAAGATTCATGACCTATTAAAAATGTGTACCTAAAATATGTTTCCTAAAATGAGTTTCCTAAAATGTGTTTCCCTAGTACAGTGGAGTGCCTACGTATGTAAGGCGATAAGTTTCTCACGACCCTATCGTCTTACAAACATTTTTAAAGCTACGGTGTGTGCCTCGTGAAAAGCTAGAATACGATCAGTCAGAATACGATCAGTCATGTTGGCAGAAGCACATTCGCCTACTCTCTAATCATGTACGCATGCGCGGCATGTAACACTCAATTTGACACACTTAATCTAATCACATGTGGTTATTGTTTTAAAAAACGTCATAAAAAGTGCATCAATCTTGAGGAAAACTGTTTAAATCTAATAAACAATAATCACAATATATTTTTTAGATGTGATCATTGTGCAAATAAGTCATTTTCTGACATTCTTATTAAAATTGAAAATGCACTTAAATCTGTCCAAGAAGTTAAAGACTTGTTTGAATCTGTGGTAAATGTTAATCTCGTGCCCACAGACAGTAATAAGAAAGGCTCGAAAGCAAAAGCTGATACTCAAATTCTCACGCGATCTAAAGCTAAATATGCAGAGGTTGCTCGTTTGCCAAATGTTTTGCATCATAGTGATTCTCTTAGTTCCCACGCTCAATTTGATAAAACAACTAAAAGTGATCGTAATATACCGAAAAACAATCGCGCTCCCAAAGCATCCCAGAATGTTTTGACTTACTCAAGCAGTAAATCTGCATTTTTTGATGATACTGAGAATCTCTCTTCTGACACCGTTGCTGTAATTACTGGTGCTGGTGCTGCTAACGCTAATGTTGGTAATGCTATTCCTGTTGTTATTGCCGACTCTCTGATTGATGATGCTGTGTGTGCTCTTAAAAATGCAAATGCTGGCGCTTATTCTAATGCTGTTAATGCTGTTCCTATTGTTGTTACTGACTCTCTTAGTGAGGTTTCTGCGATCGATAGAAATAATGCAATAATTGAAACTAAGGTTAATGAACAAAACGAAGGTCAGTGCTTCTCCGTTTCTAATGCTCCCGTTCGCTCCAATGACAGTGGGACAACTCATGAATTTTTGTCATCAAAACCTATCGCACATATAAATAAACATAGCAATAAACATTCAGAAATAATTAAACCAATTATTGGATGTAATGACTATGTTGGCGAAAACTTTGATGTTATAAAGCGCCGAGAGTGGTTTCGTGTATCAAATTTAAGATCAACTACAACATATCAAGCGATTCAAGAATATGTGTCATCAAAAGCAAATATAGCTTCAACGGAAGTTTCCTGTTTTAGTTTAACTAGAATAGATGTTTTGGACTCAAAACTTATAAGTTTTAAAATAGCCATATTTGTAGCACTTGTAAGTGTGAGTGTGGTCTACAATTCAGATTGTTGGCCATCAGGGGTGCGTGTGAAATATTTTTATGTTTCAAAAAACTACGTGCGCCCGCCAAAACAAACTCAGCGCACTTAAAAAAAACTATCTAATAATGTTAGTATTTTATCGAATAATGGCGGCATTTTGAGTCCTGTCAATAAATTTCTACAACTTTATTACCAAAATTCGGGTGGCCTCCGTACAAAGTCCACTCAGTTTTCTTTAAATATTATGGATTGTTCTGTTGATGTTATCGCTTTAACGGAGACTTGGTTACATCAGAGCATCTATACATCTGAATTCTTTGATAAAACGTTCGAGGTTTTTCACCGCGATCGATCACTGACATCAACTGGCTTAACAAGAGGTGGTGGTGTTTTAATTGCTATCCGTGCAGTTTATCGTTGTCAGCAGATATCATTGCTAAACACATCCGATCTCTTGGAACAAATATGCGTTCGTGTAGATTGCTCTTGGGATGGTGATGGTTCTAACTATATTAAAAGTATATATATATTTGTATCTTATATTCCACCTTGCTCTTCAAGTGAAGTTTATTCTATGCACTTTATTAATATTTTGAACGTAATTGATAGGCTCAAAGATAATGAATACCCGATTGTATTGGGTGATTTCAACTTAAGTAGTGTAAATTGGACTTATTCTAAGGATCTTTTAAGTATGATTCCGAACTCGATGTGCAACAATTTGGAAATCGATTTTTTAGACTGTATATATTTCTTGGGTCTGATTCAAATAAACTCTGTCACAAATAGCTTGAACAAAATCTTAGATCTTATTTTTATTGATAATGAGCTAAACGCTTATTGTGTTGAATCGGATTTACTTCTTTCAAATAAAAGTTTTCATCATAAAGCACTTTTAATACAATTAGAAATTCTTATTAATGATACATCTGCCATAGAAGAAGATACTTTTGTTTTTGCATTTTAAACAGCGATATCTACATTTTTATCGAGTGTGAATTGGCGTCTGGGTTTTGGTGATATCTTGTCAGATAATTATGACTTTTTTATCGAAATTATAAATCAAGCATTTACTTGCTTTGTTCCTATTAAAAAGATAAGGAAAAGTTCTAAGCCGGAGTGGTTCAATAAAAGTCTTTCAAAATTAAAAAACCGTATGAACAAATTGTTCAAAAAAAGTAAAATAAATATATCTTTTCGTCAAAACTATTTACAGGCGCGTAGTGAATACGCATCTCTTAAAGAATCGCTCTACAAATCTCACCTTAATAAGCTGGAGTCGGATATAAGAGAAAATCTGAAGAACTTTTGGAATTTCTTAAATAAAAAA
Organism: Dichetophora obliterata; assembly: GCA_963920525.1. Taxonomy (NCBI): domain Eukaryota; kingdom Metazoa; phylum Arthropoda; class Insecta; order Diptera; family Sciomyzidae; genus Dichetophora; species Dichetophora obliterata. Next base: position 177,135,981 of record OY986437.1, on the reverse strand, counting down.
AGGAACACGAAGGGTTTCCCTAAAAATATGTTTTTTAACGAAAAAACTGCAAGTAGCACTTCAGACGTCACAAATCTTTTTGCTGATTATTTTCAATCGAATTTTTTATTAGACGACGGAGATGACGTGAACTGCTCTTTTTATTATAATGACAACCCTATTATTGATATGGGTTCATTAGTTCTTTCTGATGATGATGTCTTACAAGATTTGCTCACTCTAGACATTAATAAAGGAACTGGTCCTGATAATATTCCCCCAATATTTCTAAAAAACTGCGCAGCTGTGCTAGCCCAGCCATTAGCGATTTTATTTAATTTATCTTCAAAGACAGGGCAGCTTTTGAATATTTGGAAAGAATCCATTATAGTCCCTATCCATAAGTCTGGCTCTAGGCAAAATATAGCGAACTATCGACCGATATCAAAATTGCGCTTGATCCCTAAATTATTTGAGTCAATTGTCAAAAAACACATTTATGCTAGAATTAAAAACTCTATCTCTGAATTCCAAAACGGTTTTGTTAGTGGTAAATCTACTTCTACAAACCTAACACTGTTCTCCCACTTCATTAAAACTGAAATGGAAATGGCAATCAAATCAACGTCATTTTTACTGATTTCGCCAAAGCCTTTGATAGAGTTCAGCACTCCATTATGGTTAAAAAACTTTCCCTAATGGGGTTTCATTCCTCTTTGTTATCCTGGCTGAGGAATTACCTTTCTGGTAGATATCAAGTTGTCCGTATTGGTAACTGCTACTCAAAATCTATTACTAACCATTCTGGTGTGCACCAAGGAAGCCACCTTGGACCTCTATTGTTTGTCTTGTTCATCAACGATCTCCCAAACTTTTTACAGCATACTAAATGTTTGATGTATGCTGATGATGTTAAACGGTTTAATTCGGTTTCTTCACCTTCCGACCATCGGCTCCTTCAAATTGATTTAAATAATATGATTAAATGGTGTTCAGTTAATAGACTTTATTTAAATGTTGCTAAATGCAACATTATGTCTTTTTATATGAAAAAAGAACCAAATTTTTCTAATTACTCAATCGCAAATAGTGGTCTTTCACGTGTCGAGTCTACATCTGATCTGGGAATTCTATTTGATAGAAAAATTTCTTTTTCCAACCATTACGATTGCATAATTACTAAGGCTAATGCAATGATGGGTTTTTTTGAGGCGTAATTCGAAGGAATTTAAGGATCTATATACCTTTAGAACGTTATTTTTATCTTTAGTAAGGTCTATCTTGGAATATGGATGTGTGATCTGGGATCCATATTACGAGGTAGATTCTTTGCGATTGGAAAGAATACAAAAACGTTTCACTCGTTACATAATGTTTAAATTAAATTGGAATTTTATGCCAACGTACGTATCCAGGTGTGCTCTTCTAGGTCTTAATACCTTAGCCTCCAGACGTAAATTTTTTCTTGTTATTTTTGTTCGCGATATAATTATGTCACATATAGACTGCGCGCCACTCCTCGCTCTTTTATGAATTTTTTTTACATTCCGTATCATAGGACAAACTATGGCCGTAATGATCCTATTAATAATATGTGCTTAGCGTTCAATTCCATAAGTGCTCAAATAGATCTCACTCTGAATAGACAAACTTTTAAACAAAATTTATTAAGAATTGTTTAAAATGAATTTATAAAAGTGTAATATTCATTAATATAATTATGTTTACATTTTATTAGTTTTATATCATATTGTTTTTATAATTTATATGTTATTACTCAAACTGTTAAACGATTGTTGATAGTTAAAATAGAAATAAATAAAAAATAAAATAAATAAATAATAAGACAACCTGAAAAAATTGTATAATGTGTTATAAGCGGCCGTAGCCTAGTGGGTGGAGTGCGTGGCCCCTAAGCTAAAGAACCGCGGTAGCCCGGGTTCAATTCCAGCTCAGACAGAAAAGTTTTTTCAATTGAATTAATTTTTCTGTTCGGTCGTCACCTCTCTGCAGACAATGGCAAACCTCAGAGAGTAAAAATTGCCATGTAAAGCTTCTTGAGAACATAAGCCGTTCGGAGTCGGCATAAAACACGTAGGTCCAGTTCTCGGTCATTTGTGATCAAACATTTGATAACACGCACAACACAATTGATCAATAGAAGCTAGGTAAAAGTCCTTCCAAGGGCTGAAATGGCCAGTTTATTTTTTTTTTTATTTATTTATTTAATATGTTATAAGCAACATTGTCAAAAAAAAAATTCTAAACAGAATATATAAATTTTTATATAGAAAGAAAATTGTTGTTGCTGCCCATATTGTTGTTGTTGTTGTTGTTACTAGTTTTGTTGTTGCTGTTCTTGTTATTGTTGTTGTTGTTGTTGAAGCTTTGCTGATTATTGCTGTTGTTATTGTTGTTGTTGTTGTTGAAGCTTTGCTGATTATTGCTGTTGTTGTTGCTGTTGTTGTGGGTTGAAAATGATTGCATTGAGCACGTGTTGCTGGTGGTACAGTTTGTCGACGTTGGTTGCGAAGTTTAGCGTGTTGACTGCGACGTTGGCAGCGCAGTTTGACGTGTCGACTGCGACGTTAGCAGTACAGTTGGGCATGTTAACGGCAACGTTAACTGCTAGCTGCGACGTTGACTGCGCTGTTGCTATGGCTGCTATTTTGGTGTTGTAATTTTCCTTACCGTTATTAGTAACTAAGTGGCATCAAAACGGATTGTGGTGGTTTTAGTTATAGTTGTTGGTTGTTACCGTCGCTTGAAGTGCGCACCGAATTAAGCACCTAACAATTACTTTACATACGCACTGTATTCAAACTTATTGCTTACACTGTAACTCGAGTCTTTGCAAAACTATGTAAGAAAGATTATTGAACGCGACTATACACATTGTTATTCACCACGCACAGTGACCCGTGGTTATATACTTATATGCATTACGCACTTTCGCACTAAGTAAATATTTAGCTTTCTTTCACTCGCGCACTTTCAATGTTTATTATTCTAGTTAAATATTTATTTTGCATTACGCACTTACACATAAAGTTTATATTTATTTTTCACTCACGCACTCTTTATGTTAAGAATTATGAACTTTTTAGATTTAAGAAAATACCGTTATTTAGCTTTATAAGCACCGACTTTGCGAAATAAAGATTAGTAATTAAACAAGCTTCAATCAGCTGACTTAATTATTCAAAGCCTGAGTGCATTTTTATGCCGGCTGACAAATTAAAATAATAAACACTTAGAGCCAGTGGCGTTTTTAAGCGCCGGCAAAAACTCGAGTCAGGTCCTTTTTATTAAAACAAAAATTAACTAAAAACATTACATGGCGATCCTGCCAACTCACGGCAATAAGAGCTTGCCGACGGCAAAACAGAATGTGCCTGAGCACGTACCTGATTGTAACGATCGACGCGTAACCATATGTACCATGGATATGCAGATTTAAGCAGCCAGGACTTTAGAAAACATTGACGAACTGGAGTTCCAACTAAAGAGCCACTACGAGGGCAACAAGAACAAAAGAAAAATATTTTTCTCACATAAATTGTTTAATTTTAAAACAACAAAAATGAAAATTTTTCAATTTAAATTTATTAATTTTAATTGTTACATTTATATTTATTATAAACAAATTTTTCCTAATGAATAAAGTAAGAAAACAATAGAAATCAATAAGCCGACGGCAAAACACTGTGTAAAACTATGAGGAACTAATAACACCTTCTTAAATTTTTTTTAAGTTATTTTTTTGAATATTATTAATGTAAATCAACAAATAAACAAATGAAGTGAATCCATTTTTTTCCCATAATGAATTCTTTTTAACACGCACATTTTTTGTAAAAACTTACAGCCTTACCAAAAATTGATTTTAATGTACAACATTTTCGAAAATGTTGAACATTAAGCAAAAACAGTACTAATAAAAACTTAGTCAGTTTTAAATTTAAAAAATAGCCAGCTCAGAAAATACACAGCTTTTCCATGTATTTTATATTAAAACTGACTACTTTTCAACTGTCAGCTGATATTTTGACTATGAAACATGGTCAATAAACGTTTATTTACAAACATAAAAATCCTGACAGTCTATCGTGCTATAAGAAAACCAAAAACTTATCGGGAACGAGTGAGTTCATAAAATTGCACAGGTTCTTCCACAGAAAGCAGTTGATAATGTTTTGCGGGAGCTAGTTATGCCGTAGGCTATTTGAAGACATGAGTGGATGAAGGTGATATGTCGCATTTTCGGATTTTCGCTGTTCTATGCATAGATGAATGTGTAATTTACATACAAATAATTTTAAACCTTACAACAACCATGTGTGTGGCTATTTTAGAAAATAACTTCTTCGCAAAGTTTGATTTAGTATAGAGATCAGTACAAATGCGAAAGTTTGATCTCAGTTTTCTCGAAATTACAATTTAGCGACATATCACCTTCATCCACTCATGTCTTAATTTAATTTTGTTAATTTTCTTCTCTGATCACATTCGTTTCGTGGTTATGCTATGTTTGTTAAACAGTTGCGTTTTCAGTTATAAAATGAAAATATTGGCATGTTTGCTGTTTCAAAAATGTTTGGCAACAGAGCGAAGATATGAGCAGGAGAAAAAGTTTTGCACATCTCTTGCACCTATTTGCCCAACAGGCTAAAAGCTTCGCCTCACGTCTTGTCCTACTGCCTAATTGTTTTGATGTCATTTTTGGAGCTGTCCAAGACACTTTTTCTATCAAGGAACACTTTCTTGAAGACTGCTTTTTGCTCTTCACTTCAATTGTTAAAATTCTCGAGCTGAAATTCATAATAAATTAAAATTTGTGTTTTGTGTGTGTTTTATTGTAAAATTGTGAAAATGAGTTTGTTCCTCTTTTTTTTTTGCATCTGAATCAACTTTTTGCTCCATTTCTTACTTGTCTCAAATATTTTCTTTTTTGAAAAGCGGTTAAAATTATTTGTAATTCTGTCAAAATTGGCAGTTTTGTCATGTTTTTAAAATATCCCTATTTTAGCTAAATAATGTTTGACTCATTTTTTATTGGTAGCAAAGAAGAAGTATGGAGCTTTTAAAAAGTAGTCAATTTTAAGTAAAACCGATTTTAAGAGAAAGTGTGCAGCTCGTTATTGGTAAGGCTGTTAGTTTATATTTTTTCAATTTGGTGGCTGATTTCTAAAAGTAATAACTTGTTGCACTTCTTTGCACTCACACACAAACACTTAGCAAACAAAATTTTTGCCAACAACAACAACATTTGTTTCTTTTTCATATATTTTTGGTTGTTTTGTTGCTTTAAACACTTCACTTAAATTTGATTAAATGCATATATTTATCGAATATATGCTATATGAAAATTACGCGCACGATAAATATAATTATAATATTAATATAATGCGTTTACTAAATTACCTGTGTATATTCTTTGGCCGCGATCGATGATTTATAAAAAACAAATTTTTTCTTTTTCTTACACACTACGCGAAAATATTTACGACCGCCATTATATTTTTCATTCATTAAAATGAAACGTCAGTTTTACTTTTTCTTTGTACTCTTCTTATTCGCAATCAATCATTGCAGACACATGTTTAAATGTTGGCATGCATGATGTATTGGCACTATGAATCACAGGGTGATTCAATTGAAATAAAAAAAATAAAAATTTTAATGTTTGGATGTCATGACCAGGGAAGACAGAAATATGCACGAAAAAATCTAAAATAAGTATGCTAATATGCTCTAAAAGTGGCAAAATATGCCATCAAATAAGCACGAAAAATGTCGAAGTCGGAGTTTTATAATTCAAAATTTTATTCAATAGTTCATAAAAAAAAAACAAAACAATAGCCCTTTCAAGGCGTAAAAGTAAATATTTCAGTTTAAATAAATTATAATTTTAATTATAAAGTAAAAATTTAATTCTATTTTAATCATTTAATGAATATTTTGTTTGGTAGCTCGAAGCCAATGCCAAAAGTCTCCTTCCGGACGAAGTCCATTATTTTATATGGTGCTTATAGCAAAAACAGTGTATTGCATTCAGCGATTACACTGAACAATTAAATGCATTTTTATATTATCAAAAATAAATTTTCTACGATTTTCAGCCAACACTGTTTTGTATTGTGAGAAAGACCGCTCGACATCGCAGGATGTAGTTGGGCACCATTTAAAATAAGGGACTTCGTTCGGAAGGAGACTTTCGGCGTATGGATCCATTGTCTGTGAGTTTTTAAACAAAATATTTTTTATACATATATAATATCTCTTTATAAATATATATAATACCAAAGACATCACAATGTTGCCAGATGTGAAGGAAGTATCAAAATTTGCCCGATTACAAGCTAAAATCTGTTCGAAAAGTTAAAAATATGTAAAAATATGCACAAATAAGCACAATCGTTATAAATATGCAAAATTATTAACAAAACGTCCAAATATGCAAAAGCATATATTATATGCATTTGCATATAATTGTCTTTCCTGGTCATGACATAAATTTATGGACATAATTAAAGAAAACATAATATTTCTTGAAAAATTAAAGAAAAATCTAAGAAAAAGTAAAAATCGAATTTATAATGATGAATATAAAAATGAAAAATTGCAAAAAATTGAAACATTAAAAAACGAAACAATTAAATATGAGTCTTTTGAAAATTGTAAAGAATTAATATTAAAATTTAAGAAAATTTATTATGAATTGAATGAAATCATAAAAAATTTAATGTTACGAAAAGAAGATAAAACAAATTTGTTTTTATCATCAGTTTGGGAGGAAGAAAGTAATTTGCCAAAAATGTCAAGTTTCGACATAAGCGCAGTAGGTAAAAACCAACCAGTTTTTAAAGGAGTTTATGAAGAATTAGATGATTTTATAGTGAAAGCAGAATTCTTCATGATTTAATAAAAGATTAAGATAAGGCCATTTTTATTAAGTATGTATACAATTTTAAATTAACAACCCAAGTGAGAAGTATACTTGGACGTTTGAACAAACCTTCGACATTGATTGAATTAAAATCTTTATTATTGAAATCTTATCCCAATCCAAAAACGGTACAGCAAATGCTAAATGAGTTTAGTTCTATAACACAGAATAATCTAACAATTTCAGAATTTAGAGAAAAAATAACAGAATTAGCAGAGCAATGAAGCAATTTAGAGCTATAAAGCTCAGAGAAACCCAGTCAGGAGACAAAAGATGCAATATATAAGGTCAACGAAAGTATGGCACTTAATTTTTTTCAAAAGGTGTCAGGACAGAATATTAAACTATTTTACAGGCGAATCCGCCAAAATCTTTTAATGAAGCAACTGAAAGATGCTTGAATATTGAGCAAAATCTTTTGACAGGTAGAAGCAATATTTTACATATACAGAACAGAAATAATTCAAGAAACTATAATGAGCAAAATAATAGATTTAATCAAAACTTCAGAAATTACAATAATCAACATTTTTCAAACAGAGATAATAACAATTATAGAAATAATACCTTTCAAAATAGAAATAAAAATTTTTCAAACAATATTTACAGAAACAATAATAATTTTCAAAACAACAATAAAAATAGCAATTACAGAAATAATAACAATTACAGAAGCAACAATTTTCAGAATAACAATAATTTTTACCGTGGAAATAACGGAAATAATAATAATAATTTTATAAACAATAATAACAGAAGTAATAATTCAATAGAAATACAAATTTTAGAAACAGCAACAATGCGCAGGGAAACGGATATGGCCGGGTAGCAGGAATTGTTACCCACAGAGGCCAAAACTGATCCTACAACTAACTAAAAATTTAAAAAATTTTATTATATTAAATTGCAAAAATACAAATGAGAATCTGAAATTCCTAATAGACACGGGAGCAGATATTGCTATCTGCAAGAAAAGAAGCGTAAATAAAATAGAAACAAGAAATATTTCAACAATAACTGGTATAACTAATGAAAGTATAGAGTGCATAGGTACATCATATTTAAATTTTTCAATTGAAACGGAGGAAATTACACACAATTTCCACATAGTAGAAAATAAATTTCCAATATTAACGGATGGCATAATAGGGCGTGACATGTTGAGAAAGTATATGTCTTAAATAGATTTTGAAACGTACACAGCAACATTTTTAATAAATGAAAAAGAATTAACATTACCAATAATTTTATATGAAAAAAGTTTTACAGTACCTGCTCGAGTAGAAGCAGTGGTTCCCATAAATATAAGGGTTAATGAAGATAGTATAATCCTTAACAAAGAAATAAATAATGGAGTTTCCATTCCAAATAGTATCATACCTGCTAATGATGATAGCAGAATACTGGCTATAACAAGAAGTATGGTAACAAATAAACATACACAAAACACAAATTTAGACAAAACGAGTGGCATTACTAACAAGAAGTCTGATCAACTTTTTGCTTGGGAGTGCACATCCAAATCGGATATAAACAAAATGATAAAATTAAGGTTCGTAACTGATAGAAATTACAAGGGTACCCAAATAAATATAAATAATAGAGAAGTTATTGCAAGATGCAGCGATAATCCATCGATCACACAACTGACTTTGGAGAAACTGTCGTCAAAAATGCATAAGTTAAATAAAAACGAGCTCGCGTTAAGTAAAAATGATAACATATTTGAAACCATAAGAATGGATAAATTTAAAGAGATATTTAATAATTTACGAAGAAAAAATAATGAAAATTTAAAAATTTTAATATACAATGAACCAACAAGAATAATTGATAAAGATATACAAAATAAATTAATTGAAGAATATCATAATTCGGCTCATGGAGGACACATGGGCATTAGAAAAACCAATTTAAAAATGAAACAAAAACACATTTGGAAAAACATGAACATAATGATAAAGAAACATATATTAAATTGTGAACAATGTAAAACAAACAAACAACCCAGACATACAAAAGAGGAATTGACTTTGACAGACACACCAGGAACTAGTTTCGAAATAATATCGATAGATACTGTAGGGCCTTTGCGATTATCCAATAACTACCACTACATATTAACCATGCAATGTGAGCTAACGAAGTATGTCATTGCTTGTCCAATGGAGACCAAAGACGCAAAGACTGTAGCTAAGTCATTGGTAGAAAATGTAATTTTGACCTATGGTCATTTTAAGGTTCTTAAATCAGATAGGGGTACAGAATTTACCAATGAATTGATGTCGGAGATCTGCAAACAACTTAACATTAAACAAATATTTAGCACGCCTTATCATCATGAGACCCTCGGTTCAATAGAAAGAAACCACTGAGTATTGAACGAATTTTTATTGAATTTTTGTAAAGATGATGAATGGGACCATTGGATCCCATACTTCACATTTGCTTACAATACAATACCTCATGTTGACACTAATTACACTCCTTTTGAACTTATATTTGGCAAATTGGCAAACCTACCAAATGATAAACTAGATAATTCAAAATGTTACAACACAGACAATTATGCGCAGGAATTGAGAGTAAGATTAAAATACTCATTAAAAAAACGAAAGAATTGATAAATATAGCAAAGATTAAACGAATTCAAAATAATGTCACTTCTGCACCATTAAATATAAAAATTGGTGAAAAAGTAATAATAAAGATAATGAATAGAAAGAAAAACCAACCACCATATCATGGTCCATATATTATTTTTGCTAAAAATGGAGTGAATTCTAAAGTTAATGTAGATGGTAAAATCAAAGAATACCATAATAATTTACTAAAAAGATGGATTTAATTCAAAATTTTAAAATAAAGTAAAAATTTATTAATTAAAATATTTGCATTGTATTAATTTCATAAACAAATTGAATTTGTATAATTTTTAATAACATAAATCATATATCTATTTTGAAACAACTTTTGGAATAAAATATAAAATATAATTTATTATAGTTAAGAAAACTAATTGAAATGTATAAAACAAACATATTTAAAGTGCAATTTTTAAATTGAATAATTTGTTAGATTTAAATAAGAAACTTTGAATTGTACAAATTTTAAAAATTATTTTTATTCCAGTTCTAAAATAATTTTTACCTTAAGGATTGTAGTGCGCACCGAGTTAAGCACCTAAAAATTACTTTACATACGCACTGTATTCAAACTTATTGCTTACACTGTAACTCGAGTCTTTGCAAAACTATGTAAGAAAGATTATTGAACGCGACTATATACATTGTTATTCACCACGCACAATGACCCGTGGTTATAAACTTATATGCATTACGCACTTTCGCACTAAGAAAATATTTAGCTTTCTTTCACTCGCGCACTTTCAATGTTTATTATTCTAGTTATATATTTATTTTGCATTACGCACTTAAACATTAAGTTTATATTTATTTTTCACTCACGCACTTTTTATGTTAAGAATTATGAACTTTTTAGATTTAAGAAAATACCGTTATTTAGCTTTATAAACACCGACTTTGCGAAATAAAGATTAGTAATTAAACAAGCTTCAATCAGCTGACTTAATTATTCAAAGCCTGAGTGCATTTTTATGCCGGCTGACAAATTAAAATAATAAACACTTAGAGCCAGTGGCGTTTTTAAGCGCCGGCAAAAACTCGAGTCAGGTCCTTTTTATTAAAACAAAAATTAACTAAAAACATTACACGCTGTGGCTATGCCATAATGTTGTTGGCAGCAATAATTATGTTGTTGTTGCTGGGGCTGTATTGGTGTGAAAGCTGCTTGACGGTACACCAGTACTGCTGTTTAAATAAGCGTGTGATTGATTTGCTGTGACGCCTTAAGCTGGTTTTGTCGCAAAATTTTTGTACGCAGTGATCGTGTCTGCTGCGATTTGGTTGATGTTGGAGCGTTGTTGGTTGTTGATGTGATTGGAGCGCTGTTGGTTGTTGATGTAATTGGAGCGCTGTTGTCGTGTATAGAATCGCCAGTGGAACGGGTTGTTAGAAGCTCCTGGCAGGATCGCCAATGTGGGGTAGTATGTTGTTCCCACGATATTTTCTATTTCGATATATTTTATTTAATTTTTTATTTCTTTTGAACAATTTTATTTTTTAAGTCTTTACATATTGAATACATTTTTATAACTGAAAATAATATACAAAAGTTTTTATTAAAAATATTTGATAATTTTTGAAATCTTAAATAATAATTTTTTTAGATAAGATGTGTGAGTGAATATTTTGTAAAGTGTGTGTTTTGCATGTTGGTGTTTATTTGTGGTGGTGATTGAGTCACCACAAATGTGTATTTTTTTTTAGTATATTATCAAATATTTTGGCAAAAACGCCTTGCTTAACGGTAGCTCGATAATTTGTTTCATCACAACGATCTCCTGATTTAAAAATAGGTTCAATTAAACATATCTTCCAGCTATCAAGAAATTCACCATTTTTAAGGCATGCTTTGAACAGAATCAAAACAGGATTGATAATACTTTTGGAACAACGTTTAAAGAAAGCAGGTGGGAATCCATCTACTCCAATTTTAAAAGAGTTTTTCAAATCTGAAATTGCTGTTACTATATCAGCTTCTAATAAATCAAAATTTCCAATATTTTTTATATTAGGACGATCAAAATTAGAGAAAGTATTTGTATGTGTTTCATACACATTTTGAAAGTATTTTGAAAATAAGTTACAACTATCTAAAACATTATTTGATTTAAAATCTTCATATTCCATAATACTCCATTTGATTTTTGTTTGATTTTAATGAAATGCCAAAAACCGACGGATTTTTGTAAGGTCTGATTCTATATATAAAATATATTGGTTGTTTAATAATTTATGGAGGAAATTAAAAATCTTTTCTGATACGAATAAAAAAATATCTGTCAGCCTCACATTTTTTTTTAAATTTTTTGAAAGCTTTTTTTTTGATATTTGTTAGATATTTAAGTCTGATATTAACCAAGGCATGTTTGTTCTTTCTGATCGATGAATTTTCGGAACGAATTTTGAAACACCAATTTTAAATTTAGTTGCAATAAACGAATAAATGACCTCAGAACTTGATTCAGAGCTCAACATTGACCAATCAATAGATTCTAGAAAACCATTTACAGCAGAAAAATTTCCTTTGGAAAAATTTAGAATTTCAAGTGGTTCACTATTCTTTCTGTCAAAATCATAAAGTTCAAAATTAAATAAAAGCGCTTTATGATGCACAGAATTTTTAAAAATTGGGTTGACACAAAGTTCGCAAAATGCTTTCAGTTCATCAGTAGCAAAGACCAAATCCAATATTCTACCAATATAATTTTTAAAATTATTTAACTGATGAAAACTCTTTGAAAGATAAAAACTTGTAACAATTGATTCTATTTCTGATGAAATGTTACTAGGTAAAAGAATTTTATCTTTATCAATCCATGTTATATTGTCAAGGCTTAAGTCTCCAACAACAATCATTTGTTGCTTTTGTGTTAAATTATTAGCAATAATCTCAATATTATTTAAATGACTTTCATAAATATCTAAAAAACTATTCGGCAAAATGAATATATGATACAAAGAGAAATACCGAGTGGCTATCTAAAAATTCAATATTTACACAAATTTGTTCAATAATACTTTTATTGCAATTAAGAAATACTATTCTGCTACATAAATTACTCCGAACCGCTAGCAAGACTCCACCACCTCTTTCTCTTCCAGTTGCAATTGGATTTCGATGAAAACGAAAAACATAATATCAGTCAAAAAATTCATTGCTTGAAATGTTGTGAAGCCACGTTTCTGTTAATGCTACAATGTCATATTCATGTAATGATAATTCAAGCATAAATTGAGAGGATTCCGCTGACGTTTTGGTAATAAGTTTTGTAATTAATTGTTTGAGAATTATCTTTATTAAGAATTGTGTTTGATTGTTTAGAGCGCGTGCTAGCTGGTAGAGCTCATAAAAATTATGTTTTCTGGTTAAGAGAAAATGTTGTTATAGACGAAAAACTGCTTGTATGTGGTTGTTGTTGTTGTTGTCGAGATGAAGAGCATTCTCCGACGTTAAAAGAAGATAACGATGTAAGGTTGCTGCTGTGACCGATGTTGATTAAAAAGATTAAAAAGATTTGATGGTGTAATGACAGGAAAACTAAGTGATTTTAGCTTAGATAAATCGGCATCACGTTTTATAAGACTGTAACATTGAACATCAGCAATTTGCACAGAAAAAGTTTTATTTATGTGCGATGAAACGTCTTCAGTAGTAGTATTCAAATTTAATTTTGATACATGGACACTAATTTTACTTGGAGCGGCAAGGGGTGTGCTGCCCTCATATGCACTGCCGGCAATCGGCTGTTGATTTTGCTCATTTACATTGTTGTCATCATGTTGCTGTTTACGTTTCTTATTTTTAACTTTATGATCTAGCTGCGTTGGCTGCTTATTGATTTTAGACCAGCGCTGGGCGCCCCATAGCTCACTGAGCGCTCTCTGAGCGTAACTTTTCCCATGTACACATAACTCACAACAGAAGAAAATATAATTCCGTCGTTCGCTGACGGTGATGTTGTGAAAACTTATTTCGAAAATTTTATGTACACTCTTCAAAAACCAACTTTTTGGTTTGTAGATTCATAATTCTTTTTATATATTTTTTATTTTATTGTGGTTTAATATTATTCATACATATTGTCTAGATTAAGATTTTTTGCATTATTTTTTTCATATTATTTGTATTCATTAATATTTTAATACTTAATTTTATAAGGTTTTGATTATAATTTTAATGATTCGTATATATTAGGATTTAATAATTTTCAAACAAAAACATAACACCTTTAAAACAATGTTTGACTTTTGTTCTGCGGAGAACCTTACTTGCGAAGCAGAATGTGTAATTTGCCACTGCAAACAAACTAATATAATTTATTTACTTAGAAGAAAATGTTGTTAATAGTGCATGTTGACATAGACATAATGAAAAAGAAGAAATTGTGAACAAAACTAATGACTAAAAATAAAAAATAAACACATATTACAGTATGTGTGGAGGTATAAACACACAAAATTGCAAATCTAGAATAAATGTGTCAACTATTTCGCTCAGTGTACGCTATTCGAGAGCGCACCAATACTAACAAGACAAAATAAAATGTGACTGTAATAAAATAAAAAGAATGCCCATCCCTGTTTTAGACTGTTTTTGTTGCTGTTGTTGAAAATTATAAACTACTTCGTGCTGAGAATTTAGCGAAGTAAGAATAGTTTTTTTTAACATGTTTTTTGTTTTTGCTGCAGTTTCAAAGACTGGTTTTGCTGCGGTTATTGAACTACATAAAGGCTCTTGAGTCAAATTTAGAGCTTAATTGTTTTTAATCATGGCAGAATAACCAGGTAGATAGATACACTAGAAATACGCTCTCTCCGACAACAAAACAATAACAAAGGCGTAATTATAACATCAAAATGAGCTGTTTTGAAAATGTTATCAATTTTTACTTACTTATTTATTCAGTTTTGACAATGGATTTTGTGGACTGCCTATAACTTCCTCCCATCGCGATAATTCGAAAACAGATCATCAATTGTTAGCTTCCGTTCCAGCACGATAAAATTAGCAAGCAATCGCCGATTTCATTAAATAAATTTTATGTTTTCCAACAGCAATTTCACCTGTCAAAATATATTTATACATATATATATTTATATTATTTGCACAAATAAATTGGCTACTACACAATCGAAATAAGTTGTCGAATGAAAATTATATTAAAAGTTAACTTTAATTTGCTTCATTTAAGGCCAAACTACAACAAATTATGAATTATATCTTAAAACACGGTTCATTTTATGAAAGTTTTAAGATTTTTGTTTAGTTTTTTTACATGTTCATACATAAAATCTGGGACTTAATTTATTTATACGGTTTCAAGTAAATTAAACATCCCTATGGCTGAACGAATAAACATAAATTGTCAATAGTGACATTATAGCTACGCCAATGTATTGCGCTCTCGTTTTTTGCTCTTCGAATTGCATCTACTTGGTTATTCTGCCATGGTTTTTAATAATATTTATTTGTTTTGAGATGTTCTTGTTCTGCAATGGCATTAAGTTTTGACAAGACAGATTATAAATACTTGCACACGAGTTACAAACCCAAAAAATGATTAAATTAATATTGACAATATTTTATAAATTTTTATCAATTCCAACGCATTTTCGATGGAAGTTTAATTTACAACCAGAACAGCACTGAATATTGTCTTGTTCAGATATTAAACGACAGCACTTGTTGCATGCAACCTTGTTCCGACATTTGAAATTGTTTGTATTTAAACGAGTATTGACTTTAAAAACACGACTGATCAGATGAACGACTAATCGAAGAGTGAACTAAGTTCTTATATTAAAATATCCCAGCATTTATTTTTAATAAATCAACAAAGGAAAACATTAAAATGAGTTCCGATATCACAGTCGTGGATCTTTATTGCACATTCAGAAATATCGTCATATTTCCTTCTCTCAAAGATATATGATATATCATATATTTAGCACAATTGCTAATTGCTAGTTGCAATTTTTGCTTAGATGCCGAGTCAATGATGCCATAAACTAGAGCACCGTATGACAAGAGTGTTACTGTTAATGTTTTACCAATTTCAGCTTGGTGTCTTGTGGTAAGCATGATGCAAAGTACCATAAGTACTGTAGCCTTAATATGATCCACAATACTCAGATCGGAATTTGTTAGAAATCCTAGTTTACTCACTAATTTTACGAAGTTAATATACGCCTCCGACAGAAGACAAGGACGATGATATCAAGGAAATTTTCTACGAGCGCCTTGAAAATGCTTACGAGCGCTGCCCCCGTCACGACGTAAAAATCGTGCTTGGTGACTTCAACGCTAAGGTGGGCAAGGAAAATATTTTTGGTCCAACAGTCGGAAAGTTCAGCCTCCACGACAACACCTCCGATAACGGAATGAGGCTGATTGACTTCGCCGCAGCACGAAACATGGTCGTAAGTAGCACTAGATTCAAGCATCTCAATATTCATAAAGCCACCTGGATGTCCCCTGATCAAAAACAAAAAATCAAATTGATCACGTTTTGATCACGTTTTGATCGACGGAAGGCACTCTTCCAGTGTATTGGATTGGAGTGTATTGGACTCTTCCAGTTGGCGCAAAACATTGAGTCGGATCACTATCTTGTTGCAGCCAAGATCCGTACACGTCTGTGCGCAGCTAAGAATACACGCAACCCTACTCAGAGAAAGCTAGACGTCGACAAGATGCAATCGAAACAGACAGCCGATGCTTTCGCCACTCGACTCTCACTCCTGCTTCAAAGCACTCCTCCAATCGATGATATATGCGCGCAGTGGACACACATTTCCAACTCCATGCGTGCGGCTGCTGAAGAGGTCATTGGCTACCAACGCCCTTGCCGAAACCAGTGGTACGACCAGGAGTGTCGCGACGCCACTGCAGAGAAAGACGCCGCCTACAAAGCCACCCTGCAGTCGGTTGTAACGCGCGCTGCTAAGGAGCGATACAAAGAAAAGAGGAGGGAAGAGAGACATATTTTCAGGCGGAAAAAAAGAGAGGCAGAAAAGCGCGAGCAGGAGAAGATTGAGATGTATGGTGACAGGCCCGAAAATTTTTCGAAAAAATAAGACGCCTTGCCGATCGTTTTAAAACCGGGGCCTCTTCCTGCAAGGATGAAAACGGGAATCTAGTGACAGATGTCCAGAGTACACTGACGTTATGGAGGGAACACTTCTCTAAGCTTCTAAATGGCGACGCTGACCACAATCCCGCCAATAGAGATGATATTCCGGAAACCCCAATTTCGGATGACAGCGTTGAGGATCCGCTGTCCGACTATGATGAAGTTCTGACAGCTATAGCTCGGCTTAAAAATAACAAAGCCGCGGGAGCTGATGGCTTACCTGCTGAGCTGTTTAAGAACGGAGGCGAAGCTCTACTTAAATGCATTCACGAGCTTCTATGCAGAATATGGTCGGAAGAATGCATTCCGAACGATTGGAATCTCAGTGTGCTCTGCCCAATCCACAAGAAAGTCGATCCCTCTATCTGTGCCAATTACCGTGGGATAAGCCTTCTTAATATCGCATATAAGGTCCTATCGAGCGTTTTATGTGAAAGATTGAAGCCCATTGTAAACGAACTGATCGGACCTTATCAGTATGGCTTCAGACCTGGAAAGTCCACCATCGACCAGATTTTCACGCTACGACAAATCTTGGAGAAGACTCAAGAAAAACAAGTCGATACCCACCATCTTTTTGTCGACTACAAAGCCGCCTTCGACAGCCCAATAAGGAAGCACCTGTACTCCACCATGTCTGAATTTGGTATTCCTGCAAAACTAATACGACTTTGCAGGATGACACTGAGCAACACCAGCAGCGCAGTTAAAATCGGGAAGGACCTCTCCCCACCATTTATTACCAAACGAGGTTTCAGACAAGGTGATTCCTTATCGTGCGACTTTTTCAACCTAATGATGGAAAACATCATCCGAGCTGCTGATCTGAGACGTAGTGGCACAATATTCTACAAGAGTGTTATGCTGCTTGCGTATGCTGATGACATAGATATCATTGGCCATAATACGCGCGAAGTCAGTGCAGCTTTTTCCAGATTAGAAAGAGAGTCAAGTCGAATGGGTCTGTCAGTGAATGCAGATAAGACGAAATACTTAGTGTCAACAAACAAACAGTCCCAGCGTCTTGGAACCCACGTTACCGTTGACAATACCTCCTTCGAGGTTGGGAAGAACTTCGTTTATCTGGGATCCAGCATTAATTCAACCAACGACATCAGCATTGAGATCAAACGAAGAATAACTCTTGCCAACAGGTGTTACTTTGGGCTCAGTAGGCAATTGAGAAGCAGAGCCCTCTCTCGACGAACGAAAATCACGCTCTATAAATCGCTCATCATGCCCGTCCTACTTTACGCATCACAAACCTGGACGCTGAGCAGCTTAGATGAAAAGACTTTAGGAGCATTCGAGAGAAAGATTCTTCGTAAGATCTACGGACCAATCTGCGTCAATGGCGAGTACCGAATACGGTGGAATGATGAACTGTATGAGCTGTACGCTGACATCGACATAGTCAAGCGCATTAAAATCGAGCGGCTTCGCTGGCTTGCTCATGTTCAGCGCATGAAAGACGATGCTCCAGTGAAGAAAACATTCGATTCGGTACCCAGCGGCGGTCAACGCAGAAGAGGACGACCGCATCTTCGTTGGAAAGACCAAGTAGAGGACAACCTGACGAAGCTTGGCGCCAGCAAGCGAAAGACAGAAATGGCTGGCGCAAATTCTTAGATGAGGCCAAGACCGACATACGGTTGTAGCGCCAACTAAGTAAGTATGTAAGTAAGTAATATACGCCTCAGCAAGATTTAATTGCTGTATGTTACGCAATTCATACGGGTAACGATAAATAAATAGCGCCCATGTTTTCTAGGCAATTAACTTTTTAAAAATTGTTTTGTGTTCACATATTTTTGTGTTCAAGGGTCTTCATTAACTCTAAATACTAAATCTTCTAAGAGACCAATGGGGCGAGAAAGGCTGATCTGATTATCATTAGCATCAGTGGCGTAGCTAAGATCTGCAAAAGGGGGTAGGGGATAAACAAAATTTGAAGTTTTGTCTAAAAACTAAAAGTGCATAGTTTATTTAAGCGCTTTTAATGCTTGTGCACTCTAGGCGAACAGAAAAAAGTGAATATGTTTATATAAAATTAATTTATATTGCTTTAAATACTGGCGGATTATCGAAAGGTATGCTCATTAATGACAAGATTGCTTTAAATCTTTTAATAAAGCCACTTTGACTTTTTAAATAGCTTTTTGAGTTAATTGTTATTAATGAGCTTACCCTTAATAATAATCGGCCAGTCCGTTTAGCTGATTATAAAGTTTTAAAAAAAGTGATAATTAAGGTTGAGTTTTTAAGCGTTTGGTTTTTGAAAATTTAAAAATAAAAAAATTTTGCAATAGCAAATGAAAAATTTTTTTGGAGCAATACATCAATGCCTGCCATTTACTTTTTAAAGATTATTTCATGTTAATATTTCCCATTCGTCCATTCGTAAGCTTAAATTTTGGCATACTTTTTCCAGCATTTCGGCCGGTATCTTACCAATGGAAGCTTTAATCTATAATTGTCTTCCAGGGCTGCAATTGATGCTGGCTTGTCCCTGTACACGCCGCCAGTGGACTGCTCCAAAACGTGAGATTAATTGCTCACCAAACTCGCCAGGCGCATACCCAAACAAATTTTTTGGGAGGTTTTAAATTTTTTTTTTGTTAGACTTATTCCAATTTTTTTTATATTAAATAATATACTAGCGAATGTTACCCCTTGTTACTCGGGATTGTATTTAAGTTATGTTTGGCATTATATAATAGGTTTCCTTCTTTTTTAAAATAATTTGGAATGGACTTATTAAATTAAGCGAAAACAGTGTTACATAGTTTTTTTTATAAATTAAAAAAATTAGTAAAAAATGCTTTTAATCAGAAATATTATAGTGTACGAAATTAAAAAAAGAACAATTTAAAACAAAAATAAGTTGCAGGAACGTTTACTTTATCGATGGGATTATTAATTTTTTATAACACTTTTTAAAGATATCCCTTAGCTTGGCATATCAGAAGTCACAGTTATATGACACACAATTTGAATTTCGTAGCTTCAGTGGTTCTTGACTTAAAGCAGGACAAAAAACTGACGGATAAACAAAAATTTCATAAATTTCGGTTTGGCTCATTGGAATGCTTAATCGATCAAGAAAATCTGAAAATGTGTTTCTATTTATCTCAAAATAAAAGACAGACACTTAAATTTATTTTATATATACATAAATGAAGACTTATTCAGTCATTGTTATTAATTCGCAAAAAAATAACTTTAAAATTAGTTGATTAAATAAAATTAAATCTATTGAAGTGCTTTGGGATAGACGATATTTTTGGTCTTGCCTTCTTCTAATAAAATGAAAAATTTTTGGGTTGTCCCACTAGAAAGCATGCAACGTATAACTGACAATGTGAAAAACAGGGATTCTCTAAATTCAATCCGCATACTTGGAGCGACTGACCTTGTGCCATGTTTATTGTCATGGAAAACGCAAGACGAATGGGGAACTGCAGTCGTTTCAAATCAAATGCTATGTCAGTGGGGATAATAGGAATACGTGGAATAAGCACTTGTTCTTCTCGAAATTTGACATTAAGAATTTTCGATTCGATGACGTTCATGGCATCATTAGCTTCTTTACAGCAAGTCTAGTTCCATTACACAATCGAGGTGGATTAATGTTGCAAAGAAGAATTATAGGCGTACCAAAATTGTAAGGTCAAACGAATTTAAAAATTCAATTGGATAATTAACAATTTCGTCTATGTTCATAACGGTGTCAATTGATTTGTAAGTTACACAATCGCCGGGATTTTGTTCCTGAATTGAAAAGTTGTTTGCGTTAACGTCACTGTTTTTTGCAGCCAAAATAGCACGTTCACAAAGCCATTGATGATTTTTAAAATTGATGGCTATTTGTGGGAAAACATTTTTAACTAATTTTTCAATTGATGGTACAATTGTTCCGTTACCAATGTCCAAGAGTTGTTTTGAAAATGTAGCTGCCAATGCATCTCGCTGCAGATGAACACGCATATTTGTAGTTATTGTAATTTTTTGTACATATCTCCAAAGATGCGACGCTTTGAGGCAAGCATTGAGCTCATCAGCTGGTGTTGATTTTGGTATAATTGGTAATGACTGTCGGAAGTCGCCAGCTAATAAAATAAATGCACCACCAAAAAGTTGGAGATTTGGAATGATAGATCCTTCACTCGTAGATCCTTCAGAGTTCGATTAAGCGTTTCAATTGATTTTTTGTGTGCCATAGTGCATTCGTCCATTATAAGTTTGTTAAATATGTTTATCTTATATTGTACTATAAAAGAGTTTGCTCTTAGTGTACTCATGATTGTTTCTTTTTTAAATAATTAAATAAAATAAATAAATAAAGAGCCAACCCCTCGAGCTTTTCTTCTACAGTTTTACTTCTCATGCATGTTTTCAGTCTCCGAACAGACGAAAAGTATTCATCGAAAGTCATTCATCATGTTTGTCGCCATTTTTTTTAAATTCATGCATTTTCGAGAGGCAGACTGCCGAAACTGTCAGAACGAAGTTGAACACAACAATTGTTGTGAACTGTTGTGGCAGCGATACCTTAGTGAGCCATGTTTTTCTCTGAATGTGTAGTTCTCTAAACGTTAAAAAAGTTGAAAATTATTTAATTTCATTTTTATAATTGAAGCGTTCTCGCGAATAACGTTGTAAACGACAAAATTGTAATTGTTTACTTTTATTAATTTTACAAGTACTTTTATTCATTTTTATTAATGTTTTTTGTTATGCGATAAAAATACCCAAACTGCTCAACTGCTTACTCAGTTCTGTTTGTATATAATATAAGAGAGTGATTCTAACAGGTATACGCAAAAAAAAAAAAACACTAAAAAATGTCGTTAACAACGTTATTCGCGATCATGCTTCAATTGTTTAACTATATAAAATACTTCTATATTTTAAATAGAAACTATATAATATTAACACAGTAAAAAATATGAGGATAAATTTTATACTATTTGGTGTACATATAAATCCAAACAAAAAATGTTTTAAAATTTATACCATCAAATCTTATAAAGTTTTCCAGACCATTTTTCTCGTCAGACCAATCGAAATCACTATATTTTTAAATTTCCCAATTTCGGTGAATTTTTTACTTTCGAAACAGAATATTTTTAGATTTTCACATGATATCCATATAAAATTTTTAAATTATATTTGTTTTATTATTTTTATAATATTGAGTGGTATAAAATTTATAAATTATTTGGAATAAAATAAGTTTATGCCACGCAAATGTTATAAAAAAGTTAAAATTTACCCTCAAATTTTTTACTGTGAAGGAATTTTACCACAACAGTTAGTTACCAACTGTGTACACCGCTGAATGCGGCCATTGATTTCCTTTTGTTCTCATTCGCAAAAAGCTGACTTTGACAATTTTGGCTATGAGAAAAAAAACGCAGTCCGAAATGCATCTACCTTCTCTAGTTCTGCAATGACTGAGATCAGTAGCTCGGTTCTGCACCTATTATGACAAATGGTCACTTTTTGGCTTCACAGTGTTTCATTCAAAATACTTTTGCGAAAACTAGTGTTTCTGTCACTGATAAGCGAGAAAATAGTGGTCCGTGATGAAAAAGATATACAAGCGAAAGGGAATATATGAAATTGCAACAAGTGCCAGACAACTTTGTGTTAAATTTAATGAGGTTCTTCTATAAACAATAAATAAAAAACAAATATAAATATTATAAGTGCTTTATTTATTAAAGTGGCGGATATACATCATTATATTATTTATACTGGCAATTACTTGTTTTGATGTTAAGCACTTTAACACTTAGTGGTGTTTACATTAAATACACAAGGTTAGATTAGTGTGGCTGTCTCAAACGAGACACACTTAGGCCAATGAGGTCCATTGTGATACCAAGGGTTAATTTTTTCCTATCTCTATTTAAACCAGTTTGAGCTGTTTACTAAGCCTAGGATTCGGTAAACCGAAGATTCCGAGAGTTCGTCAAGGTCATTAAAGAACCAGTTACCTAAGTGGAGGAAGCGTTCCTGAACCAGCGATGGGCAAGTGCAGAGGAAATGTATTGTAGATTCCGCCTCCTCTTCTCTACAGCTTCTGCAAAAGTTGTTGTGAGGTGTGTTCAATCTTTGAGCGTGTCTGCCAATAACGCAGAGCCCTGTAAGAATCCCTACCATGGTGCTAATGTGGCTCTTCTGAGAGAAATGAGTTCTTTTGAACGCTTAGGGTTGAGTTTGGGCCAGATTTGCCGCGTTATATTACACGTGATACCTGCTGACCATCTGTTCTTGGTTGTGATAACGAATAACTCATGTGTAAGAAGTTAACATGTGGTGAGAGGAATACCAAGGCTTTCCTTATCTATAGATATCTGTTTGGTAGTACCTGTACGAGCAAGTTCATCTGCTTTGCAGTTACCTACCCAGTAAAAAATTTGAAGGTAAATTTTATCTTTTTTATAACATTTGATGGTATAACTTTTAAAACATTTTTGGTTTGAATTTATATGTATAGTATAAAATAGTATAAAATGTATGCTAATATTTTTTACTATGTATAAATGCTTATGTCCAGGAATAGAAGGATTTTGAGCTGCTCTGCCATCTCGTTTAGAGATCTGCGGCAGTGAAGAACTGCTTCAGATGTTATTTCAATAGTTCTTAAGGCTTTCAAAGCGGCTTGACTGTCAGATAGTATGCAAATATCCGTGGAAGATATCTCATTCACCTGAAGCCAAGTTAAAGCTTCATGTATAGCAGTGATTTCAGCTTGAAATATACTGCAATGGTCAGGAAGCCTGAAGGCTAAATTAATGCTTAATGCTTCTGAGTAGACTCCTCCACCTACTTTGCCATCTAGTTTTGATTCATCAGTAAAGTTCTCGATGACATTGTGATGTGAACGATTACCTATTTCCCTCTCTTCTCGAGAGGGAATGGATACATAGAACTTCCTCTCAAAGGATAGTTTTTGTGTGATATAGTCAATGGACCTAGGTATGGGGAGAGAGAAATTTTCTAATGCAAATACACAAACCTTATCCACAAATTGTAGTCCGAGTATTATTTTAATGCGGTTGCTTAATGAAATGATATGGAATAAATTAAATTTATGAAATATTTCAGTATTTATTTCAGTATAATATTTCATATTTATGAAAACACATATAATATTGTGTTAATAATATATTTATAATCTACATGCAAAAATTTAAGTTGATACCTTGTACCCGGTAAAAGTATTTGTAGCGTGGATACATTTATTTCCAACAGTTCATTAAATATAAGTTTTGCATAAGAAAGCAAACATTTTTGTCACCAAGTTAGAACATAGTGAGAACTGCAATCGATTCGAGTCACATATTTTAGTTTACAGAAACACTACCTCTATCGAGTTCCTTTGAAAGCAGAATTGAAACAAGCGAGACGAGTCACCGATTGTTCTCATTTTATTACAGAGACAGTGCAAGTGAGAATGACATCACAATGACGTCAAAGTGAGAAAATCTGGTGAGAACTACGCTGAGAAAAGTTACAGAACCGAGCTACAGCTCTCAGTACTCTCACAATATAAATTTAAACTTTTTTCTCTATTACACCGCGTTACAAAAAAGTGCTTTTTTTCTGTCCTATGAACCAAATATACCTTTTCGGAAAGGGGGTAAAAATAAACATACACGTGTATCGTCGTTTTTCATGTACACGTCAGAATTTCTTTTATGTTTTAAGTTCTTTGGTACAACACAGTGGGATGTCTCCATATATTTGTTGGAAAAAAATAGAAGGAGTTGTTCGAATTTGATAAAACTTTATTTCTAAACGTAAACCGAAACGCTGGTTCAAAATTTGGTATCGGTTTTTTGTACCGGTTTCGGTTTGTTAAAGAATTGGTTCTTTTTTGGGTAATATTTTTAATACTTTATACGATGTTTTCAGAAATCTATTAGCTTTTTTTGTTTTGATTACGGCTTTAATTTTTTCATAAATTTATTTCACAATATTAAAAATTCACATTATAATTCGTTATGAACATAATTATGTTGGGAAAAAGCGGAATGTTTGAGAAAATAAATGATTTTAAAGAAACTTGGGCCTTTTATTTTTGCGTTCGAATGCATTTGTCTCAGTATCGCGACTCAGTTTCTTAACATAATTATATTCTTAATGAATTGTATTGTGCATTTTTACTATTGTGAAAATAATTTATGGAAAAATAAGAGCCGTAACCGGTACAAAAAAAACAAGTTATTTCTGAAATAATCACATAAAGTATTTAGGTATTTAAGAAATTACTCAAAAAAACCGATTAACAAACCGAACCCGGTAAAAACCGATACTAATTTTGGAACCGGCGTATCATTATACGTTTAGAAATGAAGTTTTATAAAATTCGAACTCCTTATATTTTTTCTAGCAAATATATGCAAATATAGCAATCCTACTATGTTGCACCAAAGAACCTAAAACATTAAAAAAAAATTCTGACGTGTACATGAAAAACGACGATACACGTGTATTTTTATTTTTTCCCCTCTTTCCGAAAAGGTATGCTTCGTTCGTAGGACAGAATGTGTGTAACGCAGTGTTATGGAGGTTTAAAAATATTGTAAGTAACTTTTAATTTTTCAGTCGCGGTAGATGGAGAAGCCCATATTAATGCTAATTTTGTTTTTAAATAAAATATGTTTGATATATTATCAAATACATTTTCAAATGCATTTTTTATTTTAATGGGCTTGTTTAATAGCAAAGATTTGTATATTTTTCAAACTTATGTAGGTGGGGTAAAGTGGGGTAATGTGTACCGTGGGGTGATGTGTAACACCGCGATTTCTTATACCAAATGTTGAAATATGAGTTGAAGTAAAATCAAAATATACAATTTGATTTAAAAATTTAGAAAATAGAGCCGATAGCGCTGGTAGCTAGTACTTCCTTAATTATAATTTTAATTAAATTTTATTAAATAAATAAATAAAAATTAGTTACTGAACAACTGTGATCTGCTTCTATTGACAGTTGTGTTGGAAGCATGCAGACATAATTTCCTTAGAGTTCTTGAAAAGCGTGAAAAATGTTTGTCAAAAATTTTTTTTTAATTTACAAACAATAGTGTTTCGGATAAAAATTTCATTATATTTTAAAAAGTGAGTATGTAGATGTTAAATGTGCTATTGTTTAATAAAGGGTGTTTTTTATAGAGTGATACAAGTTTAAATTATAATAAAGCATAGTAATATATTTTTAATATCAATGAAACGGGCTTTATTGGAACATTAATGTTTAAATATGATTTCGGCCATGTGACCGCCACGGTGGCGCGTACAAGGCGCAATCGGGAACACCAATTTGCACAAACTTTTCGCAGCATTTGAGGCCGTATCTCGCCGATAACTCTTCGAATGTTGATTTCCAGGTGTTCAATTGCTTGTGGTTTATCGACGTAGACAAGTGATTTTACATAACCCCAAAGAAAATAATCTAATGGGGTTAAATCACACGATCTTGGGGGCCAATTAATTGGGCCATTTCGTGAAATTATTTTTTGGTCAAAAGTTTTCTTGAGTAAATCAATTGTAGCGCCCGCTGTGTGGCATGTGGCTTCATAATGTTGGAACCACATATCAGCAAGATTAATGCCAGCTAATTGAGGTACGAAAAAACTTTGAATCATGTTCCTATACCATTTACCATTGACAGTAACATTCTGACCATCATCGTTTTTTAGACATATGGGCCAATGACTCCGCCAGCCCATAAAGCGCACCAAACAGTAACTTTCTGTGGATGTAATGGTGTTTCGACAAAAGCTTGTGGATTCTCCTCACTCCAAATACGACAATTCTGTTTATTTACGTACCCATTCAACCAAAAATTGGCTTCATCGGAAAATAAAATTTTCCATGAAAATTCAAAATCAATATCAATTTGTGCTTTAGCCCATTCGCCGAATTGGCGGCGCATACGATGGTCGTTTGGCTTTAATTCCTGCACAAGTTGAATCTTGAAAGGTTTTAAGGCAAGATCTTTTCGTAAAATCTTCCATAAAGTGGAAGGACACAACCCCAGTTGCTGAGAACGGCGACGAATTGATTGATTAGGATCATCTTCAATGCTTTCCTGTACAGCGGCTACAGATGGTTGGTTGGTTTAGATGGTGATTCTACATGCAAGTAGGATCCAAGTAGCTCTATTGAGCCGTTTTGATACCATAACCTCGTGTTTCTGTTGGTTGACTGGGTAGCGCACTGCTAGGTTATAACAATCCGGTGCGATTGATGAACGTTAGGAGATTGTTGATTTTTGTTGTTGAGAGTTCCTCTAGATTGCTGAGGAAGGGCCTGCCAAGCGTTGTTAGTCTGGACCTGGCCAGGGCCGGGCAGGTGCACAGAAAGTGTGTTAGTGTTTATTTTTAATTTGGGTCATCGCATCTGCACTGATTTTTCTTCAGTGCGCACTGTTCGGCGTCTCACGGGATGCACATTATCAGTGACAGTAAATGTGGTCCGAAAACGATCTATAGTTCTTCGAATTAGCAGCTCTGAAGGACGATTATGTACGCCATAAAATGGACAAAGTGCACGATAAGTTTGACGAACAGAACCATTATTTTGATTAAAAATTTCCACAATTTGCACACGATGCTCTGGTGTAAGTCGATCCATAATGAAATGTCAAAGCAAACGCAAAAACAAAAAGTAACTATCAGCTGTTAAATGGGTGATCAAATAAAGCAGTGATACACACTCAAAGTTGTAGCACTCTATAAAACACACCCTTTATCTTTAAATATGACAAATGATTTTGCATTTTTTTACATTGTGGTAAAATACCTTCAATGACAAAAAAAATTGCTTACATTGGGATGATGTGCAACACTCACGGTGGTGTGATGTGTAATGCCTCATTTACGCGGGTGACAGATTTGTCATTTTTTACATCATTAAGTGTCATTTTCATGTAAATAACGTTATTTTTATCATAAAAAATGATTAGCAGTAGATGTCATTAGGTTTGTCACTTAAATGACATCGTGTAAGCATGACCAATTTAAAAAAAAAATTAAAAATTTCATTCTTTACTGACAGAGTGCATTAGAAATTTGACTGTTTGCTTAAAAATAGACTGGTTAGTATAGATTTAAAAAGTTTAAAAAATATAATAATAATCAATAATAATTTTTCTCATTTCTTTCTTTAAGTGAACCCAGCCGAAGTTTTTAAATAACTCTGGGTCATTTACTTCGAGCTATGCTTTAAGTGTCGCATAGAAACCACTTCCTTCAGCAAAAAAAAGGACGGATCCATTCCAACCTCGGTTTCCTTTTACGTTTGGGGTGCATGTCACTCCAGCGTTCTTCTTCCTCCTAGTCCTTTTCAGCTATTAAATATGATAAATAAGCAACAGCTCTTATTTTGTAGTCTTCCATTTGTAAAAACTCTTTTGATAATTTTTAATAACTTTGTTTTGTCAGTATTTAAGAGTCATCAATTTTGTCATTCATGTTAAAGCCTACTTTGCTGGTCAAATCACCATGAAATTGAAAGTTGCCAAAATATAATGAAACGTAGTGACAAAGCTCTAAGCATGTCACTTTTTGTGCCGTCTAAATAGTAGTGTCATTATGATGTGTCATCAAGTCATTATTAAAATCAGTAAATGTTACTCGTGTAAATGAGGCATAACAAATTTTAGACATTTTAATTTTGTGTGTTATACTGAAGTTCTTGTGTTTATTTACTTTTGTTGTTTTTTTATATTTTGTATTTCTATATTGCTTATTAGACGTAACTATGCCAGAAAAAAAAGGGGAAGAAAGGTCTTATCACAGCAGTCGATTAAAAGAAATTGATGAATGCCATTTAACTAATAAAAAATGGGAAAAAATGTCTACGTGCAGTAATTTAATTCATTTTTCAAAATAATACTTTTACTAAACATAAGAAGTTAAAATAAACATAAAAAAATTAAAGTTTCTGGTCTTTAACCGAACATTTTGTAGGTGTTACATATTACCCCATCGATTTGAAAAAGCCCAAAAAAGCCATGTGTGACATTTTTGTCTACTTCATCAAATTCTCAAAATATTCAACAGTCATAAAAACACCAATTTCAAATTGGTTCTTTTGAAAGAAAAAGGTCTTTAAACCAATTCAAAATAAAATTTTTAACACTTTTATTGTAGCAAATAAAAACCCGTCACACATCACCCCGCTTGACCCTACTCTTATCAAATTTATGAACTTTATTAAACTCTAACATCAGATTCGAAATGACGTAGCAGGGTATCTGTAAAGAATATAAAACAAAAAATTCTTTTTAAGGTCCACCCTAGTTTCAAAAAAACTTTGAAGTTCTTACATCAGATTCGAAATCCCTGACCTTTTAATACTAGCAGCACATCTAGCAAATCACGACGATGCTGTTAGATGATTACCCCATATCGACAACGGTTAAGAGGTGTGAGTCAATCCCAACTTTTTCTTAATTTTTGACACTATAAACCGAAAAACTCATTTCAGAAAATAACTGCTGTTAGCCAACCTAAAAAATGTATTCCTCAAAAATAAAAGTTATGCAGCAACCAAAAAATTATTTTAAAAATAACAGATTTTTTTACTAAAATGCGTTTTAACCTATTTTAATCATTAATTTAAACCATTTTCAAAAAAGTTGCATAACAGTTACGTCCCTGGTTGCGTAAAATTTTTAACAATACCGACAAATATTTAAAATGGATTTATATAGAAAAAATGTTGGATTCTTGTAATTAAAATAAAAAGAGATATGCAGAACCACGAGGAAAAAAAACCTATTCTGCTGACACTTAGTATATTTGTTTGTGCAAAAAATGTTAAAATATTATTTCTGATTTAAGTCATAAATTGTTTTTCTTTTATATTATTACACAAAAATATTTATTAATTAAAAAAATGTTCTGTCTGAGATAGGAATTGAACTCGGGCTTCCACTGTTTATTACCATACAAACCAATATAGCTCTTACCAGTATGCCATGGTCGCCACAAAAAATATATGGCGTTGAAATATAAATTTAAACTAAAGTGAAATGTTGAAGAACAATTATTTCGTTTTTATATTTAAATACGATTCAGAACTCATCTGACCAGCTTCTATTGACATTTCGCTTATAGTAAAATAATTTTTCAAAATTTAGATTATATGGGTTTTAAATGCAGTTTCCTACATTTAATTAAATCAAAAGAGCACTTATCACTTTTATGCGATAAGCCATCGATATACCATTTGTTATGCTTATAATCTGTCTCTGCTCTTGGGTGCTACATATCATCCGCTTAAAGGTCCCCCCTTAAAATTTCAAATTAAATACCACGAAACACAATTACCCATAAATAACCAGCAGACTGGAAATGCTAAAAAATTTATCAAATTAGCAAATGAAAAAAAAAGAAACCTGAAATATAGTATGCAAGATTATCATATTTGCGCGTCAGGTCAGGAATTTTTTATCCTCTCTGTCAGTGACTCTTAAACGGTTAGTTGCGGCACAGTTGTGCGCAATGTGACGTTTTATCTGTTCCACTGTTCAAAAATAATACTTGAGAGACCGGATCCAGTTGTCAAAGTAGGATGTGAATATATAACATAGATTAATAGTATCTTAAGCTTTCATGTTGAAAAATTTTAAAAATCTGGTTTAAATAAATTTTTGGAAATAATGATGTTTTGCAGATATCAACACTACGAAGCTGAGTTAAGTCGTTCTTCAAGAAAAAAACTGTTGAATTACAGGATCCTTATTATAAGTTTTAAGCTTAGTATAAGAACTACCGTTAAGTTTTTCAATTATATGATATCGTTATGTATTACATTTAGATACAATTTTAAAACAAATGTATTCACAGTGTCTGTGACACTTCAACTATTGCCGAACACTGATATATGCCACTGCCTCCCAAAGGTTTTTAAAGCTATTGTTCTTGGGCACAGGAATAAAAACCTCAAATGAATCTTAAAATGTGCAGAATGTTTAATATGCTTCAGCTTCATGTTGAATGCAAAATTAACACATTCAGGTAAATGAAAATAAAAAACTTACATAAAAACCATATAAAAATGGCTTGTAGCTTTTTATGCATGCTTTCAAAATAAATGGTTTGCTTATGAGTCCATCATTTGGGAATTCCTATAGGAATATAGTACAACAGAAAATTGTTTAATGAAAATGAAACTGCGAGAGAAAAAATAAACAAATAATGTAAGAGCAACCATAATTTTTTTTATTTGATCGTTTTTTTCTTAACAGATTATAATAAAAAATGCATAATTAAAATTTTCTAATCTCTTACAGTACTGTCAGACAACCACAAACAATAAAAATTATGTGCTTTGGCCAATAAATTGATAGACCCAATCTTTTCAGTAAAGATTTTAGGAAATTATTCACTTTTAAGGAGATTGCAAAAGTTTAAAAAAGGTTTAAAAAATGGTTTAAAAAAAGTAACATTCGTTAAGGATTCTTAATATTCTCTATAAGAAAGAAGTAAAGATAAAAGTTTTGCACAAACGCTTTTTTTTGACAAAATCAAGAATGTAAAGTGGGCAGGATATATCGACCCCTTTTCGCGAATTTATCGTATGTGCCAAAAAACAAATTTTGTATGACAGTTTTTTTTTTTTACTTTTCTGTGCTTTAGCTTGTAATATCAAGACCAAATTTTACATGCGCTTAGATAATTTAATAAAATAATAAAATTTAATAAAAGGATTACAGCAAAAATATTTTACCAGGTGATGCGTTGGGGAGTGTAGAACAAATTTGCATCAAAAAGTTTGTTTCGAAAAAATGGCACATACGATAATTATGCGCAAAGGGGTCGATATAACTTCTATGTCCACTTCTCCAGTTATAACGAATACTAGGAGCTCCATAAAATTGGGCTAAAGTAGAAAGTAGGCGGTTATTTTACATTTACGAAACATAACATTTGAAGTAGGTGCAATGAACCTAGTGAAAACCACCTACTAACCATGTAACCATAAATACTTAAATTTTCATATTATTGAGTCTGTATTAAGAACAAATCCCTCATTTTAACCCTTAAAATATCTTTGATCGGGCTTTTTGTGACCAATTAAGTTTAATATTTTGTACACAAATGAACGAGAGTTGGACTTAAGTTTTATGTTATCAGGAGGGAACAGATGACCCATCAGAAGAATTATGTTATATCAAAATAATTTTCTGTGTCGATGTATTTTTTGAAAGTGAACTGTTGGATTTTCCTTATGGGAACACTCTACTGAAAATGAGCAAAAAAATGTTTCCACTTTTTTGTTAGATATGTGTGTTAAGAATGTCACAAGATATTTTACAATTGAAATTTTTTCGCAGTTAAAGCTTCTTTTTTAAGAAAGAACAAGGAAGATGAAGTGTTGATGATTCACGTTTTCCACATTTGTGTACAAGTTTGAGAGTAAAGTAATAAACCGATATTCATGATTTATATCCCATTTGAAAGCTAACTAAAATTCTATTACTGGATGGGAAAATCTTAAATATCTTTTATTTTCCGTTTAGAGAAAATGACATATTCCACTCGAAAATATTTACCTTTAAATAATTTTTATTTTACTAAACTAATAAACATTAGACAATACAAATAATTTACTGCTAGGATATTGTACACAGCTAAAATAAGACTTCTAATAAGGACAAAAAACACTGTTGTTTTTTTTTCTTCAATTGTATTGTAACAAATCCTGAAATTTACTACTAGTTTTGTATTGTACTCTTATTAGGGATGTCAGACCCGGGATCCCGAAATGCCTTTTTTTAAGACCTTTTTTGAAGACCCGAATATCCAGGGATTAATCGATTCGAATCCCGGGATTGCTGAAATCATTATTTTAATAGCTAATATAATTTTGCAAACTACCATCACAAATATCCCCCTTTCAACGATCAACGATCGAACTAACAAGCGTTGAGGCTTTTACTCTGCAGGTCTTATATGCAATAAATTAAGGTCTAAGTTATGGGATAACACCATTGATGCTTTAATTTCCTAAATATCGTATTTTGATCAAAAGAAGGAATACTTTTGCTGAGCTCTAAATAGAAAAGGTGTTGCATTTATTTTTTACTTAAATGTATTGACTTTTTTAATTTAATTTTAATGAACTATAGCATATAATTAAAGTGAGGTTTTATCCAAAGCGGTTAAAATTAAGGCATATTTTAGAAGATTTTTTCTAAGAATTTTATTACGTGCACAAAAAATTTAATTAGCATGTTAATTTTACATCATCAGCGTATCCAGACCGCCTTAAAATAAAATGCTTTCGAAAAAAGACTCTTGAATGCACAACTTTTACCAAAATGGAAATTTAAGAAAATTACGAAACATGGAAAAAAGTGGAAAAAATTGACATTAGTTTTGACTATATTGTTGACTGTTAGACCTAGACAAATTTTCCAAGACGCTCTTTTTGGTAAAAGATGTGTAGATTTACATTACCAGCAGATTAAAAAAATTTTAATTGGTCGATGTGTGTGATTGCAGTAGTGTAGAAAGTTTTGAAAAAAAATTTTTCGAGAAAAACTTGTTTTAAGTTGCTCTGCTTAGTTAAATTTACTCTGGTGCACCAAGTTTTAAGCGCTGTAGAATCTGTATTATAAGCGGAATTGATTTATTGAAGGATAATTGAACAATAATCAATCTAAAAAATTAAATTTTTTAAAAAAATTGTTGTTTAAATAGTGATTTAAAATAATTTTATGTTATCAGTTACCGCTAAATCAAATATATGTATTTTTTTATGTATTACTACAACAATGTTATAAATTACTGAGTATATATGATTATCAAGTATATATGATTATCAAATTTTTGTTGTTGAATTGGTAGTAATTGTACTTCTTTGTTATATTAATTTGATACAGAATATGTAATAGAATAGAAGTGAATGTCTTGCCCTTAAAAAAAAAAATAACGAAATAAAAACTTCTTGATTTTCGGGACGATACCGGGATCGAAAAAACTCAAAAAATTGACTTCCCTAACCCTTACACATATAGTTGATAGACTGTAGCCTTATGACATACTGTATTTAACCTTTCTGAACAATATTTTCTTAGCCGTTTCTAGTGCTAAGTACATTGTACTTTTATGAATAACCAATCAATTTAAGAGAAATCTCGATCTGTCTTGATGTAGCTGTTAGTTGGAAACCCTAGAAAAGAACTGCAAAACTGCTCCGCTTAAAAAATGGATTCGCTTTACTTTTTGTATGTTAAATTTATTAACTGCCAGGTACATTTATTTTAAAAGATCCGGTAGCACGCAACCAATGCAACCCGAGCTGCCCCCTAAATAAGACTCAGTAAACTCAGAGCAGACACAAATTTCGCGTTACATTGAAAATTACAACACAAAAATTGTTTATTGCGAGCATTCCATTGTTAGCAGTTCCGGGTTCCTTTCATTTCACATTCGCTTCTTTCTATTCAATGTAGTAAGCGGGGTGGCTGGAGTGAGTGTCATGGATAAGCCCCATTCCAACGATAAGCGTTAATGCTTTGTTTGAATGAATTTTTGATTGCGTTGTTTACGATTGAATTTTTTTGCGATAAATTGTTTATATTCGCCAAATACCGCGTAAGAGCCTTAAGCTCTTTGCACGGTATTTGCCAGGAGTTGGGGTGTCTCCAGATATGTTCCCAGTTTTTATCAAAATCTGAGTGAAGATTCGCAAGTACTCTGCATGCGCTGTAAAAATTTGCATGGGGATTTATTTTTGTTTTATGTGGTGTTTTTTTATGTTAACAAGATATTCTTTCATTCAAGAGAAATTTAAAATTCCTGTCGCGGTTGTGTTCAGCTTCTTAATGTTTGTTTAACTAGAGTTTATTAGGTAAGGGATAAACATGAAAAGGTGTGTTCGTAAAGAGCCTGCCTTTAAGATAGTCAAGATGTCACTTTTACGTGGCAAGGACACATTAGTTGATAAGGATAATGGAGCAAGAAATTTAATTTTCAAAAATGAAATTGATTATATTTAACTGTTAAGAATGTCCTCTGGGACTTAAGACTAGAAGGAAATGATTCAATATTTTATGTATTAATATATAATGCATTTGCTATGCATGATTTATGATTTCTTTGATCAGCGTATTTTCAGCAAAAGATATTTTAAAGATACATGTATTGTTAACTATTCAACCGAATATTTTATGTCCTTATATGATTAACCCTAAAATGATAACTTTTTTTTTTGAAGATCAAAGAACCAAGGCATGCGCCTTATACTAATAAGGTTTGGTCTTTGACCTGAAAGGGAAGGGATAGATTTATTTAGAGGAATTGATTGGAACAATACGTGAATTACTGATTAGGCGAAACAACCGTGAAAGACAATTTGAATTGCTTTTAACCGAGGCTAGTGTTATGCCTTAACCTCGACAAGCATTTTCAGCCCTTTATTTGTTCCATTACTTTCATTCCACATTTTCCACAATTTAGCTGTGGATTTTTAGTTTTTCAGAATTCTTTCGTAGGAAAGAACAAAGAAAGTGAAAAGAAACATGCCCGAACATACTTACTCCCTCTTTGTAAGTAATTCTTACATATACTGAAATTAGGTTAGTATTCTAGGGTTAAGGAATAAATTTCACTCCAGTCAATGCAAATTAAAGAGTATTTCATTAATTTTATATAAAAACGTTTCTAATAATTCTGTAATGTTACGCTACTAGCATGACATTAGCAAGGTCGTCATGTAATATTACACGAATGATTTTTAAGATTTAATTAATTAGAATCTGCCAGCGCTGAAAAGCTCCATGGGCAATAAAATATATTTTTGTTTTAGGGCAGCCGACACATGTTCAAATTGCATTCAGACTTACTTGAAAAAATCAACATGACAGATTTTGCTAGCCAAAATCTTAATGATTTAATTGAATTGATGCCAAAAATGCATCCCTATAAATCAGAATAACGCTATATTAAATAATTTTACAAATATATAACATACTGAAATTAAGAGAACAAAAATGTAAACATAATCATATATTCTCAACAACATAGTGTAGTAACCCCAAACAAAATTTTTGACATGGAAATGGCATTATACCAGCATAATTGTGGCAAATGAGCAGAGTTCTGGCAGTATGCTGAAATGTGGTGTCGGCCAGATTACTTTTTATCAAAAAAGGCTGCCAGCAAGTAGCAACGCGAAGGCATGGAAAAATCAGTTGAAGGCAGTGTGCCGAAATTCAGCATTGTATTGGCCGGAAACTGAAATGTCCAAGCAGCTCAAACATTTTTTTTCAGCAGTAGCACTCCTAGGAATTATAACGGTAGGCATATGAACTCTGGTGAATGAAACCATTATTTTGGCATTGAACTGAAATATTTGGGCTTTAGGAAATAAATGCTTTCGCCCTATACTGGCAGGCACATGAACTCTCTTATAAACAAGCATTATATTGGCATCCAATTG
Source organism: Dichetophora obliterata (assembly GCA_963920525.1). Lineage (NCBI taxonomy): Eukaryota > Metazoa > Arthropoda > Insecta > Diptera > Sciomyzidae > Dichetophora > Dichetophora obliterata. The sequence continues at coordinate 177,099,797 of OY986437.1, read as the reverse complement.
AAATGGTAAAGCAGCTTGGAAATGTTTTGATTTCTAGACAACTGAATTATCTCGCCTTATTATGGAAGACGCTTTTATTCTGTAAAGCTCTAGCTTTTTATTGGCTTTGACTTGAAATTTGTAAAACCTTTTCATATCGGAAAAATCGAAATTTTATCATGTGACTTTGGCAGTTACAATTAATTTTTTATTGCTGAAAATTTGCAAGAGTAAACTGTATTTAAAAGTTTATAAAGTTAAAGGTGCTTTATTCGTTTTCAGTCATATTTGGTGGAATATAAACATATAAAATATCATTAAATTTAATGCAAAATAAATTTATTTTTTACATTGTGGTGAAATTAACTGTATTTCAGAAGATCTACTTACTGGTGCACATGCCTGACTTCAATATTTGATATCGTCGCTGATATTGAATAATTTTTAGTGCATTTGCGTTTTTAGTTCGCCATCGTAAATACATTTTCTTTTTTTCTGCTAAAACGGTGGAGCACTTGTTTGGAGAAATTCAGGTGACAAAACATTGCTTGTAGCTGTGCCTCTATAGTAAAGGTGAGCAGATATGCGAATACATTTGTGCTATTATATTCCTCGCATTTGCTTTTACTGGTCTGTAACAGTTGTTGCAGTGCGCCATACACTCTCTAGCAATCGGATCTTCACTATCCTCGTATGATGACAATTTTTTAGTTCTGGGAAGATTGAGTGATCACAGGATTATCATCTTAAATAAAATTTTTAACTGATTATATGGTACAAAAATTACTCAACCAAATTTCGTTTAGGAAATCTCCTTATTTTTTGCCTGTTTGACTATTTTGTTATAGAGCAATCATTTTAAAGCTCACCGTTCGTTGCAATAAAACTATTCCCACACGCAGTCTCTAGTATTGTTGGTGGCAAAGCTATTATAATTGCAGGAGTGGATTCCTTTCTTTGTTTGGGTTTGCGTACACCTGCTATACTAAAGATAAAATTTTTTAAATAAAACTTCGAAATTTACGTTGAAAAATTTTACTTAAAATTGACTGTAACATCAAAGCCGTTAAAAAATAGCAAAAACCAAAAATAGACAAAGGCAAGGAGTAAAAAAGTGGGCTGCGATCGGAATGCCATGATACAAGTATCCTAAAGGCAAATCGTTCGGTAAGCTGTTTAGATTTTATTCTAACCGTTTTAACATAAAATTACTTTCAGAAACTGCTGAAGTCATCAAGAATCGTAAGCCTGCAAATTGCACTAGCATCAAGCATTCCGCAGCATGTGTTCCTGCTTTCATCATATAAAACCTGCATCAGTGATATATATTTAAACTTTGTAACTATTGATTCCCATTGCTTTTATGTTTTTAACCGACTTCAAACCGAAGGAGATTCTCAAGTAAACCAGTTTGTAATTTTTTATTCTTTATGTTCTACGGTTTTCATCAATTGAGCAACAGATTTTTAAATCTGTTACCCTACAAAAAGAAAATAAAAGAAACTCAACTATATAAAAGGATTTTTACATGGAATTATAAAATTACGAAACCAAGAAGGCTCCGCAAAATAACTCCTAACGAAATAACTCCAAACAAAAAATATGAAATAACTCCTAAAATTTCCCAAACAAAGTTGGGAGTTATTTCACATGAAGGGACTCCTAAGTGTTAGGTGTTTTTTCACCAATGTTAGGAATTATTTAATCTTTGACTGTTAGGTGTTCATTATGTAATAACTCCTAAAAAGTTGCTAATGAAATAAGTCCTAATTAGGAGTTATTTCATTTAAAATTGTTAGGAGTTATTTAACTCCTATGCCTCTATGAAATATGGCCATAAAACGAAAAAAGGGCATGTCGTGTAAAGCCCAAATGGTATTTTTATTTATGATAGTGGCTTTAAAATTCCGTACAAGGGAAAACCATTTTATACTCCAAATATCATTTTATGTGGTGGTGCAATATTTCATATTTAAAAAAGATCCCGAATTTGGGCCCTTATTTAATTTGTGTGCATTTTCCCAGAGGTCTAGAGCCTTCCCTGCTAGCTTCATGGTCGCGGCCAGGCAGTTGCGCCGAACGTGGGGCGCATCAAATGACAATATACTTGCCTTATCGAAATTAGTTTACTACTGGGCTGTTTGAGTCAAAGCTCCTTTGCTCTGACTTTTTCCAAATAAAAATCCGATACGTAGCTTTCTGCTTTCAAATGCAGTTTACAAAATTATCAATTTATTTAAGTATTTGAGCCGGCCAAATGCAGGAGCCCTTAATTTATTAACAAAACGTACAAAAATATAACAGTAACCAATCAGCCAAATGCTGAAGTTTTTCAAAAAGATAAGAAAAGACAATTAAATTTTAGAATAAGTGTGTGAAGAAAGAAAATAGAAAACTTTTGAACTCTGAAGAAAGAAAATAGAAATGATGTCACCTCGCAGTGAATGATAAATTAAACAAATGTAAGGTGGTTGACATCAGCCTGAACAGGGGCAATATTTCATATAAAAAAAATTCTAGGTGAAAATAAATAGGGATACCTATATTTTTATATTTAAAGCTGCATGAATTATATACAGGGTTGTCCATATTCGAAGCGCCCATTTTATTTTTAAATAAATCAAAGAAACCACAATTTTTTGTCTGTTCGTCATGAATATCATTTAATTGGGTTCAAGTAGATTTGCTTACATTATTTCTTGAATATGATATCTCGTAAATGGTCGCCATTGGCCTATAGGACATATTGTGCCCGTTTTGCAGCATTTTCCATGGTTTTCTTCAACATTTCGATGGGAATGGCGGTTATTTCTTGACGGATGTTGGTTTTCAGCTCTTCTAGGGTCTTTGGCTTGTTGACGTAAACCTTTGATTTCAAATAACCACACAAAAAGAAGTCTGGAGGCGTTAAATCTGGTGATCTTGGCGGCAAATCGAAATCACCATTTTTTGACATCAAACGGCCAGGGAACAATTGCTTCAAAAAATCGATTGTAGTGCGGCTTGTGTGTGGTGGCGCGCCGTCTTGTTGAAACCAGTAGTGCCTGATACGCTTTCGACGAACGATTGGCATGAAAAAATTGTTTATCATATCGCGATAACGCTCCTGATTGACAGTAACTCTGTGGCCATTATCATCTTCGAAAAAGAACGGCCCAATGAGCATTTTAGCACAAACGCCGCACCAAACAGTGACTTTTGCATCGTGAAGAGGTACCTCTTGAATCTCTTGTGGATTTTCAGTGGCATAAATACGGCAATTTTGTTTGTTTACCGTTTCGTTCAACTGAAAATTAGCTTCATCGCTTATTTTTTGAAAGCACGTTGAGTTTTCACTATTGACTTGTTTTGTTGAATGTAAATTTCAACAATTTTAGAGCGTTCGCGTGGCGTGTACTGTTCTATTGTAAAAATTTGCTTGGAATGACGCTTCAAACGCGGTATGTCATTAGTCGATTTGGCATCAGTGCGGAAAGTTAGTGTTGCCAGATGGGCGCTTCGAATATGGACAACCCTGTACAAGGTGCCACAGATATAGCATTAATTCCCTCGGCTGGTGATTCTTCTAGATAAGGCGAGTATTACACTTTATGGAGTTTCCTACCACATTGTAAAACTTTTAAGATATAGGGTGTTTTACGGTTTTGGTACATGTTTAGTATAATTGATCTAGAATCTTAACTACTCACCATAAAATAAGAAATAATATTTTGTATTTTAGAAAAAATATCAACTTTTTCATCAATATATCAACCACTTTCGTGTCATGTGCTGCAGCGGAGCTAAAATTTTGAGATTATTCAACGAAATATCAACAAATTTTGTATCTTTTGTTTTAGCGGAGCTGTAATCGTCCAAATTTAAAATGTCCTTTTTTCATATAAAAATACACTTAATCAACAGTATTTTTTTATATTCTAACTTTGGACTTCGCTATGGATATTTTTGTACGTTTTGTTAATAAATTAAGGGCTCCTGCATTTGGCCGGCTCAAATACTTAAATAAATTGATAATTTTGTAAACTGCATTTGAAAGCAGAAAGCTACGCTAAAACAAAAGATAGAAAATTTGTTGACATTTCGTTGGATAATCTCAAAATTTGTGCTCCGCAACAGCACATGACACGAATATGATTGATATACTGATGAAAAAGTTGATATTTTTTCTAAAATACAAAATATAATTTTTTATTTTATGGTGAGTAGCTTAGATTCAAGATCAATTATACTAAACACGTACCAAAACCGTAAAACACCCTGTATCTTGAAAGTTTTACAATGTGGGAGGAAACTCCATAAAGTTTTATACTCGCCTTATCAGGAGGAACCACCACCCGAGGGAATTAATACTATGTCTGTTGCACCTTGTATGTAATTCATGCAGCTTTAAATATAAAAATACAGATGTCCTTTTTTATTTTCACATGACTGTATTTTCGTCAAAGACAAAACTTAAAATTTTAACCTTCTGTAAAATAATAACTTTTTCGAAATAAAATAAGGTCGTATGTTACATTTCACAGGTTTTGGGAAATCGCTGTCAAAGTTTGGAATTAAATTACTCAATAAATTGACGGTCAATGTTATTCTAATTTTAAAAAAATATTATTTGTTTTAAATGCTAAACAAAATACAGAGGATTTATTTTACATTTTACAGAGGATTTATAATACAAGAAAGTTTGAAGTGCAAGGAAATAAAAGCCATTGCAATAAAAGAAAATTTATGTGTGGAACTTTTTTCGATACAGTCCTTAAGTTCAGTAAAATAAATTAATAAAGAACAATTGAGATCATACAATGGTTGTTATAAAAAGATACCATTTTTTTTATTCAGTGATAAAATAATTTAAAAATTACTTTTAAGTTCGTTAAATCTCCATAAAAATAATCAATAAGACTAGCCAGACCAAGAAGACAGAGGGGCAGGCATGAATCTTGGGGGGGGGGGATTTTTTGTTTTTTCATTAAAATAAAAAAAAACAATTTTTTAACATGGGAAATACATAACATATTTAACACATATTTATTAAAAAACAGTTAATTTTATAATATTTACATGGATATGTAGATCTTTTTATACATGAGATTAATACATAAAAAATAATATAAAAATTAATACAGGACTTGACAGACGTGTAATAAAATGAAGGTAAAAATACAAGATTTATTTAAAGTGGCTAGAATTATAAGAAAGAGTAGCGAAGTGGGCTAACATATGTATAATAGCCCATTCTTTTCTGGAGAAAAATTCTGCATTTTTTCTGACCTTTTCAAGAGTTCTGCATTCTTTCCGTTCTTTTCTAAAAAGAAATGTTGACCTCAAAATAAATCGTGTTCTTTTCTCGAAAAATTCTGACCGCAAAAGTATAACAAATGCAGAATTTTCTGACCAGTAAAATTCGGTGGTTCTGCATTCTGCTCTCTAGTAATACAAACATATAAAAAAAAATAATTTTGACATTAATATTATATGCTGTGACAATTGTGAGAAGCAAAATGTTCCAATTTTGAAAACTTTTTTAAATTTAATCCAAAACAATTTTGATTAAAGTTGTTACTTTTAATAAAATTTAACAGCTCGATGAGTATTTCTTAAAAATTCCATGCAGTCGGCTTTTTACATAACCTTAATCCTAAATACATCGGAATTCATAACAACAGTGCATCCAATATCAAATGAGAAAAAATGTTGCATTTTTTCCGTTCTTTTCTCAGCTCAAAAGAAGTCAACATTCTGTAAATTCAGGCCAGAATCTAAAAAATTCTGCATTCTGTGAGGTCAGACTTTTTTCAGTAAAGAATGCGCTATAAGACATTTTTTAAGTAAAACAAATAAAAAAATTGAATTAACCCGCATCCGTCGTATGCATCAAATTGATACAAATTTTTTATTCAGATTTATATATTAAGAACAAACATGCATTGGAAGAATTAAGATTTGCAGTTTTTTCTTATTTTAAAATTAATAAACATTCATCATGCTTAAAAAAAAAATAAAAATTAAAAACATTTCAATGGATTATGTATTCTTTTTGTATCTGCATCAAACTGGTGCACAACGTGCTTTTCATTTCTAGAAAGTTCCTATGAATGTGGGTTAAAAAATTATTAAAATTCAAATCTTAATTTTTGGTAGCAAATGTTGGCGACCCAGTACAAATTTGAATTTTTTTAAACAAATTTCATATATTTACATATTCAAATCATGAATAAGGTGAATGTGTATATATTTTGTTATTTAAAACTAAACTTAGTTTAAAGCAATAAGCAAATATATAAACAAAATGCATATTAATTATTCATTTAAAGTTTCTCACTGTCTGATTTGGCCAGGGGGCAAACGGTTGTATTAGGGGGCATTGCCCCCTTTCCCCCCTGGCTACAGGCCTGCAATAAGATAAGGCTTAAGATTCATAGAATTTTTATTCTTAAATAATTTAAAATAATTAAAAAAACATGAAGTCTAAAAAGATTATCATGCTGCTCAAACTCCTTCTTTTTTGTTCATCCATATTCCTTCTTTGGACCAAAAAAGTTCCTCTCCCAGGACTTGGAAAAATTTGTAAAACGACATTTTGCATTTTTTTTAATTCAATATAATCATAAGAAATATGTTTGTTTAAATGACATCTTTTGAGCTACTCTAAAGAGGTTAAATTTTTTATACATATAAGTGTTTTACACTTCAAGAACTGTTCTTGCCAAAATGCAACTTGGACGATATTTTAGAAAAGCATTTAAAGTCCGTTTTGTTCATTTGTAATATTTTCAGGTACATATTAGGAAATCTAGCAAACGAATTAGACTGACTTGGCTTGGTATTTTAACGTTTCGAAAATATTTTTCAATAACACTGTGAACGCAAGTACGAATGACCTGGTTCACCAAACTCTTGCTGAATCCTGTTAACTTGAGTATGGTTGTATAAAAATTGGAGTAACAGTCAAACCTAAATCAGCGCGTTAGCGTTTTTTATCTGTCAAAAATTTCTCATGCCCATACGATTTATATGTAGCAAACCATAATAACGCGGCGGCAACGCTGAGCGGTTGGAAAATCCAATTTTGACAGAGCGTTAAGAAGTGAAGTTGCACACATCAAAAGCAAAAGTGAAAGCAAAGTAGTTTTAAAGTGACAACAATTGTTTATTTTTTTACTCTTTTTCGAACGTTTATTGAATTTGCAATATGGAGGTAAGAATTTTGTTGATAATTATAGTTTAAGTATAGTTTTAATGCTTGTGAAAATTATAGCACCTAATAGAATTAGTGCAAAGAAACCCATGTCTTTATATTAAGAAGGAACCTAAATACAAAGATGTTAAATTTAAAGAAAACATTTGGGAAGAAATTGGCAAAGAATTAAATCTGCCGGGTAGCATAACAATTCGCTTAATATACTATAAAATTTCTAATTGCAAAATATTTCTTTTATCTAAAGATTGACATTTGCTTGCCTACCGCTTTTATTTAGGTATGGTACTTACGCGTTAACGTAAAGCGGCTATCAACGCTCCGCTCAACGCGCTGATTTAGGTTTGACTGTAAGGCTGTTGATGTATTTTGGTTCTTATTTTGTGGTACATAAAAATCGCTCCACAGTACAAACTCAACAATGTTGATTTTATATGATATAAATACAAATTCTAAATGTAATATTTCATCGCCTCTGTGGTGCATTGCGCCAATGCACACTTGCACGGCGTATCACAAAGATTTCTGATGAAGCTTTTAGCAGGGCCGAAATTGCAATAAAATCAGGTAGTGATGTTTTCCTTTTCATATTGAAAACGTTGTTGTTGTTGCTGTTTCTTTAGAAAGATTCGTTAGAAAAATTAATTGTTCTTATCTTTGTTGTGTGTACAGCCCAGAAGCAATTAAAAACAAACAAATAATAATAACAAACAGACCACCTAGTCACAAGCAAGGTCATCAACGTAAACAAACCTTGAAACACTGAGCACATGTGAGTGAAATATGATCAAGCTGAGTAGTGCAACATAAGTTAAAACAATAAAACGGCATTAACGTAAACAATAAAAGAAATAGTGATTATGAATTAATCACGAATTTTAGCCAAGCGCAAGCAGCCACTAGCTGATGATACTGTATTTAGAACATGTGGGTCAGTAAGTAGACAAATGTTGGGTATTGCATTTCTGCGGAAGTCACAAATGCAAGTCTGCACATTTGATTCACAACAATCTTAAATGATTGGTTAAATGAAATATATTGGAAATGTGACTGGAAAATGGGTGTGTCCTAGGTTAAGAAAATACTGTAACCAATAATTATAAAAGAAAATTTAATTTAGAATAAAAAACACAGTTATTTTATGAATGACATACTGGCAGCATTGCCTTTCCTTTTTAATTTATATAAATTGGCCTTGTGGCCTTCACATACAGCGTGGCACGCTTAAAGTCAATACCTTTGTTTAAAATATTTAGTTAGGATTTTTAAATATTTTTAAACACAGCACCAAACATAACATGGCGACCCTGCGGACTTGAGCCTAGTGGAATTCTGATTTGAGAGCAGTCTATATGTGAAGTTTGAAACCAGATGTCCCAGATGAAACCAGATGAAAGAACAGCAAGAGCAGCAACCACAGAAGAAAAAGAAGACTAGAGGAGGCAAATAAGTACTGCGACGAAGGAACCGGACAACCTATACAGGATGATCCATAAACAAAAGGGGCTGAGAAAATAAATTTCATTCAACAGCTGAAAAAATTGCAGTCGATGCCGTTGTAAAACTCACAGGATTTAAAAATGGTATGGACGATTGTACTGCAGAAAACTAAGGAACAAACGAAAATCACCATGAATAACAACAATAACAAGAACAGCGGCAGCAGCAGTAGCAGCAATAAATACAGCATTAACAATATTATAGGGCACTTATTTCATAGTAATGGTAATAATTTACTTTATAAATAAGCATTTTAAAACTTATGTAAAAAACAAATAATTAAAACATAAATTTAAATAACACATCAACTAGCACTGTTTAAAAAAAAGAAGAAAATTTTTAGTTAATAAATCTATATTCATATAGACATATAAAACAATTACTTAAAGTAAAAATGGTAGAATTTGCGACAAGGTGTTTTTACCAAGGATGCTTTGTGATATTATTTAATAAGTATTGTGATAAGTAATATATCTTAAATTTAACATGATTGAATAAATAACAGATTTTTAAGAATGGGTATAAAATAAGATAATAAAAATAAATTATTGATGGAAGTGTTAGCCAGACTAAAAAGAGTCCAAATAGAACTTACACGAATGAGTACATAACAGATACGTTACGAGATTTACAGAAAATAAGACTCAGGATTAAAGAGCAACAAGAAAAAGTCAATTTGGATTTAATAGTGGAAAATATAAAATTTTTTTAAAACCTAAAGAATCTGAAAGTAAAGAATTAGAAGAAAATAATACAGTACGCAATATGGCCTCATTTGATTTGATTACTACTTCCAAGTTGATTCCCGAATTCCAAGGAGATTTTTGTGATTTAAACAATTACATTGGATAGATAAAAAATATCTACAAATTACAATTTATTAAAAATGCACAAAAAACATTTTCATGAAAAGTATCAACACTGATTTGCAAGTTAATAGATATATGGCAATGCTTAACGCCATCCCTGAGCTAACGTTACTTTGTAAACACTTCCTAATGCCTTGGATCTGTCAAGTCAAATTGAAACTAAAAAGAAATATTGGCGCGCTCTTTCTGCTTTTGCACTTTAATTCTTAGTAAGTGTTTTTTTACTATATTAAGTTGAATAGCAATATTAATTACTTTATCGTAGATGCAGAGTTTATGCATTTCAAAACGAATAGCAATGAGCATTAAGCGAAAGTGTTCATTTAATGAGGAGCTTAAAAAGAAGTACACCTGTTTCACAGCTGGCCAAACCAAGTACGAGGCATTTTGTAATTTGTGTTCTGTCGAAGTTTCAGTAAGAAACAAAGGAAAATATGATCTGGAACAACATATTGACTCTAAAAAGCATAAAAAAATAATTCAAGCAGCCGCTGGTTCTGCAAATATGAACACATTCATAAAATCGCTTGAAATGGGGAATCAAGTAAGTGCTGTGGAATTAACTTTAGCGTTTCATATTGTTAAATACCAAATGAGCTTCAAGTCAACAGACTGCACATCCAATATGTTAAAAAATTATTTAATGCTTCTGAAAAGGCTAAAAAGTTGTCGTCTGCAAGAACCAAATCTACTGCTCTGGCAAAAAATGTTATAGCCCCATTTTCCATTAAAAATTGCCTAGATACGTTATCGGAAATTCCTTACATTTCGATTTCAACTGACGGTAGCAACCATGGCTCAGACAAAATTTTCCCTTTAATTCTGCAGTATTTTAGTCCACTTTCTGGAATAGAAACAAAAATGATTTATTTGGATAAGCTAACAAATGAGAAATCAGAAACAATTGCCAATTATATCATAGAATACCTGAACAAATATAATTTACTGAGTAAATGTGACGCTTTTTCAGCCGATAATTGCAACACTAATTTTGGCGGCATCGCAAGAAATGGCAAGAATAATGTTTACACTATACTGAGGCAGAATCTAAACGAGCACTTAATCGGTATTGGTTGCCCGGTACACATTGTTCATAATGCGGTCCAACACGGTATAGACCAGGGGTGGGCAAACTTAATACTGGTATGATCGACATTATGTTTTCTTATTAATGCGCGATCGACTTCGAAAAGTGGGTTTAATTAACAAAAAAAAAAAATTGTATTAAGGTCTTTACTAATAACAATATATTTAATTCATTTTATATAATATTTTGTGCAATGTTCTTAATTGTTGAATATTTTTGATTACTTTTTTGATGTAGATGCGTGACATTCCATTTCATCGACAAGTCTTTCAAAGAGAGGTTTGTAATCACTGATACACAAACAAATAGACGCCATTAAGTGGTCATCAGTCAGAGAGCTCCTAAATTGCGATTTGATGTTTTTAATTTGAAAAAATGCTGCTTCACATAGATAAGTGGAACCAAAAAAAGCAAATATCCTCATTGACACCGATCTCAATAATGGGTGGTAATGGGTGGTAACCGATCTCTCTGGTAACAAATTCCAAAAATTATTTTCATTTGCACGTGCTTTCAGAATTATATCTGACTGTAATGTTAAAATTTCTAACTCTACAACCGATGAATTCAATTGAAAAATATGAGCAAGATTTGATGAAATATCCTCGTTATCGAAATCTCCAAAAGGAAATGAAATAAATTCAAATATCGGTTGAAAATTATTGAGATTTGCAAATCGTCTCTCAAATTCTTGATATAAATTTTCCAATTCAGAACAAAACATTTCGATATTACATTCAATAGTAAGTTTAATATGTTTTTATAAATATAAGTATAAAATATTTTAAATTTTGTCTTTTTAATTGTGAAGCAAAAAGATTTCATTTGGCCTTAAAAGCACTTACTAAACTGAACAACCCAATAATATTTTTTTCCTTTTCCTTGTAAATTGAGCGAGTTGTAAAGGCCCATAAAATCTGTAAGAAATGCTAATTTTTTTACCCATACTGGATCTTTCAATTGTTTATGTTTTTCTCCCAATGTGTCCATAAATAAATGCAATAATTTCAGGCAAAAGATTTAGAAATATTTCCAAAAAGCTTCCTCGACTGAGCCACCTAACATGACAAAAAAGGAGTAAATTTTCATATTCACAGTTATTGTCTTCAAGTTGATTACGGAAGAGACGCCTCCTTAAACTTCGCGCTCTTATCGAATTAGCAATTTTCACTGCCACGTCCATAATATCATCGGCATCCAATATTTTTGCACATAACGCATTATTATGAACTATGCAATAAAATGATATAAAATCAGGAAACTGTTCATTTTGCTTGCAAAGGGCTAAAAATCCATTATTTCTACCAATCATTGAAGGTGCTCCGTCAGTAGACACAGCAACTAATTTATGCAAAGGCAAATTTGTTTTTTTAGCAAATGGCGTACTTTTTTGATGCACAAATATACAAACCTTTTTTGAGGTTGTTTTCTAAGTTTTTTATCTTGTTATCTTTGATCTCACCGCAAGAGCAGTATTAAGAGAAAGTGTATAGCGGAGAGTAAAAATAAAAAGTGCGTACGCATGCAGTAAAATAAATAGAAGGGAGTAGATGCACTGCTTAGGAAATAGTCACGTCAGTTGTACAATAGATTTTTAATTCATCATCAGCTACATTTAAAGTACATATTTAAATAAAAAGATTTGAAATTAACCTAGTTAATTATTTAAAAGCGTATTTTTTATCATTAGAAAACTGTCCTGCTTTGTTGAAAAATTTCTTTCAGTCTGAATTAAGCGAAGCGCATTTATTTGCAGTTCATTCATTTTGCTTTTTATTTCATAACAAAATCACGGCTATGGAAAATGAAAAGACTTTTATATCCGGATTGTTGGATTCGATAATGGAAGGATTAAGAACCTCATTTTTACCTTTAAAAGATAAACACATTTTAAAAGTTTTAAAAGAAACGGGTTATGAAAGTGAAGCCGAAATTTTAAAAAGTAATATATCCACTTGTTACAAATATCTTATGATTATTTAAAAGCATGTCCGAAAAATTTAAAAAATTTTCAGTTTTTGAATGGATAAATTTAAAAAAAAAATACCTGAATGGAGTGACATTGAAAATTGTATTGAATTTATTAACATACGAAAAACAAATTACACAAATGACGCTAAGTGTTTTGATTAATATGTTAATTTAAAAAATTTTGTTGAAAAGATTTTAAATCACAAGGGGTTCAAGGGATCTTTTGCAAATCAAAAATGGTTTATATACTTTCAAAGTTGTTCGAGAATCGAGTTTTTTTCAGAAACTTTAAAAATTTTTCATTTCTTTTTTTCGTTGCCTGCACAAAATGCTAACGTCGAAAAAATTTTTTCACTAATGGGCTTGTAGTGGACAAATGAAAGAAATAGACTGAAAAACAACGGTTCGAGCTCTTTTAACAATAAATTATAATTTAAAAAACGTATCGTGTTTAGAGTTTTTCAACGAATGTCAAAAACAGAAACGGTTATTACAACAAGCTCAAGAAAGCTTTAGGTATGATTCTGAGGAAGATTGATAAGTAAATCACAATTTAACTCGTTTGTTCCTTCAGTTTAAAATACTTTATAAAAAATTCTTATACGATTATTTATTTTTTATTTGATCTTATTTACTTAAACGTTAAGTTGCTTAACTTTATGAAATAATTAGTGTAAAATATTTTTTATTTACTTTTTTTAATTTAAAAAATGTTAATTTTTAGGTTATCTTTTTAACAAATATATAAAAAAAAATGAAAAAAGCAACACATAAAAAAATTTTATTTTGTTTTTACTTTGCAATAAATTTTATTGAATTTTGAAAAACTCTCTTTTTGTCCTCTTTTTTTTCGCCAAAAGTAATCTTATTTTGCTCTAGACTTCTGGTAACCCTACATTGGCCTAATTGAATTCTATCACGATACCTTGAAGGATGATCAACAGAAACAGACATTAATAAAAGTTATTCTGGCCACGAAACTATCTGAAAAAATAAAGAATAAAATTTTAACAGAATGCAAACCAACTACTCTTGAAGAATTTAAAAGAACGCTTCAACAAGCATATAGATTTAATAAGACTACCTCAAAACTTCACAGTGAGTTAGCACGAATAAATCAAGGTAGTTTGAGTGCTAATGTATTCGGGTCAAAATCGAAAATTTACTAGCGTCACTAAATGAACTACAATTAGTGAGCAAGGTGAATCAAATCGAGAGATAATAGTAAAATTAAATGATCAAATTGGTTTGACAGCATTCAAGAATGGTTTATTTGAACCATGTAAATCTATTGTAATGGCAGCAAGACCTGTTAAGCTAGCAGAAGCCATTAGGATAGCTTCAGAGATAGAACCCAATAATAGTAATCGAATCATGCATTTTAATAAGTTTCATAGAAATAGAAGCAATTATAATACAAATAGAAGACAATTTAGTCAGAATAATTTTACAAATAATGGGAATTTTGGTAGAAATCATAAATTTTACAGGAATTACAATAATAATGTAGGATATGATAATAATAGAGATAGAAATAGTACTAATTTCAGAGGAAATAATAATTGAGGATTAAATAGAAACACTAATGATAACAGAAGAGGCAACCAGGAAAACTGGAATGCCCCCGGTGGTCACAGACCGGGGAATTCTTAAATCATATGGAAAAACAAAATTTTACAATGAAATATTATTAATATAAGTCAGTCTAATGAAATAACAAATTATATTATAAGTAGGATAGGAAATAACAAAGTTACATTACTGGAGCAGACATTTCTCTATTAAAGAGTAAGGTAGTAAATAATAATCTTGATAGTAGTGAAATACAGTGGAATTCGGTTATAACGACCCTTAAGGGACCGGAATATTTCGTCGTTACAGCCGAATGTCGTTATATGCACACATAATTTTTTTTTGTTCATTGTTAACTTAATTCATTTATTATTAAGAAAAATAAGTTATTAACAATAGTAAAAATAAAAACATTAAAACTTAGGGTAAATAAATACAATAAGTTTATTTGTTTCTTTGACTTTCTGATAAAAAATATTTCCTTTTAAAACTTCCATCCACGTTTGCAGCATCCAAAACTGTAACACAAACCGTCAAAACTTTTCCTCCTATTCACTTTTTACCTTAAAATTTTAAAATTCTATCGAGCATGAGTTTAAAGAAGAACCTTGTTTCATCAGCATTATACATTTTTCTGAGTCCAAATAGCCATCTCGAAGTTTTGGGAAAAATTCTGTAGTCACCTTGGGATACATCACCTGCTTCACCTGAAACCTTGCAGTTAACAATGCAGGGTCGCTATCGAAAATGGTAAATCAAACCTAATAAACAAGAAAAATTCATTTTACTTAAAATTTTAACTAAATCATTGGCTTTTTCTTGTAAAATATGAAAGGTAAGAGGTATATATCGCGATTTTTGGATTTTCTACATTTTGAGGAGGTGTGATACTTATATTTTTTTCTATGTTTCCATATTATGGATATTGAAGAATATGACGCAAGAAACTCCTCGCCATTTTCAAGCCGCCAGATTATTGCAGATTTTTCTTCAATTATGAACGCGTTAAGTTTAGTTTGTGGAGGCATTTTGAACACAGTAAAAAAATCAATCATGCATTTGAAGGAACAAATGTATACTGAGCAAAATCACATGCGCAAATGAAGCTATGCAGTTTTGTTGTCAATGAATTTTATACGGTTATTTCCCTTTCAACAAAGCAAAAATTGCAAATATGTTCAGTGAATATTGTTTGTTCACATATAAATAAAATAAAATTCATAAGTAAGCAAATCTAGTCTCAACTTGCTTTCGTCGTCGCTATATGTGAAAATATTTATTAAATTTTATGAAAACTCCGTCGTTATACGCGAACTCGTCGTTATATCCACCGACCTTAAAAGCGAACGCAGTTCCTAAGGAATGATAAATTAGAAAATGCGGACTTCAAGAATTCGACGTTATAGCAGAAATGTTGTTATAACCGAGGTCGTTATAAGTGAATTCCACTGTATGTTATATAAACGGGATAACTAATGAGGTGACGACTTCATTAGGAATTTCACAAATAAAATTATTATGGGAAGATGATAATATACTGCGTAAGTTTCATATTAAAGATAATAATACAAACTTAGAAATAGACGGAATTTTAGGTAGAGATTTTTTAATTGATTTTAATTGTAAAATATATTATGAGACGTATACACGAGAAATAACAACTGATGATGAGAATTTAGTAATACCAATGAATATGCAAATGGAAGTTATATAGGACATAAGAACTCCTCCAAGAGCAGAGACAGTAATAGCTGTAGACATAGATGTAGATGAAGAAAGTATAGTTTGTGGTAAAGAAATTTGAAAAGGAGTATTGTAGCAGATACTATAATTCCAGCAAGAGGAATAAAACACCTGAAATTTTTGAATACAACTTATAATGAAGTTCTGCTATCAAGATTAATACTAGTTATAGATAAGATGAAAAACTATGAGATATTACATTTTAAAAACATCATGCCAGATGAGAACAGATTCCAAAAATTACAAAAAAAAAAAAAAATTAATATATATAATTTAGATAAGAATGCAAAAGAAACAGTATTAGAAATTTGCAAAGGTTATCAAGGTATTTTTCACTATAACTCACCCATATAACTCACCCTTATTAATAGTTCCGAAGAAAAGTACAGGAGAAAAGAAGAAATGGAGACTAAGTTGACTATAGAGCATTAAACAAGAAGGTCGTGGATGAAAAATTTCCTTTAACTAGACTAGAAGATGTTCTTGACAAATTAGGTAAAGCAAAGTTTTTTTCAACTTTAGATATGACAAGTTCATTTCATCAAATTTCGTTACACCAAAAATCAAGACCACGTACAGCATTTTGTACTGATTCAGGTCACTACCAATTCAGACGTTTGCCATTTGGTTTAAAAATTTCAACAAATAGTTTTAAAAGAATGCTTTCGCTTGCACTACGTGGTCTACAAGATGCAGCATTTTTATATGTCGATGATATAATAATCTTTGGATCAAGTTTAGAAGAACATAACAAGAATCTGTCAGAAGTTTTCAAAAGGTTACGTAGATATAATTTTAAGTTAAATACAGGTAAATGCAAGTTTCTGAGACCAG
This sequence comes from Dichetophora obliterata, assembly GCA_963920525.1. Taxonomy (NCBI): domain Eukaryota; kingdom Metazoa; phylum Arthropoda; class Insecta; order Diptera; family Sciomyzidae; genus Dichetophora; species Dichetophora obliterata. The sequence continues at coordinate 177,083,047 of OY986437.1, read as the reverse complement.
AAGTGGTATATCTTGGACATCTAATAACTGATCAAGGTGTGACTACAGATCCAAGTAAATATGATGTTATTAAAAGTTACCCGATACCAACAGATCCGAACGAAGTACGTAGGTTGGTAGCTTTCTGTAATTATTACAGGCGTTTTATTCAAAATTTTGCTGATACAGCAAAACCATTAAATCAATTGTTAAAAAAGCATGTGATTTTCAATTGGTCGCACAGTTGCCAACAATCTTTTTAACTTCTAAACAAAAACTAATGTAACCACCTGTATTAAGTTATCCGGATTTTTCGAAACCTTTCATACTAACCACAGATGCTTAAAATTTTGCATTAGGAGCAATTCTTTCTCAAGGTGAAATAGGTAGTGAGAAACCAATAGCATTTGCAAGTAAGTCCCTTAACAAGCATGAGTTATATAAAGCGGTATTAGAAAAAGAACTATTAGCCATACATTGGGGAATAAAACATTTCAGACCATATTTATATGGTAGAAGATTTAAAGTATATACAGATCATAGACCTTTAGTAAGTTTATTTACTCATAAGGATCCATCATCAAGATTAACCAGAATAAGAATCGATTTAATGGATTATGATTTTGATATCATATTCAAACAATGTAGTATGAATAGTTTAATACGAACTATTTTTCATTGAATACGAACGCTAATGCGTTATCTAGAATAAAACTAAGTTCTGAAAAATTAAAAGAAATGGTACCAATCAATAATGTAAATGTGCTAACAAGAGCAATGAAGGATAAAGAAACAAGTGATACAATAAGAGAAATACCCCGGGACACGTCGCTATTGAAGACTGATCATCTTCATATATGGGAGGGTATATCGATATCTGAAACTAGAGGAGTAAAAAAGTTAAAATTTGAGCATATGAAAGAAATTAAGAAAGGCCAAAATTATGAAATATATGAATACAAAAATTTGTTGCATGTTAGATAAAATCATAAGGCATTATCAGAGTTAAAATTGATTTTGAAAAAATTGTTATCTTATACAGAGCATAAACATTTGTATAAATTAGCGCTAAAGAATGATGATAGAATATTTGTGCACAGATTTAAAAAGCTTTTTAATGAGATTCAGAAAGATAAAAAGAAAAATTGTCTAGACATATTAAAACATGATTCTCCAAAAAGAATAGAAAATGTAGAAGAAATGAAAGATTTAATACAAAAGTATCATTATTCAAAACCAGTAGGCCATTGTGGAATAAGAAGATGCATAGCAAGATTAAAGCAAAAATACGTTTGGAAAGGGATGAATAAAATGGTTAGAGGATGTATTAACAAGTGCGAGATTTGTAACCAGGTAAAAATAACTAAATACACAAAAGAAAAATTAATAGTGACAAATACGCCAACCACATCATTTGGTGTTGTAACAATAGATACAGTAGGTCCTCTCAGACCATCCAATTCATACAGATACATACAGATACATCCAATGTGAACTCACAAAGTTTGTAGAAGCATTCCCACTATTTACAAAAGATGCAGTTAGTGTAGTAAAAACGATAGTAGAAAAATTTATAATATTAAAATATGGTTGCTTTGAAAAGCTAAAAACAGACAAAGGTACGGAATTCAGGAATGAATTATTAGTACAAATTTGCAAATTGTTGAACATAGATAAGGTAACTTCTACACCATATCATCATGAAACTTTAAATAAAACTTTAAATAAAAAGAAATCATAAAGTTCTAAATGATTTCCTAATGACATAAAGAAAAATTTTACAATGTTGAAAATTATATTAGTGAATTAAAACTTAAGTTAAAATATGCGCAAGCTAATGCGAGAGAAAATTTATTAGAAAGTAAGCAAAATATATCTGAAAAATAGAAATATGTAAATAAAGTTAATTTTATGATAGGAGATTATGTGTATTTAAAAGTAGAAAATAAGAAAAAACTGGATAAACCTTTTAAAGGTCCTTTTAAAATTACACTAGGCGCCACCCATTTTGTGATCCACATGCCACTTATTTTTTCTTATGGACTTTGGCCTTCTAAGCACGAATATCACAACAATTTTCTATAGATAAGTTTTTGAGATATGATTTTCTGTAAAAATTTCCCCTTTTTCCAGGCTGTATTGTCATAAATAGCAACCTATCTCGAAAACGAACTAACCAATTTAAAAAAAAAAAATAAATCCAGACAATTAAATTACCTACAAATGCTTAGAATAAACTCTGTCATTAGGCTGAGTAAATTTGACGGAATTAGAAGAAATTCAGCGAATTTTTTTTTTTTCAAGTCGAATAATATTTCAATAATCTAAAAAAAAATCGAAATCTCAAAAAAAAATCTCAGTTTATCATTTTGCACGTAAAGATAGTTCTTTAAAGAAAAAAAAACACTACCTTTGAGGAAAATTCATGGTAGATTAATGAAGTTATAGACATTTGAGTGAAGGTACCGAAAATCTACTTTTTATGATTATTTCATTTAATGCCGGTTAATTTAATATAAAAACATCTGAAATTAATTTTTAATACAATCTTTTATTTTTAATGAAATATTAAATATCTACGTAAACCCTTAAAAAGTACAGAATAAAAAGAATACCAAAAAAATATTGACTTAGAAAGAAAAGGAAATAAGATACAGATGTTGAATTAGAAAGCGATAAAATAAGTTCAGAAAAGTTTTCGAAAATTAAATTGTTTAGCAATGGTTTAAAAATTATTTTGTCCCTTTTTTTTCGATTGTATTCACATATATATATTTTGAAATCACTGAAAATATATTAAATATATTAAAGGCTTGAGTGGAAGAGAATAAGACCTCTTTTTATATATATATATATATATATATATATAAAATATATATATAAAAAGAGGTATATATATATATATATATTAATGATTTTAATGACATGATTTGTGGTATAGCCGTTAATAAACGTAGTAAAAAAAAGTAGGTGCAGAAGTGTGCATGGTCGAAAAATATTATCATGTAATAAGTATTCCTGAGTCAAAGCTGAACGCTGTGAAAATTTAAGATCGGTTATCAGGTCCAGCCTCCAATATATCGCAAACAAAGGGGCGTGCTCCGCCCACTTTTCTTTTGGTACGTATTTCTATTCATGCTAATACCATATATAGCAAATACTGCCGCCGTTGGTCAAAAAATGCCCAAGATATGACGATTTTAAAATTTGGGTTATATGGGCGAGGCCACGCCCCTTCGTCCACTCACAACTTTATATAGTCAAGAATTTATTATTTCGTAAGAATATCCTATTGTGAAAATTTAATGATGATCGGTACAGTAGTTAAGACTATATTGCGATTTTTAATTTTCCTAAAAAGGGGCGTGGTCCCACCCACTTTTCTCCTGGTACGTATTCCTAACTATGCCAATACCATATGTACCAAATAGCATCAACGTAGGTCAAAAAATGCCCAAAATATGGCGATTTAAATTTTTAGGTTATATGGGCAGTGCCACGCCCGTTTGTCAAATAAAAACTTCATACAGCCTTTTATTCTTTCCAGATTCATAGTAAAATGCTGTGAAAGTTTCAGGAAGATCGGTCCAAGGGTTTGGCCTCCTATAAAGCACAAACAAACAAACAAACAGACAGACATTCATTTTTATTCGAGGTTCAGCTATATATATAAAATTAAATTGTCGAATACCGAATTCCGAGGCTAAGCGGCTTATAACTCCAAAGATATTCGATATCGCAAATTTGGGTTGTATGGGAGGTGCCACGCCCACTGTTAGTAGGAGGTTGAAATATACTTTACGACCTATTCTCATACCTACAAAATATACATACAAAATTTCATGAAAATCGGTCGAGCCGTTTCGGAGGAGTTCGATTACGTACCCCGTGACAGAAGAATTTTATATATTAGATATATAAAATATATATATATTTATAAAAAGAGGTCTTATTCTCTTCCACTCAAGCCTTTAATATATTTAATATATTTTCAGTGATTTCAAAATATGTATATGTGAATACAATCGACAAATATAAAATATGTTTGTATAATATAAAATAATAATATGTATATATAAAATATGTATATATATATTTTATATATATATATATATATATAAATATATATATTTATATATTAATGTATATATTTTATGCATATAAAAAGAGGTCTTATTCGCTTCCACTCAAGCCTTTAACTCAGAGTTAGATCTACGAAAAAGAGTACGCTACAAGCAGGTAAAGCTAAAAATTCAGTATGTGTTTGCTAGATTCTCTTGATACGCTAGATTTTTCCCTGTTTTTTTGTTGCTGACGTAAAACAGGTCGAACCGGTTTTCTTTTGTATTTTTTTTTTTATTTTTTCAGTTGCTTATAGCGTACCCTTTTCGCGGACCTGCTTTTGAGTGAAAGGCTTGAGTGGAAGCTAATAGGAGCTCTTTTTATTTACTTTCCTTGTGCATGGGCTGTACTTTTTAGAAATAAAAAATGCGCAACATGCTTGGTTGGCGACGCTAAAAGGTTACTTCCTGGAATTTTTTAACAATTCGCAATAGGTCCCAAAAATACCACTGCCTTCAGTTCTCTATTTCATATCACTATAAGTGCATCTTTTGTAAGCACGTACGTTGTAAGCTATAAACACTAATTTAATTAAATTTTTTTAAATCTTGATTATTAAAACTGATGAAATGAGCAAGAGAGCGAGATTATTTTCATGCGATAACGATCCTGACAGTTTTTGTTACGTGTGTGGTAGATATTTTAATAAAAATAAACATAAATTCACGGATTTTCTACAAAAAAAGGATGGCCAGTATTTTGCAATGGCACCTGAAACTTTAAGTCAACATTGGACACCAAGTTTTATATGCCATGTGTGTCAGTCAATTTTTACCTCCAAGTAAGTATTTGTTTTAGAATGTTAAGGATATGAAGTGTGGGCCGTCCGTAAGGTGTCCCTTATATGACCAAATTTAAAAAATTTATGCCACAAGTATTTATAAAATTGAGAAAAAATTAAAATAGGAGAAAACTATATTTTCTAAAAAAAAATTTAGTTTTACGGCCCTGATTACAATAATTTATTTTTCCCACAGACGAAACATGAAATTCGTCAAGCCAATGATTTGGAGAGAGACTCAGTGTCATGTCACTGAATGCTATTTTTGCTTATGCGAACAGAGTGGCTTCGGGAAACCTATGCGATGGAATTACCCGAAAAATTCAGCTGCTGGGTTTACGCTTCCACATTTGCATTCAGATGGAAAACAGTATCCGAAATTTTACATTGAAAGAGCTATCTATATCAGAAGAAACAAGCATATCACAGGAAAGCTGCCGAGACAAAGAAATGCAAGTGGAAGAAAGGCCAGAAGTAATGACGCAGCCGGAATTAAACGATTGGGTTAGAGATCTGAATTTTACAAAAGAAAATTCACAATTACTTGCATGGCGCATTAAAGAACGACCCTTCTTGGCTAAAGGGATCAGTTCATCATAGTACCGAGACCGGCATGACCCTTATGCAAAATATTATGGGATGGAAGACAACATATGCTTTTGTCACGATATATCCGGGTTGTTTGTGGAGCTACATCAACCGTATGACGCAAAAGAGTGGAGGTTGTTTATCGACAGCAACAAAGACAGTTTAAAAACTGTTTTATTAAGCAATGGAAACCACAATCCGTGCATACCCATCGCACATGCTGTCACTATTAAGGAATCATATGATGCAATTAACAAATTGGTGAAATATATTAAATATGAAGAGCATGACTGGAAAGTTTGTTGTGACTTAAAAGTTGTCGCCATGTTGCGTGGATTTCAAGGTGGTTACACTAAAAATGGCTGCCGAGCATTACATCAAAAAGGACTGGCCTAAAAGAGAGGACGAAACAGTGGACATGCACAACGTCAAATATACAGCTCTTGTTGACATGGAAAACATAATTTTGCCACCTTTGCACATCAAACTCAGACTGATAAAAAAACTTCATCAAAACCCTGGATACAGATGGTCTAGCGTTTACTTATTTAAGAACAATTTTTCCAAATCTAACGCTGGGAAAGATTAAGGAAGGCGTGTTTGATGGCCCTCAAATAAAAAAATTGTTAAGAAATCAACAATTTGAGAGCTTGTCATCTGATGAGAATGCTGCATGAAATTCGTTTCGGTTGATTGTATCTGATTTTTTGGGTAACAATAGGAATCCAGAATATGAAACAATTGTTCACGATTTACTTAAGAATTTTGCAAAAATTGGTATGCATTCTCTATATGAATTTAACTTTAGTACCTATTCTAATGCAGGTTTCCCGTTCTTATCATTCTTACAACAGGCGCAAACATGTCCTTGAAGATCCACTTCCTGCATTCTCACTTAGATTTTATTCCCCCAAACCTTGGTGACGTCAGTGACGAGCACGGTAAACGTTTTCATCAACAAATGAAATCCATGGAGAGACGCTATCAGGGATCCTGGAATTCAAATATGATGGGCGATTGTATTTGGTTTCTCATTAGAGAAACTGATTCTGAATATAATCAAAAAAAGGGAAAAAATCAAGTTTAAAGTTTGTCATTGCCAAACAATTTAATTTTCGAATACTTTTCTGAACTTATTTTATCGCTTTCTAATTCAACATCTGTATCTTATTTCCTTTCCTATTTAAGTCAATTCTGTACTTTTTAAGGATTCATGTAGATATTTAATATTTCATTAAAAATAAAAATTTTTAATTAGAAATTAATTTCAGATGTGCTTATATTAAATTAACCGTCATTAAATGAAAAAATCATAAAAAAGTAGAATTTCGGTACCTTCACTCAATGGTCTATAACTTCATTATTCTACCATGAATTTTCCTCAAAAGCAGTGGGTTTTTTTCTTCAAAGAATTATCTTTACGTACGAAATGATAAGCCGAGATTTTTTTTGAGATTTCGATTTTTTTTTTAGATTATTGAAACATTATTCGACTTGATTTTTTTCAAAAAAAAAAAAAAAATTCGCCGAATTTCTTCTAATTACGTCAAATTTACTGAGCCAAATGACAAAGTTTGTTCTAAGCATTTGTAGGTAATTTAATTGTCTTGATTTAATTTTTTTTTTTAAATTGGCTAATTCGTTTTTGAGATAGGTTGCTAATTTTGACACTACATTTCGGAAAAGGGGAAATTTTTTCAAAAAATCATATCTCAAAAACTTATTCATAGAAAATTATTGTGATATTCGTGTTTAGAAGGCCAAAATCCATAAGAAAAAATTAGTGGCATGAGGATCACAGAATTTTTTTTTGGATTTTGGAACCTGGTGTTATATCTCAAAACGGGCCAAACAGTATAATAATAATAGATAATAAAGCAGAAGAAGTACATAATAATAATATAATAAAAGCAAGAAACATGTAAAATAGTGCTAAAATTAAATGTGTGTATGTAATGATCTAAAAATAATTTTGCCATTTATGGTAACAAAATAATTTTTTTTAAAGGGTAAGGGTGTTGTGTATAATAATAATAATAATTACAAACAGACCACCTAGTCACAAGCAAGGTCATCAACGTAAACAAACCTTGAAACACTGAGCACATGTGAGTGAAATATGATCAAGCTGAGTAGTGCAACATAAGTTAAAACAATAAAACGGCATTAACGTAAACAATAAAAGAAATAGTGATTATGAATTAATCACGAATTTTAGCCAAGCGCAAGCAGCCACTAGCTGATGATACTGTATTTAGAACATGTGGGTCAGTAAGTAGACAAATGTTGGGTATTGCATTTCTGCGGAAGTCACAAATGCAAGTCTGCACATTTGATTCACAACAATCTTAAATGATTGGTTAAATGAAATATATTGGAAATGTGACTGGAAAATATGTGTGTCCTAGGTTAAGAAAATACTGTAACCAATTATTATAAAAGAAAATTTAATTTAGAATAAAAAACACAGTTATTTTATGAATGACATACTGGCAGCATTGACTTTCCTTTTTTTATTTATATAAATCGGCCTTGTGGCCTTCACATACAGCGTGGCACGCTTAAAGCCAAAACTTTTGCTTAGAATATTTAGTTTGGTTTTTTAAATATTTTTAAACACAGCACCAAACATAACACCTTAACCTAAAGCTCAATAAACGATTAAAAACTATCAAACAACTATAATTTGTATTGAAAATCAAGTATGATTTAAACTATCAAACATTTAAAATTTGTATTTAAATCATATAAAATCAACATAATAAATAACAAGGTCATTTAGAAAAAACTTTAATGTTCTCTAAATTTTATAAAGTGCTCTAGCTATATCGTTTTCAGAACGACTGCTTATTGTTTCATTCCATATTGAGCAATATGTTTATTTCTCATGGCCAGGTGTGATAACTGTTCCAGTTGTAATAATATTTTGCAAATCATATAGAAGAACTACAGCATTCATGTCAACATTTGTACATCAGTATCGCGTTCAGCCTTTGTAAATTTTTTTCCTCTATATGCTTTTGATAAGGCTGCATCTCAGGTTGGAAACATTTACCGGATTGTGCATTAAAAAGTGAGCATTTATCACAGGCATTTTTTTGTTTGTGAAATCTAAGTTAAAACTTGTGTTGGGTCCGCCATCTAACGTTTGTTTTTTCAACTAGTGCTTATTTCGTGAATGGTAACACTTAGCTCATGTCTGATTTGACAGATAATTATTTTTATCCTTCCGCTGAACGAATATGGTTGTGTATATGCTTAAACAACGCTGGGAAATATTGCAACATTACTTCGAAAATCATGGTAATGTTGCAGAATGTGTGCGAAAATTGCGTTCGGATTTTGGAAGAAGAGAAGCACCGTCAGCTCCGTATGTTCGTTATCTTGTGAGAAAACTGAAAGAAACTGTCATCCTCATCGATAAACCAAAGCGTGAAAAGCCAAAAGCAGTGCGTACACCCGAGAATATTGCTGCTGTGGCAGAAAGTGTGCGTGAAGCGCCATCAACTCACCGTCGTTCTCAACAATTGAACATTTCGAAGACATCATTGAGACGAATTTTGCATAAAGACCTTGGTATGACGCCATACAAAGTCCAATTGGTTCAGGAGTTGAAGCCAACTGACCATCCAATGCGTTTTCGCTTCGCTAAGTGGGCCTGCGATCGACTTACAGAAGATGCCGATTTTGCCAAAAAAATCATCTTTTCAGATGAAGCTCATTTTGATCTTGGCGGGTATGTAAACAAGCAAAATTGTCGCATTTGGGGCACAGAAAACCCGCACACATACATTGAAAAGCCGCTGCACCCAAAACGAGTCACTATTTGGTGCGGATTTTGGTCCAGAGGCATAATTGGGCCATTTTTCTTCGAAAATGAGCAAGGAGTGGCCGTTACAGGCAATGGCGTTCGTTATCGGGCCATGTTGAACGAATTTTTGTTCACAAAAATTGAAGAGGAGGATATTGGCAACATTTGGTTTTAACAGGACGGCTCTACGTACACTCGATGTTTTGCGCCCTGTTTTTGAAGATCGCATTATCAGCCGCAGAGCTGATATCGTTTGGCCACCTCGGAGCTGCGATTTGACACCGTTGGACTACTATTTGTGGGGTGCCCTCAAAGATAAGTGTTGCGCCGACAAGCCTGAGACAATTGACGCTTTAAAGGACAAGCCAGAGGTGAAATACAGCTGCACACAATCGATAATGTGCTTAAAAATTGGACCGATCGTGTAGGCTACTGCATAGCAAGCCGAGGCAGCCATTTGAATGAAATTATTTTCCATTATTAACCGGAAGGATTGTACTTTCAAATAAAAAAGAAATTTGAGAAAATATATAGTCTTTTTTTTATAGAATTTTCAAAAAAAAAAGTTATTTGGCGGACCCTTTACTTTCGACCTGTCGTAGAATGCCAATAGTGCGATTTAATTGCAGGGAAACTTAATATATGATTTTTAACCTCTTGTCTTTGACTATCCGAGGCAGGCGCGTACCCAGAGAAAAATTTCGGGAGGGGGGTTTTTAATTTTTTTTGTTACTCCAATTTTTTATATTATATAATAAATAATAATAATATTTATATATATTTATATTATTTGGGCTAGTGCATTTAAAATTTCTTCCGTGGTCACTTCCACATCCCTGTGTACATTTAGAAGAGCTAACCCATTTAGCCTTTCTTCTCCAGTTTTACTTCTCATGCATGTTTTGAGTCTTCGAAGCGACGAATACCGACAACGTCGCACCAATCTTCAGGAATCGGCTTATTGATCGATATATAACATATGGATATACAAACGTTACGGGTCTGATTCAAGCAGTTCCTACAAATATTGGTTACAAAATATTTGTCAAAATTATTATATACACTAACAAAATCGGGAGCGGGTCAGTTTTCTGCTGTCAAAAGTTTGAATTGTCAAAATGCTGTAATATTAATATACCGCTTTTTTAAAAATCAAAAAGTCTGCTCTCCATTTACAGCATTTTTACTGTATTTGGGATACAAAATGGTGTTTCTTAAGATTAAATTATTTGCCCTTGTACGGAAAGTGGTTATTTTAAGATTATTTACCTTAGTTGTTCTTAGTCCATATTTTGCTGAATTTTAGCAAACAGAATTTTTTAACACAATTTTATTAATGCAGAATTTTGTATACATAAATTGTTACATGCAGACAGCTGCACATAACCAGACACAATCTTCACGTTTTTAAGTTCAACACAATGCCTTTAATGCCAATGGCTGCGACGCAGGCACTCACTGCCACGTCACAACCCCGGTTGACCGCAAGGCCTATCACCGGGACTGCGACGCAGGCACTCTCTGCTACGCCACCAAGACGTCTACAGTTGTCGATTTAGAAATAACGAAGCACTCCTGTTTAGCGATTACCAACCGATTACCGAAGCGATTATCAACTGTTTACCGATTACCGAAGCGATTACCAACTGATTACCCATTACCGAAGCTATTACCAACCAATTACCGATTACCGAAGTGATTACCAGCTGATTACCCATTGCCGAAGCGATTACCAACCGATTACTGAAGTGATTACCAACCTATTACAGATTACCGAAGCGATTACCAACTGATTATTAAGCCCGCTAGCGACTACCCGAAGCTGCATAACTAAGAGGTTATTATAAGGATAACGTATTCAATAAAGTAACTTATTTATTATAAGGATAACGTATTCAATAAAGTAACTTTGTGAATTACTGAAAACCCTGCGTCTTTTATTTTCAAAATAATTTGTGAGAGTTAGTGGACCTTTTCACAGGACCCTGGAGCTGCTGAGTTTTACCTCCGCCTTTGATAAAACCACGTCACACGTTGAAAGATGAAAAAATGCTCAACACCTGGTGAAAAAAGACCTAATGAAAATATGAAATAAAACCTAACATTAACGAGTATGTAATGAAAGAAAGCCTAAACGGAAATAATGAGTTAAGTCCTAATTTTCAGAATATTAAATAAAAAATAAGTTCAAAAAACTAAAACCCTATTGCTAAAAAGCGCTTTCTAAAAAGTATGAAACGAGAAAATATTCTAAACTGAAATTGTTATGTACAAACTATTAAATTTTTTTTTGTCCATTAAATAAACAACTTACACATAATTTATTTTATTGCATAAAATACTAACTTAAAGTGATGTTTAAAAGATATACGTGGTAGTATGTCACCTCATATATATTGAAATATGTTGCCCACTATATGTATAATGCACTTTGCCCTGAAGCTTTTGATCGCTTACTACTGATAAAAGGTATTGTTTTGTTAGGGTAGGTGGCATACGACCACGGATGTCTTTTAAACATTACTATAAATTAGATTTATGTGCAATACAATATATTATGTGTAAGTGGTTTAGTTAATAGGTAAAAAAAAATTTAATAGTTTGCACATAACAATTTCAGGTGAGAATATTTTCTCGTTTCATTCTTTTTAGAAAGCGCTTTAAAGTAGTCGGGTTTTAGTTTTTTGAACTTATTTTCTATTTAAACTATTTTGGGGACACAATTTTTATATAATCGAAAGTATTAACTACTAATTAATTATTTGATGATCAATTTATAAACAATGATGTTTATTATGGCCCTTAAAATTTTTTTTATTGCATGACTTTATGTAATATTGAAGGCGCCACATTCAATAAAATGTGACGTCACAAAGCCTTTAATAAGCGGACTAAAAGAAAACGCTTACAACGATATTGTTAATTTGTATCAAAATCTTCAAGGAATGGACCTTAGTAGAATCACTAAAACCATTAATTTTTTGCTGCTTGATTTCGATCTGTTTCTACCTTAGTTGAACCACTAAGACCAGTTGCTTGACACACTATTAAAAGAAACCTCACATTTTGTTCTGACAAGTTATTTAATTCTTATAAGTCTTTTATAAAGAAAAAATGCTTATACTGCATTCAAAAATAAACAAAAACTATAACACATATAATTTAATTACAAAAGAATGCATACGCTTATTTAATGGTTGCGTAAAACCAAAACGCTTACAAACAACCAAACTTTAATACATACAATTTAATTAACTAAAATGCATACTCTACAATTTAATAATATCGTAAAATAAAAACGCTTACAAATAACAAAAAGTTTAATACATTTTAATTTAGTTAAAATGCATAAGCTATAATTGCGTAATATAAAAAACGCTACAATATATTAAGTTAGCACAACTCATGACAAGGTCATTGATTGTGACATGAGCCCAACTGCTTATGCCTCAACATGTGTGCCTTGGCTGACACACATAGGCATCTTCTGCTGTGTTAACATTCTACACCGCGTTGAGCAGTTGCGATAACATGAAATTAAACCTCCGAAAAATGTTGTCTTGGCATCGGCTTTGGTATTGTTGGAGTTAAATTGATAGAGGAGTTTTTCTGACATTGCAATTTGATTCGCCACGCTGTAAATAGTGCAATTATAATTATTGACAGCAACAAAGCGGCCCCGCTCATGTATTGATGATGGACTACGGAGGGCTGCAGGTTAGCTGGCAAGTTCCTGATTTTTATAAGTTCACTTTGAAGATTGGTGATCTTATCCACTTGAGTTTGGAAATCTTCGATGTGCTCGCTTCCAGTTTTCACCTTAGTATATATACTGGTATTAGAAATGGTTCCAAATGACGCATATGAAAGTAATTGTTGGCTCGACTGTTCTTCATGGCCTTGAAGAATGATCATGTTGTTTTTCAACACGCAGCTTTGCTCGATGGTGAGAATTCCCGAACCCACAAGGTTTTCCCGTGATATGTCGTTGCCGCAAACTGCAGAAAGTTCTATAACTGACATGGCTGCAAACATCCAGTTGTTTGTATGGCGCAATGCCGTGAAGGTGATGTTATTGTGGATTTTCGTGAACTCACAATTTATTGCCGTTTTGTTGTTGAATAACTGGATTTCACAAATAAAAGCAGGATACTCAATTCCGAATCTTGACTGTTGATTTGGACACATGCGAATATTTTCCATTAGAATCGTACATGTATTCAAATCTTCTATTGTCAACATTGCATATTGATCGCGATGATTGTTAACCGCCAAGAATTGTGTCTTCGGAATAATTGCTACCATGCCTTCGTTGAGTTTAGTAGGGATTGCGGTCAGCTTAAACAATGAATATGCTTCTGGATCCACCAGAGGTAGTTCTAGTAGGAACATTATGTGTTTCTCGTTCACCGTAGAACGTACGGTCATTAGTTTGTAAAATTGGAGTAGGTTTTCGTTGTCGGTAGGAAGAGTTCGTGTTGAAGGGAGATGAGCCTGAATTATCTGTAACTCTTGCTTCAGTTGTTGTGGAGTTAAGATCAAAGGACTAATATTTCCGTTATGCGATTGAGTCAATGCATGAAGTAACTCTGATTGTATTTGTTGCATGTTTGTTGTGATCATTGACAGCTGAGTCACTAATGCCGTAAGCTGATTTGATTGTCGAAGTATTGTTGTTTCATTTTCGATGTGATTCATATCTTCATATATTGACCTTTGTAACTTCTTGAAATTAACTTCGGTTGCCTTCTCATCAACCTTTATTATGTTCAACGTGGAATCAATTATTGATGTTTGATTGCGTAACAAATTCATGAGGTGTTCTTCATTGAGTTTGACATTCTCTATAGTTTTTGACATAGTCTCTGCGTAGTTTGAGTTTAGTACTCCAAACAGGGCATGGGCCATATTACCGACTATATCTAATGCTCCTCGCTTCTGCCGTTTTTTTGTCAGAAGCATTTCTTCTTGTAGCAATGTACTGAACGTATGCTTGAAATGATGAATAATTGGAGCACATGATGTTTCTATTGATGGCCTTATGCACATATCTATCAGAGTATTTATTCCTTCGTCTAGTGTTTTCATATCTGACCACATTGGGCTGAGGTCATAGAATACCATGAACGTCCAGTGTGCTGATGAAAGTTTTGTTGTGCCGATGTTTTCAAAATAGATTCCTGGTTCTTCCTTAAAATTAGTTATTTTTACTGATGAGGCAAGTACTAGTGGTAGAAAGAGAAGTGAAATTATGATAGTTGTGAAGATTCCTTGTAAGTGTGTGACACCACTCTCCTCTTTGGGCTTGTACCTTCTTTACCAGACTCTGATGAACGGGAATGTATTATTTTTTGAGAGTTCTGTGGTATAATTTGGGTGTCATAGTCCTTATATTCCAAGTTGGAGTCATTGAACAGTGGGGCCAATCTGTGAATAGGTCTTTTGAACGTTCCATTTATTGTTTTCAAATCGACTACTCGAACCAGTCCGTCGTCGCCCTTGTATACCCGGGTAATTCTTCCTAATGGCCATCGAAGTACAGGAATGTTATCTTCTTTTATAATCACTAGCATTCCTTCAGTTATGTTCGGTGACGGTGTTTTCCACTTGCCTCTTTCTTGCAATTCGTGTAAGTACTTTTGTGACCATTCCTTCCAGAATTTATGTTTAAGTTCTGATGTGATTCTCCATCGTGAGCCAAGAGATGCAGTTATTGTTTGTGTATTTGCATCAACTGACGTTGTCAGAGGTTCACCCACTAGAAAGTGACCTGGTGTGAGTGCTTCGAGATCGCCGCAGTTTGATGACATTGGGATCAGTGGTCGAGAGCTGAGTATAGCTTCTATTTCAATGATAACCGTTCCAGTTCTTCGTATGTCATTGATGCCGCTGATACGCTTCGAACCAACAAGTGTTTTGCAGATTTTACTGCCGCCTCCCAAAGCCCTCCAAAATGTGGTGCTCTGGGTGGAATAAATTTGAATTCAATTGATTTTTCAGTACATGTTCGTATAAGTTTTTCTTGAGCTGTTTGAGAATAAATGGATTCCTTTAAATCAGCCAATTTGTTACTTGCTCAAAATTTGTAGCATTATCACTATACAATGTTTTGCAATGACCTCTTCTGCTAATAAATCGTCTTAGGGCTCCTATAAATGCGTCTGTTGATAGGTTAGAAACCTATAATAGGTTTCTTCTAACGATTGATGTGTTGTTGATATTGCTAAGACACGTTTTGTTTCTTTTCGCTCTAAGTCGCAAGTTTTAGAAATGTCTTTTGAATATGGTTCAGACCATTGACTGCTCTTCCCGGATAGAAAAGGTGGACCATAAAACCAAATTGAATGCTTGGATAGATTTTCTGGTTCTAGTCCTCGAGATATTGCATCGGCAGGATTTTCCTTGGAACTGACATGTCACCATTGACTTGGAATGCATAACTCTTGAATTTTTGCTATTCGGTTTGCTACAAAGGTATGAAATGAAGCTGCAGTTGACTTTATCCAAGCTAATACAATTTGCGAGTCAGTCCAAAGGAACGTTTCAGTGTTTTGTAACCGTATGTCCTTCTTTACTCTGTTTGTAAGTTCCACACCCAACACAGCTGCACATAATTCTAGCCGTGGTAGAGCTTGTTTTTTAAGTGGTGCTATTCGTGATTTTGAACAAATTAATCTGGTTCCTACAGTTTTGTCTGTGTAGGTTGAACGAATGTAGACTGCTGCTCCGTAAGCTCGTTCGGATGCGTCCACAAATGTGTGAATTTGTGTGGATACAATTTTTTGAGGCTTAAATACAAATCTGCCCACCCTTATGGTATTGAGTGCTACTATATTTGCGCGGAAATTGTTCCATTCGTGCTGAAGATTTGTAGGTAATTCATCATCCCAAGATATTTGTAATTGCCAAAGCTGTTGCAGAAATATTTTAGCTCTGACGACAACTGGCCCAAAATTACCTAATGGGTCGAAGATCCGTGCTAATTCTGAGCTCACTATTCGTTTTGTGATGTTGCTTGATGATGATATTTGCGCTCGCCAGCACAGCTGGTCAGATTTTGGTAGCCATATCATCCCGAGAGTTTTTATTGACTGACTCGATGATTCGTCTAAGTCCAGGTTGATTTCCTGGTCTTCTGGTGGAATTCCACTTAGAAGTTTAGCGTGATTAGAGCACCATTTTCTTAATTTGAAGCCAGCTTCCCTTAGTAATGCTTGAACTTGACCTTGTGATTCTAAAGCAGTGTTGATAGAATCCGTGCCACTAAGACAATCGTCAACATAAAAATCATCACGCAATATTGTTGCTCCTAAAGGATATTTCATAAGACCTTGCGAAGCTAAGTATTGGAGGCATTTTGTTGCTAAATATGGTGCTGGTGAAGTTCCATAGGTAACGGTTTTCAATCGGTAAAATTTGATGTCTTCATTTTGATTGTATCTCCAAATAATAAGTTGAAACATCTGGTCAGCCTTATTGACACATATTTGTCGATACATTTTCTCTATGTCAGCGGTGAAAACAAAGCGATGCATGCGAAAACGTAATAATATTGAAAACAAATCACTCTGTACCGTTGGCCCAGCGTGTAGAATGTCGTTAAGAGATGACCCACTGTTGGTTTTAGCGGATGCATCAAACACCACTCTAAGTTTTGTTGTAAAGCTTTCTGGTTTAAGAACACAGTGATGGGGCATGACATAGTTTAAATCTGGAATATCTCTTTCTTTAATCACTTCCATGTGTCCTTCGTACTCCTCCATAAACTTGTAGTCCGCTCTTAGTTTGGGATTACTGTTGAGTCGTCTTTCCAATGATAGGAATCGATTGACGGACATCTGTCTCGAATTTCCGAGGGTTATGGGGTTCTCTGAGAATGGCAGACGGACTACAAAGCGACTATCAGTCTTCCTTCTTATATTTTGAAGGAAATGGGTTTCGCAGCGCTGTTCTAGTAATGACATTTGATGCTCTGAGTCATTTGTGTCTTCAAGCTTCCAAAATTTTTCAATCAATTGATTCGTTGTCTCTTCGTCTGGGCTAAACATTGCACAGGTTGCCGAATTATTACCGCATCCTTCTATTTTTCCTGTCACGATCCAACCAAGTGCGGTGTTATGAAAAGTAGGAAATTCGTTGTTAATTTTGAACTGTTGTGGCCGCAATAATTGATGATAGAACTCGGCTCCTATAAGTATGTCGATTTTATCCATTTGATTGAATCTTGGATCGGCCAGCTTGATATTTTCAGGAAGTGACCAATTGGATGTATCTAACGTTTTTGTAGGTTGCGGTGACACTATGTTGGGAAGAACAAATGCTTCAATTCTGGTGGAGTAACTGCCAGCGTGTGCTTGAATCTCGAAATTTACGCGCTGTGCTACATTTTTTGTTTTACGACCTATTCCTTCGATGCAAAGCGATGCATCTGATGTTTGTAGCGAAAGTTTTGATACGACTCTTTCCGTCACTAAGTTGACCTGAGACCCGGAGTCCAATAAGGCTCGAAATTCATCGATGTGGCCGTTGTTTCCAATTACCTTAACTCTTGCAGTAGCTAATAGTATGTAGTGCTCGTTATGCTGATGCTTGTTCGCAGCTGCTACAATAGGTGTGTTTGAACTTATATTTTGCGTTTGTTTGATTTCACCTGATGCTGATTTTGCTGCTGAATTGGGTCGCTTTCCTGAAGTCTCCAAATGCAGTAATGTGTTGTGCTTACTTGTGCACTTTGTACAGGATCGTGAAGGACATACCTTGGCGGCATGATTGGGTTTGAAACAGTTAACACAAAGCTTATTCCTCTGTGTCCATTGTAATCTTTCAACTGATGACATCTTCAGGAATTTTTCGCAATAATATATTGGATGTTCTGTCGATCCACATACCTTGCAGTTGCTTGATGTTGAAATTGCTGCTGTTGTTTTTGCTCTATCTTTTCCCCCGGAAAAGAGATGCTCATGAGCCTTTCCACGCGTTTCTAGTGCTTGGAAGCGATGCTCTAAAAATCTAAGTAGTTCACGTAAGGTTATAAGCTTTTTATTGTCATTTAGCGACTGTTCAAATGTTGTTTGCGTCGCTTGGTCCAATTTTTGCAACAGTAAATGAACTACTATGACATCCCACTCGCCCACTGGAAGTCCTTGTGCGCCTAAACCATGAAGACACTCTTTCGTTATATCGTGTACGGATTTGAGCGTTTGTGCTGATTCGTTTTTCATTTTCGGCTGCGATAACAAGTTATTCAGCAATGTTGTCACAATTAACTTCCTGTTGTCGTACCTGTTGACCAAAATGTTCCATGCAATAACATAATTGGCACCTGTGATTGGTAAGTGTTTTATAAGATTGTTTGGCTCGTCTCCCAAGTGTGTTGTTAAATGAAACATTTTTTGAACGTCGCTTATTGTCGTGTTGTGAATCAGTTGAGTATAAAGATCCTTGAACGCTACCCATTGTGTGTAGCTGCCGTGAAATTTTGGTAACTCAATTTTAGGCAATTGCACCTGAAGTGGTTCATTTCTGCTGGTGCTCTGATGAGCATCCAAATTTGCACTGCTGATGTGCTGTTGTAATCCGCTTAACACGTTGTGTACCTCTGCTTCCATTTTATAATACTCATCCAACGTATATCCTTCTATATCATCACTGTTTGTTGATTGCCATAGGACATCGTTGTTCACAATAAAATCATTCATGTATTTGTCGATAAGTGCTGCTTTGTTATGATAATACGATTCAGGGTGACTTTGATTCGCCTGAACCCTGATTTCTTCAATGTTTCGCCTTAACGCTCTCATTAAAGCTCGTTGATTACGAAGTGCCTTCACTATCACTTCGTCAATATGTTGATGCTATGATGCCATCTTCCTGCTTACCACCAGCCGTGGCAGGCCTGCAGTCCTTGCGTGGAGGGGCCGTTAATTTTTTGCTGCTTGATTTCGATCTGTTTGGACCTTAGTTGAACCACTAAGACCAGTTGCTTGACACACTATTAAAAGAAACCTCACATTTTGTTCTGACAAGTTATTTAATTCTTATAAGTCTTTTATAAAGAAAAAATGCTTATACTGCATTCAAAAATAAACAAAAACTATAACACATATAATTTAATTACAAAAGAATGCATACGCTAATTTAATGGTTGCGTAAAACTAAAACGCTTACAAACAACCAAACTTTAATACATACAATTTAATTAACTAAAATGCAAACTCTACAATTTAATAATATCGTAAAATAAAAACGCTTACAAATAACAAAAAGTTTAATACATTTTAATTTAGTTAAAATGCATAAGCTATAATTGCGTAATATAAAAAACTCTACAATATATTAAGTTAGCACAACTCATGACTAGGTCATTGATTGTGACATGAGCCCAACTGCTTATGCCTCAACATGTGTGCCTTGGCTGACACACATAAACATCTTCTGCTGTGTTAACAGATATCTCATATGTCAAATTATGATTAGTAGTTTAGAAGTTAGAGTAGTTTAGAAGTTAGGGGTTTAGTTGACTTTTGTTTTTTTGGTTTTGTCCTCTAGAGGGCGCAATATTAAACTTTATGTGACGTCACATAACTTTTCTTCATCGCACAATCAAAACGCTTCTAACGATACCTCATTTGCTTGCGTCACTAAAAAAATTTTTTTTGGTCATGACTTTGTGTCCGCTAGAGGGCGGTATATTAAATTAAATTTGACGTCTTATAGCCATTAACCAGAGGACTATCAAAACGCTTCCAACGATACCTCATTTGTCAAATTATGAGAAGTAGTTTAGAAATGAGAGTGGAACAGATGAACATTCGGGTAAAAAAACAGTTGTGGTTCTTCTGGCTACGACCAGGGAAGGCTCTGACCTCTAAAAAAATGCATGGAAAATTAAATAAGGGCCCAAATTTGGGATCTTTTTTAATATAAAATATTGCCCCACCACATAAAATGATATTTGGCCTATGAAATGGTTTTCCCTTGTACGGAATTTTAAAACCACATTTCGTATAAGGGCAAATCGTTCTATCATAAATAAAAAACCATTTGGGCTTTGTACGGACATGCCCTTTTTGTTTAATGGCTATATTTCATAGAGCCATAGGAGTTAAATAACTCCTAACAATTCTAAATGAAATAACTCCTAATCAGGACTTATTTCACCAGCAACTTTTTGGGAGTTATTACATAATGAACAGACACCTAACATTGAAAGATGAAATTATTCTTAACATTGCTGAAACAACACCTAACACTTAGGAGTTCTTTCATGTGAAAGAACACTTACTTTGTATGGGAAATTTTAGGAGTTATTTAATTTTTTTTTTGTTAGGAGTTATTTCGATAAGAGTTATTTCGTGGAGCCGTTAATTAATAAACAAAAAATATTGAAAAGCTTGTGCATAATAATTTCAGTTGAGAATATTTTCTTGTTTTATACATTTAAGAGCGTGATTTTTAGTAGTCGGGTTTTAGTTTTTTGAACTATTTTTTATTTAAATTATTTTACGGATATAATTTTTATGTCAAATTATAAACAAAGGTGTTTATTATGTTATTTCACATTGTCTATAGAGGGCGTCATATTTAATTTAATATGACGTTACAAAGCCTATAACTAGCGAATGATCTAAACGCTTCCAATAATACCTCATTTGTCATATTGTGATAGTAGAAGTAATTTAGAAGTTAGGAGGTTAGTTGACTTTCTGTCCTTAAGATGACGCCATATTCAATTTAATGGGACGTCACATAACCTATATCCAGCGGACCATCAAAAGGGGATTAGTTTACTTTCTGTCCTCTAGAGCAGCGATGCCCAGCGCATAACTTTTTCCACTCTTTCCACTCTTTTACAACTTCAATATTTTCATGATTGTTGTAATTCGCCGAATTCAGTTTGCAATTTCAGCCTCGCTTCTTAATGTTATTGTTTTTGGTCTTTGGAACCATCGATAGCTGTTCTGTGTTTGCACTGTTTTTGGCATTCGTATTGTAGACGTTAACAGCATGCGTCGCACAGTGTAACGAGGTCTATGGGATGAAGGACAAAAATAGAAGAAATCATTTTAGGTACATGAAATTTAACATCTGTCATTATTTTATCAATATAAAACGCCACACAAAAAAAAACTCCCACCTCCCTTACAAAATTAACAATAAAAGTTCAATATCTCCAGTTTTAGAAAGTATAAGAAAGGAAATTTACTTGTTTATTTTTAACTGGTTTCACTTAATTATCGTATAATTATTTAATTCAGATTGGCCGCGTCCTTCACCCGCGTTTCACACAATATTCACTGAAGTTTATTAATTAAAAAATATTTTTATTTTCATACATGGCTTTGTTTAAATTTTACATAAATCTTAAGATTGAGAGAAAACAACAAAGAAAATTATTAACTGTCATCAGAATAATTCGTTGATTTACTCGACACAAGGTCAGAGAAATCGAGATCAGAAATGAAATCAGTTTTGACATCATGATCATGATACCATAAACTTCATTTAAAATTAATTCATTGTTTTCATTATCACTATTTTTTTTTTCTCAATATATTTTTAAGAGAAGATATAAAAGGATTTGGTGCAAAAGTAACCTACGGAATTTACCTTATTGTATAGTTATCAAAAATTTTTACGGGTATGATTTAAGCTAATTTTTCTAAACTATTTATGACTAGATTTTAAGGCAATGCAATTCATATTTTTACGTATTTAAGCAACCAACCTTCACTACAATCCGTACCCACGGGGATCTTATTGCTTGAAAATGACAGCGTAAAATGAGGGAGAGTAAATTGTAACCAAACTTAATAATTCTAGTGAATGTTGTAGTCAAAACCCTAACAAACAATTTCAGATGAACAACGATGAAATCAGATGCGTTTAACTTGAGAAATATTCGCCCTGGCTGAAGACCACTTTTTTCGACACCACCTAGAAAGAAGAAGATGCATAAATATTAAAAAAAATTAAAATTTTAAGATAATCGATTATTGTATTATGTATGTAAAAAAATTTTAAGTCTCTATGCATTATTGTCTTTGCACAATAAATCCTTAAATTAGAGCCCTTTTTTTGTTTCAAATGTCGAATGTAACCCTGTCATCTATTTTTTGGTATGCAATTTGTGCTCATTTTCGTCAAAACATGCTTTAGAAAAATTGATCCTGATTTTGGAGACCAAATTTAAGGAATGTGTTAAGAAAGAATTCTTTTAAGACATACTTAATAATAAAAAAAACCAAAAATGTTTTTTTTATTAGATTGCGTTTGAAATTTTATGAAAAATTTGTAATTTTTTCATTTACATTTGGACATTTTCGTCAAAACATGCTTTAAAAAGTAGTCATCAAATCTTTATTGGAATGGAGTCTGAGATCAAATTGTGGGAATGTGTTAAAAAGGGCTTGTGTTAAGACATACTTAAAACTAAAAAAATTTCTTTTATTCTTTAATTTAAGAAATTCTTTAATATTCTTTAAGAAATTTCGTTTATTTTTTTATTTCTAAGACAAAAAAGTTTGTGGTTTATAAAAATTTTTTATTTATATTTTTAAAGTTGTGTTTTTTAGCAATTACTTGTAAAATATATTTTGCTAAAGTTTCGTATATAAAAATTACTAAAATTTTTGGAATTTTGGAAAATATTCAGATCAAAACTATAAAAACTGATATTTCGTAAAATTTTCAAGGCAGCATATACCATAACTACCACAAATAGAAAGATATCAAATAACCCTTTTAGATTCACATTCCTAAGACTCAACTATAAATTTGCATACATACTTTTAAGAATTTACGACTTTTTTTCCATACCTATTTTTGTCCACCTCGTTACACTGTGCGTCGTATTCTTTATATTTTTCGTTGTGCGAACACACATTGAGTAATAGTTATTGAATATTTGCAGGTGGATACTTTTTCATATTGCATCATAATATATCATTTTTATAGGGTGTTATTATACCCTTGAAAAATGGCAAGAAAAGAATTTTCGGAAAACTGGGAGCTTGCCTATTTTTTCATAGGTAATAAGAGATTAAAAAGATTTTAATCTTAATAATATAGTTAATATACAGATTTGTTAATAATAAAACAGTAAGATAAAAAAATTATAAAAAATTAAGGTTAAAGAAAATAAAAAATATTATAAGATTAAAAAAGAAGAAAAAATGTAAATAATAAAAAATTCACAAAAAAAAAACATAAAAAAGAAAATAAAAAATTTAAAACACAAAAATTAAAAACTATAAAACAAAAAATAAAAAAAAGATATCTAAAAACCTTCACGCGGTTAAAGCTGTGTAAATCAGAATCTATTCTGAGTAGCAAAAAAAAAGCAAATAGAAATTACTTGATTCATTATTTTTACAGTGTACATATAAGCTCGCTGTCGCAGACTCTTCCAGAACTCGTGTTATTGGTAATTCCTTATTGCATCCAGATTTAAAAATTTTTTGATGTTGCTTTTTATTGTTCTTGTTGTTTTTGCACTCTTCTAATAATTTTCGTGGGCATCGCTGCTTAAAAGACGTCATTTTCAATTTAATGTGACGCCACGGACGATAAACACGCTTCTAACGATACTGCGTTTGCTTATGTTTTCTAGAGGGCGCTATTTTACATTTAATATGACGATAGCCTACAACCAGAAGATAATCAAACCGCTTCCAACGATACCTCAATTGCCAAATTATTAATAGGAGGCGTCCATTAATTACGTGAGTCGTTTAGGGGGGGGGAGGAGGGTTAAGCAAAATCTCACCAACTCTCACGTGGGGGAGAGGGGGTTCTAGCAAAAATGAAGTAATTTTTTATCAGCAAGAAACAGTGTAGAATTATGAGATAACTGGTTAAATTGAGTAAAACGTGTTTCTCTACTAAAGTATGCAACAAAGTAGCTCGTCGATTGTTTTACCGCCGGCTAGCTGAACACGCGATTCGACTAGCGCTGCGACTTGTGACAGCGACGCATGGACAAGTCACTACTTGTGTTTACGTCCGTAAATGTTTAGTTCAGTGGTCGGCACACATGAAGCACATCCCAGCAAGTACATTCATGCATACAGCATTGATGATGTAGGCATACGTTTGATGTTTTGTATGTATGCAAGCATAAATGCAAGCTCATTTTCATTTTACATGGCGATGTCAAACAAGAGCATGTGTACTGTGTGCCCGCACAATTTCTATAACTGTATGCATGGGAATTAGTAGTAATCTATGCATTCATTGTTTAGCATTCATAATTTTTTATGCATTCATTGTCTTCAATACTGCATGCATACATTACCATTAATACTGTATGCATACATTTGCATTAATATTGTAAGAGAAAAATTGTTGTTGTCATTAATTAATCATCTTTTTTATTTCAGTTTTTAAAGTTGTTATATTCTGTTATATTAATTTATATTTTGTAAATAAATTATGTACAACTGCACTCCTTAAAAATGAAATAACTCTGGAATAAACTTTTAGGCATTCTATTTTAATTCACATCATTGTTTTAACCTTATCTTTCTATAATATTTAAATTTTTAATCTTAAAGGTTTTTAAAAAAACCTATTCATTTACAATTATTTTTAAAATCCATTATTTTGTTTATAGTTACAAGTTTTAATCTGCTTCTACATCCAAACAATTGGTTTGTTATCTATTTCATTATAGTTATTTTATGTATTCTTATATGTTCTGCTGTAAAAGAACTTAGTTCTTATTTGTACTAATTTCTTATGAAAAAATCAACTTAATCAACTTATGAAAAAAAAACTTATATAAAATTAACAAAATACAAAAATCAAGTATGATTTAAGCTATCAAACATTTAGAATTTGTATTAAAATCATATAAAATCAACATTAACAAAAAACTTCATATAATTTATAAACTGCTTTCAGCCTCCCAAGTTCTTCATCAAATCACCTAAATTTTACTTGTTATTCGAAGTATGTGCTTTTAAAGCAATGCATTGCTTTGTGAATAAGCATTATCTAGTTTATAATTTCCATACAGTTGTATCTAAACCCAGAAAAAAAAGTATGTTAAGCCAAAGAAAACGCTTTTTGCCTCAAAGACTTTTGTTGGTTAAATCGTGCCCAAAGACACAAGTATTTAGTGACAAAGACGAAATTTTATTGAAATAACAAAGCCGCGTACTTAAAAATAAAGACATTATGTACGAAAAACATGCTAAAAATACAAGCAACGAAAAATTAAGTTCAATTAAAATATGTCGGTGAAGACAAATTTTTTAATAAATCAAAGAAAACTCTTTAATTTACAGACTTTTTTCAGTCGCTAGATAACAATTTTTCTGGCAAAGAAGTTATCGTTGCGGCTATTTTTTCTTTCTTGATTTATCGACAAAGAACTTTTGGATTTTGATTTGAAGACGCAGGAGTTGCTTATTTGAAGAGAAATTCCTTATTGCAAAGATTTTGTCTTTGTTACAAAGATATTTCATATTTCAGTTCATTTAAAGATATTTAATTTTTTATTTTCCTAAATTTCTTAAATATTTAAATTCCTAGAGTTTTAGAATTCCTTCAATTTCAATTACATTTATTTATTATTTTTAGAAAAAGGAAGATTTTTGGAGTTGTTCGAACACCTGCTAAATCATTTCCATTATAACCCTGGGGTTGAAATAAAATTGATGTAATGAAAACTCTTAATATTTTTGATACGCGCTTGAAGAATTACCAAAGATTAAGATTGCACCAAACATGTTTTGCGTTAGTAAATAAATAATTTTAGTGCCGCTCACAGGACAAACCATCTTACCAACATATTTTCTGCAAACATCTTCTCTTATATTCGCTTTTATGTGTGCCATGCTGTAATTTAAGGGTGTATCTATTTTTAAAGGGCAGTGGTCACTTCATTTTAACCCACCAATTTTCTTACCTTCGCATAAGATTTCTCGTGTACCTTTGGGTGTTTGCAATGCCAATCACCCATTAAACGGGTTTCTGATGTGTTTTAGTATTGCTTCGTAAAAAGGTTAACATTCTTGCTATTCAAACGCAAATTCAATTACAAATATAAAAATAACTGTAAAAATAAAACACATATAAAAAGTCAATAAAATCTCTTCCTACCTCCAGGGCATAGGCAATTTGACAGTCCATCTCTTGACAACACGCTCACTCGTGCGTGCTGGTCACTGTTGATTAACCAACATAAATTGGCCAACTTCGTCATTCAATTTACCGTTGACCCTTATATTAGCTTATACTCAAGAGCGTCTGCGGTATTGCTTAACGTGGGATGTAGCATAAAGGTTAACCTACAAAAGTTTTAAGAATTTTTTTTACTTTTGTATACTTTCTTTCCTGTGATAATACAACATAAATTTGTAAAAGCTTTCAACTGCTTTTACCTGTTTTTATTAACTGAAAACGTTATTTATTATTATTATTTATTTGGAAAAATAGTTGACATTTAAGACTTACATCTTTTATATGCTTCATATATAAAATTGATAACAACTTATTAAATAAACTATAATAAATTATTAATGTATAAGTAATTACAAAGACATTAATTGAAAAATATTTAGATTATTTCACTGAGTAATCATATAAAACTAAATACAATTGAGGTTAAAAATACGAAAGAAAACTGACTCAAATATTAATAAAAATCATTTTAAAATCAAAGAAACCAAAAATTAATTTAAGTTTTAATAAAGGATAAAAAGGTCAGAAACAGGAGAAATAGAGTTAAAAGAAATACGTGAGGATTAAATGCTTAAAGTGCTTAGTGTTGGAAATATTTTTAATTTTGCTTGGAAGTGAATTCCATAGTCTTATGGCACTAACGAAAACCAATCGGCTAGAGTTAAGGTAGTTATGCCTCGGAATAACAAGGTGCATGCTTCTGTTTGAACTACAAAACGTTTTTAGATACATAACAAAAGAACAAGTGATAAAAAAAAATAATTAAAAATTTAACTTAATACAGAGACTATAAAAACTTATAGACATTGCAACTGAAAGGTCCGGTACGAAATGAAAAATTTGTACGTACAAGACAAGAGACCCGACGAGTAACAAACCTAACGAGTAATCGCTTGCAGCAATTTGTGTTGCTAGCACAACATGTATATGTTGCTTAAAGCAGCCTGACTTTGTTTACATTTTGTTTTTGCTTGATTTGTTGTTGCTGCATTGGACTTTTTTTGTTACGCTAGGATTTTGTTCAAGTTTTGGAAGCATTTCGTTGATCGTCAGATATAAATAATTTTTTTGCGATTTTGTCTAACTGAAGCAAAGGCGTTTTAGATAAATCGCTGTATCTTTTTATTTCTTAATGGATTGAAATGCTCTTAAGGACAAAATTTTAGAAAATTGATTAATCTTTCAAATGACATTAAAATTAAATTAATCAAAAATTAATTCAATTATTTATTACCTATTTTAAACAGATTTAAAATAAAAACTCTAATCTGCTGCACAGAGTTAAGTCCACTCATAACTTTAAATTGTATTTTTTAAAGAAAATGCCGTCAATTTTGTTTTCTTGTTTTTATTTCTTTGTAACTAAATTGTTATTCGACTTATTTGTTAAAAAAGTATATATTTATCTATCTGAAGCAAAGGTGGTTTAGATAAATCGCCATATCTTTTTTGTTTCTAATCGGATTCAAATGCTCCAAAGGACAACATTTTAGAAAATTGATTAATCTTTCAAATGACATTAAAATTAAATTAATCAAAAATTCCCTTAACTAAGTAGTTTTCTCAACTCAAGGTACCCTCTATCGCAATTGCACTTTTGCAAAAAGCAAAAGTTCGAAAAAGTGACTGCTTCCTTGAGTTAGAAAAATTTGCTTGATTCAAGATAACAATTTTCTAAATACTGGAATTTTTGTAATTAAGTTATTAATTCAATAATATTTTAAATAATCAACTCTGCCTTTGCTTACATTAAGAAAATATTTTCTTGATTTTAGCCTTGTTACAGGTTCTAGAACAGCTTTTAGTACTTTACTCTTGTTTCAAGCAATCGTTTATTTTACTCAATTTTAGAAAAAAATGCTCATTATAAAATTTTTGCTCTTAACTTGAGTTTTTAGTGTTTGATTTTCGCAAATTATGCTAAGTTTTTAATTTTCTTAAAATATTATTTCTCTTCGTACTGTTCTCTCCTTACGAACAAAAACAATGAGACATGAACAATTGACATGAAAAAAAAACATGAAAAATTGAGCCAACAACAAGTATATGAAATGAAAATAGGTGAAACAAATTGGGAATGACGTCCAACAGAAGTGGATGATATACACGCGAATGCTTTTAAGGTGCAGGAAAATTTTGAAAAAGTTTGTTACTATTGCACAGTATCGAGTTAAGGGAACTTTTCACAGCACAAAAAACTAAAATGCGTGAGTGCTTAGGCTTTGTTCAGCACATTTGTGGGTGTGTGTCAATAAACCTCAAATGAAATTGTTTCTAACAAATGTCACATACGATAGATACACTGATGCCACTCAGTTGCGATTTTAATTAATTGATGGAAATGTTGCTAACAGCAGCCTGCAGTTAGTTGCACTAGCATTTTTTAAGCGTTCATTATTCACCAATACCATTTCAACACAAACTTTGGCACCACCAATAAGTAACCTACAGCATTTTCATGGAAACATTTTGCTACAGATACCAAATTGATTAAAACACACATTTTTTAACTAAAATTCGCATTTATATGACAAATATGTCACTTCTTATTCCAATTGCTATAAATCGTTCTTCATTTATATGGCTTAGAACTGAAAAACTTAGTTCAGGTGAATATTTGTTTTTCTTAAAAAATCGAAAAAATTATAGAATGTGAAAAGATTCTATTCTGCATGTTTGTTCAAAAATGTATTTTTATATAATAAATCTATTGGCACTATGATCAACTCCCGCTCTATCGTTCTTGGTAACTAAATTTGGGCTGAAGTGCAAAAAATAACGGTTTTGGTATGAAATTCAGAATTCCACACACCAAGAAACTTTTCCCAAAACATAAGGTTCCATTCTGGATTTTGTGTATGTAACAGCTGATGACAAACTGATGATTTTAATATTTCTATCTATCGTCTTTCATACCGTAAAATGGTAAATAAAATGAAAAATTAATAACAAGTGGATTATGAATAAAAAATGAATAATGAATAATAAAAAATAATGAATAAAAAAGAATAATTTAAAATTTTGTAATTCTTTGTGAATTGCATTTTTTGTTAATAACATTCAAATGAATTAAAAATTGATTCATTATTCTGAATAACGAAAATGAATAATTGAAATGAATATTTTTGTTTCACTAAATTGGCTAAAAATAATGAAAAAAATAGTTGAGGCAAGGAGAGGACAATATATCAAATTTGTCTTTTTAATTACTGAATTACATAATTACTTAATAACCTAATTACTTAATAACCCTTTGTCGGCCTTTGTAGTCTAGTGGAGAGTGCGCTAGACTCTCAACCCAAAGGTCCCTGGTTCGAATCCGGGCTCGGGCATGGTTCTTTTCACTTTCTTTGTTCTTTCTTTGTCCTACATTGAAGAATTATGGAAAACTAAAAATCCACAACTAAATTGTGGAAAATGTGAAGGGAATGGAACAACTAAGGGCTTGAAATGCTTGCCGAGGTTAAGGCATAACACTAGCCTCGTTAAAAAGCAATTCAAATTGTCTTTCGCGGTTGTTTCCCCTAATCAATAATTCACGTATAGTTCCAATCAATTCCTCTAAATAATCTATCCCTTTCCTTTCAGGTCAAAGACCAAACCTTGTTTGTATAAGGCGCATGCCTTGGTTCTTTGATCTTTAAAAAAAAAAAAAAAAAAAAAAAAAAAAACCCAATTTAACTCCAATGGAAATTTAAGTAGGGTAACGCCAGATCAAAAAGCCTTTCAAAAAAAGACAGTTTTGATAGTATCGTAAGTATAACGCAGAATTCCTTTTTATAGAGTAATAGAGAAAAAAATGTTTTATAAAAAGTTTTCATTTGAAATTAAATGTAATTCAAAGTATTGTTTAATTTATGGAAATAAATATCGGAAACATTTGAATAATATACTTTTTCTGTAGTAAAAAGCATGTACATATGTATATTTTAAAAGTAATTCAAAATTAAAATTTTAGTTAACAATTTATATTTTTTAAATATGGAAAAAATACTATGCATTGCATAAATAATTAGAATTTATTATGGTATTTAAAAAATAAATAGAGTTTTCAAAGCACAACGCATGCACAAACCTGCGTACTAGTAATACATACTGGCTAACTTATTCAAAAATCAAACGGCTAGAAGTAAACCAAAAGTAAGACAAAAAAGGGGAAAATTAATTTTTACTTTATGTTAAAATTAATTCTGAATTTAGTTTTTGAAGCACCCCAAGCTTATTATAACATAATAAAGAACCAACAAAGTTTAAAGGAGTTGTTCATTTTGGATCGCTTTCGGAATTGGAATACTTTTATAAAACATTTCAATTAATTGAAATTTAAAAGCAAAGGAAAAATCTTAAAAAATGTCATTGATTTTGTAATTTTTAAATTTTCAAAGGAAAAGGAAAAAATTTATTACAAAAAACTTCAAAACTTATTTTATAATAATTCATGTTTAAGTAAACAATATTATGAAAACCTTAAAACCAGTTGAGTTGTTTTAGTTTTCATATATGTATTCCTTTTTCACTATTTAATAAATAATGTGAGCTTACAATTTGTTAATAAGCCTACATCTTGCCTTAAAAAAACAATAATAACATATTTTTTGTTATTAAAAAAGGGCCGGATCGAAAAATAATTAAAATTAAATTAAAGAAGAAAACCAAATTGTAATTATAGCCGAATGAAACAATACTTTTCTGCTTGACCGTCGCTTTTTGAATGCGCTTGCTTTATTTTATATTCAAAATGTCGCCTTGATGCTGCTGTCGTTAAAAGCTCGCAGAGCATAACAACAACAATTACATACAAACAAGAATAACTTACAGACTACTAGAGAGAAAGAGGCAAAGTAATGTATATAATAATAATAATTTGGAATAAGGAATACAGAAACTTACAAACTATTAGTGAAGCGGATTGCAAGATAATCGAAGTAAAGTATGATACAGGGTGAACATGATAACGTATATTTAAATAAGAAACAGGGTAATAGTATAAGTTGATACTACTACAACTCGGCCATCCTGACAATGAGATCACCTGATCTCAAGTTTTCTGTTATAAAACTACTCTCGACCTTTAAGCCAAGGCTTTAAATTACCGACCGCCCACACTCCTGAATATGGAATTCTGGACTGTTGGAAATCTTCAACGTCTTCAAGCAAATATCGATCATTGCGCAAAACTTTTGCCACTCGATAAGGGCCTTTGAATTTCGGAATAAGTTTCTTAGACACACCGGTGTGAGAATCAAAATTTTTTACCATAACATAATCCCCATCATTATATATTGTTGGCTTTTGCCGTTTTTTATCTACATACTCTTTGTTGTATTCTTGTAAACATTTTTGCCTTACTTCAGCTTTTGATCGTATTTGTTCAAGACTTTGCGGTTTCACAGTGTTTTTAACTTCAACTAAATTTTCTTCTAACAAATCTTGTACTAGCCCTCTTTGTCGGGTTCCAAAGAGCATAACACTAGGGTGCTCATTAAGAGCTCTATGAACCGTGTTATTAAGAGTATGTTCTACTGCTTCGACAACAGAACACCACCTCAAACCTTTTTCCGGATTAACTAACTTTGCAATCATTGGTCCTAAACTTCTATTAATTCTCTCCACCTGGCCATTCGCTTGAGGGGATCCTGTGGCAATCTTAATGTGTTTAAAATTATTACTTTCTAAAAATTCTCTAAATTCACTCGAAGTGAAACAGCTTCCTCTATCAGAAATAATACACCTAGGGCGACTATATGCTCTAAAATAGT
Organism: Dichetophora obliterata; assembly: GCA_963920525.1. NCBI lineage: Eukaryota > Metazoa > Arthropoda > Insecta > Diptera > Sciomyzidae > Dichetophora > Dichetophora obliterata. The sequence goes on along the minus strand of OY986437.1, from coordinate 177,050,820 downwards.
CAGAAAGTGCCTGAATTACTTCCTTCGTATTTGTTGTTTTAGTCAAATACAACCGCACAAACTTTGTAAAAGCGTCCACAAATACCAAAATATGCTGCTTGGCTTTAACCGAACTATCCACAGGCCCATAGTGGTCTATGTGTACTACTTCGAAAGGTCGACTACCTTTAGGAATTTCGTGATGGATACCTTCTTCTTTACCATGTTTGGAAGAATAAACAATACACTTCAAACAATTTTTTATATGTTGATTAGCCTTTTCTCTAACTTTCGGAAACCAATAACTTTTACTTATCAAGTCAGTCACTTTATCAACTCCAAAATGCCCCATTTCATCGTGATATTTATACAAAATGTGTTCTTCCATATTTTTGGGTACACAAAACAAAACTGTGTTACTATCTTTCTTTTTATACACTACACCATTTCGCATTTCATAAAGCTTATGCTCAGAATTTTGTAACAACGTACGTAATTTACTTAACTTTTCATCTCTTCCCTGACATATTACTAAATTTTCCTCAAATGTATTCGATTCTAGTACAAGTATATTAGTGCTCCTACTTAACGCATCTACATGTTGCATACGAGACCCTTCGCGATGTTCTAGAACATAATTATAATTTTGTAATTCTAAAGCCCACCTGGCTATTCTTGGATTTAGCTCTTTTCTGTTCAAAGTCATCGTAAGCGAATTGCAATCTGTTAAAATCTTAAACTGACTTCCCTGAAGATAAACTCGAAAACGTTTTAAAGCATAAATAATAGCTAAGGTTTCCAATAAAAATGTTTAAATAAATTCAAAAAATCATCCCTGATTTCATATTTTACTTCGCTATCAATATTTAAACTAAACGTTTCTTCACTCTTAACATTAATTGACATAAGTTCATTTTCGACTACACTTTCATTTGTTTCTTTACAATAACTAATTTCATTATCTTTATCAGAATCTAAGTATCTATCAGTTTTTGTATAACACTCATTTTTATCATTCTTAATACTATCATTGTCATTTCTTTCTAAGTATCGATCCTTTTTTGTATTGCATTCATTTTCATCTTTTTCAATATCACAAAATAGTTTTACATTATCTTCATTTAAGGAATCTCTCTTTAACATAACGTTTTCATTAAAATCATCATTTGTTTTTACATTAAAATTAATTTTTTTCAAATTCAATATCTTCAGAACATTGAGTTTTTATTGCATTGCAATCATTTTTGCAGTGCTGTTCAACATCGAATACTAATTTTGCGTTAATTTTTCTCAAAAAATCCCTCCCTAACACAACATCATAGCTCATAGACTCATTTCCAACCACAAACAAATCAATTTTTATTTTCTTCTTCTCAAATACAACAAAACAAGAAATTTTCCAAAAATGTTTAATTCACTCTTATTAATACCAAAAAAAGACATTTTTAATTTATTGAAATTCATGGTAAATTCATTTTTAAACAAAAAACTGGAATTTTTGACAAAGCTGATTGGGCTCCCAGAGTCTATAAGCGTTACTAAAGATAAACAACGATTTTTTTTTATGTTCAAAAAAATACACCAAATTTCTTACGTATTCCTCTTCTTCTACAACTAATACTGGTTTTTTTCTCTGTGGACAGACTGCAACGCGGTGCTCCAAACTACCGCATCTATAGCATGAACCAACTTCGCGTTTTGGCTTCTTGCACTCAGCTGCGAAATGCCCAAATGCGTTGCAATTAAAACAACGGAGTTGCATATCTCTTTTGGTTGACGCCAAACTGGAAAACTGCTGCACTGCACGTTCTCGTTGCTTTAACTCGATCTTCGCAAATGCCTGAAGCAAATGCATTTTTGAACCAAAGCACTGCAAGTTGGCCTGCACTCGTAGCTGCTCATCAGGGATTCCTTCGATAATACAATCGACAAGCTCGTCGTCTTCAACCTGGATACGATTTCCCAATACAATTTTTTTCGTTGTAGTATTCCACGAAGCTCTCGCCGTACTTCCACATACGAGCCTCAAAGTTGCGGCGAAGTTTTAATTTATTTTCTTTGGAACCAAAGAGTTCTAGCATCTCTTTTAGCAAGTCGTCGACGCACGCTGTCAAAAAATTTGGTTTTGAGTGTAGCCATGCCAAAGCCTTGCCTTTGAGCTTATTGAACATAACTGCACGCAACACACTCTAGTCCAGAGAATAAACAGCGCCAACACTCTTTAGCTGCTCAACCCAAACACCAAAATTGAGGCCACCATCATATTCTGGCAGCAGATCTTTAATCATGTTAAGCGATGTGCCACACGATGCATCAGTTTGATGTGTAAAATTTTCCACGCACGTTGCAGCAGAGGGTTCGACTGCGGCGACTTTTTTAAAAAACTCGTTCTCTCTCATTAGCAACTGTTTCTCGCGGTTAAGCAAAGCAACTTCTCGTTTGTACATCTCAATTTCTTTTCCCTCGCTCTGTTGCTGCAAAAAATCATCCCCGTTGTTAACGTTGTATTGTTGTTGTTGATGCTCGCCACTCTCTTGTTGACTTTCGTTGGCTTCTGGTTCAGCTTGCGTTTCAGCGCGTGTCTTGTCGCAAGCGTCGTCGAGAATTCGCGGGTACTCTCCTCGCTCTTCAACGGAAAGTTCATTAATGCGCAACACCAACGCACTTTTCGAACCACTTGTTGCCAAGCCGAGTCGCTGCAGCCACTCGCGAAGCTGTACAACAGTAAATTGGCCTGGATCAATTGAATTTTCGATCGTTTTAATTTTCAACTTTCTTTTGTCTTTTTCAATCTTTTTTCTAATTATTTTGTCACTCTTTTTTCACTCTTTTTCAACTTTGTATGTAGGCGGTCTTTTTTATAACTATCTTTTTCCACTCTTTATGTTTTTTTTTTCAATGAATTGTTTGTTATTTTAAACCAACAGTTAAATTTAAAATTTGTTTTGGGTAATCCCACTTCTGATTATTATAGCCGAATGAAACAATACTTTTCTGCTTGACCGTCGCTTTTTGAATGCGCTTGCTTTATTTTATATTCAAAATGTCGCCTTGATGCTGCTGTCGTTAAAAGCTTTCAGAGCTTAACAACAACAATTACATACAAACAAGAATAACTTACAGACTACTAGAGAGAAAGAGACAAAGTAATGTATATAATAATAATAATTTGGAATAAGGAATACAGAAACTTACAAACTATGAGTGAAGCGGATTGCAAGATAAGCGAAGTAAAGTATGATACAGGGTAAACATGATAACGTATATTTAAATAAGAAACAGGGTAATAGTATAAGTTGATACTACTACATTATGAACATATTTTACCCAGAGAATCGGATTACGTTCTAATATTTTTCATAACATTATATAACGTATTAACGGAAAGTTTTTAAAATCTATTTAAAACAATTAAAGAAGAATTTTATAAAAAATTAGTTTGACATAATTTTAGTTAATTAATATGTAATCAATAATTCCATCTAAAAATTTGTTTATAAGCCTAGATTTTGCATAAAAAAAACAAAATTTATAGTATTTTCTATGAACAATCAAATTTAAAGGTATGAGTGGATTTAATCCTGTGCAGCAGATCTTTGAAAAATTTCATTTTAACGTCATTTTAAGGATTAATCAATTTTCTAAAATGTTGTCCTTTGGAGCATTTGAATCCGATTAGAAACAAAAAAGATATGGCGATTTATCTAAAACGCCTTTGCTTCAGTTAGACAAAATCGCAAAAAAATGATTTATATCTGACGATCAACGAAATGCTTCCAAAACTTGAACAAAATCCTAGCGTAACAAAAAAGTCCAATGCAGCAACAACAAATCAAGCAAAAAAAAAATGTAACCAAAGTCAGGCTGCTTTAAGCAACATATACATGTTGTGCTAGCAACACAAATCGCTGCAAGCGATTAATCGTTAGGTTTGTTACTCGTCGGGTCTCTTGTCTTGTGCGTACAAATTTTTCATTTCGTACCGGACATTTCAGTTGCAATGTCTATAAGTATTTATAGTCTCTGCTTAATATAATTAATATCATTTAACTAAAAGATCTAATCAAAATAATAATTAATTCAAAACGAAAATAAAAACCAGAGAGATACTTAAGAGAAATGTTGGAAAATTACATGCTTAAAGTTGCGTTTAGTTTTAATACTTTTTATACTTAAAGGCAGTGAATTCCACAATCTGATGGTGTTCACGTAAAAGAGTCTGTTAGAGTTTAAAAAATTATAAGTAGGGATTAAAAGATTCAGATTTCTAGTTGACCTACAAAATTGTAGCTTTTCAAATAAGTAATCAGGAGTGCGAAAGCAGATCAGGTTGTGTAAAAAGATGCAGTTTCTAGTATCCAAATAGTTAAGGATGTTGCAACCGAGTTGCGGTTCAATTGACTAATGCGGTCAAACTTTCTAAGACCAGAAATGTATCTAACAGCATTATTAAACACAAGTTGTAACTTAAGCTTGGATCGGGAATCAACTTTACTATACACTATATCTGAGTAGGAGATAATTGGCACAATCAGATGAATTACTAATTTTTTCTAGTCTCTACAGGCACAAATGATGCAGTCCACCTAAGGTTTCGCAGTACATAATAAACCTTGCTAACAACGGAATTTCCATGTTCTTCACGTGAGGAGTGAGGAGTTAATATAAAAACCAAGATTTTTAACCTTATCAACAAATTTGAGCCCGATACCATCTAAGAAAATTCCCGGTATATTATGGAAGGAGTAACTAGATTTAAAAACCGGCAAAACAAATGATTTAAGTGGATTAATGATAAGGTTGTTAGCTTTAGCCCAATTTGTTATTTTGCACAAGTCTTCGTTTACTTTCATACATAAATCATCAACGTGACCAATAGGTCTGGACAGGTACAACTGAAGATCATCCGCATATGCATGCATGGTAACATGATTGCATATTTTGAAGATGTCATCAATGAACATCGTAAATAAAAGTGGACCAAGTACCGTGCCTTGAGGTACCCCACAGGTTAAATTTCTGAAAGCGGACAAACAATTTCCCACCCTGACTCTTTGAGACCTTCTGACTAAAAACTATATAACAGACGGACCGCCGAATCAGAAAAACCAAATTCTAACTCAAGTTTCTGACATAAAAGTGCATGATCAACTGAATCAAAAGCTTTGAAAAAGTCTAACAGGCACAGCAAGCTTATGTGCCCCAGATCATGTGGCTGTCTAATGTCATCCAAGATTTTAACAATAGCTGTAGAGCAGCTGTGGCCTGATCGAAAGCCTGACTGAAGTGGGGACATAAGATTATATTTTTTATGTTTCCGAGATTTGCACGGCCATTATAGACTCCAACACTTTAGACAACGATGATAAGAGACTTACTGGGCGAAAATCAGCTGGTTCATGAGCATTACTTTTTTTTGCTATTGGAATGATTGTCGCTGCATTCCAAGCCTCAGGAAAACAAGAACTTGTGAAACAGTGATTAAATATGTGCGTCAAAAAACTTAATATGTACGGCAAAATGATTTTAATAAATTTTATTGATATACCATTCTCACCGACAGCATTTGATTTAATCTTATTTACACAACGAGCAACCTCATACTCATCCACAGCAACGAACTCAAAATTAAATGAACTTACAGAATTATTAAATCTTATACTGACGCTATTTGTGTAGATTATGTGCTTGTAATAAAATACTCATTAAGAATATCAGGGTCTACCTGACATTCGTCCGTCTTAACATTACATACCTTAGCAAGTCTTAAGTTGTTCCAAAGCTTTTTGGATGGTTGTCCAGAATCTAGTTTAGACATGAAAAACGTACGTTTTGCTAATTTAACAGACAAGTTTGCTGCATTTCTAGCTCTTTTGTGTTGCTCTCAATTTGCTATTGAGGGGTTTCTTCACCAACGATTGTACATTTTATTACGTTTTTCTAGAGCCAACTTAACATTATTTGTAAACCAAGGACAACATTTATCTGAAACACGATGATAAATTAATGGAACATGTTAGTCAAACAATGCACAAATTTTAGTAACGAATAAATTTCATTTTTCATTAACAGGACTAAAAACCAACAATCAGACCAATTTATTGAAGATAGATCATTAAACAAAGATGCATAATCGACAGATTTATAGTCACGAAAATAAAAAGTTCGTTCCGTTTCATTTGGTGTAAGATTTATATTTAAAGAACAAAAAATAAGATCGCGGTCAGAAATAAAAGAAAGTTGGTCAAAAAGCAAAACATTAGAAATATCAGAGACAACAAAAAGATCCAATAAACTCGGAGAAGCGTTAGTAGCATAACGTGTAGGTATGCTTGTATTTACTGTATGAAGTCCAACCTCAGCAAGTTTGTCGAAAAATTGCCTCAGAAGATTATCTATAGATAAAATGTTTATATTGAAATCTCCACATATAATAAAATGATCATAGTCAATTGCTAAATTTGACACACTAGCAAAAAAACGACCCAAGCAACAATTACGACACGATTATACACACACGACAAAAACACTTTGATTATCACAAATTTCAACATTAAGAAATTCAACCTCTGATCCACTAGACATCCCTAACAGATTAAACTTTAAATAGTTTTTGCAGTAAATAGCAACACCCCACCAATTCGGTTATTGCGAAATAACTTGTATTTTTTTAAATTCAAACAAGAGTCACTGTTGTGTTTGTGAAACCATGTTTCGGAGACCATGTTATGTTGTAACTTAGAGTTAAGAAAATGAAGTAGAAAAAAGCGAGATCAGATTTGTTATAAATATCTGATCTCTGCTAATAAAGAAGGGAGTTGTGATTTGATTCTGAAAATAAAATGTATACAGTCACTAGTGTGACAAACAGGTGAACTCCAAAGAACAGCGTTCTTTTTCTTGCCTAAATAAATCGAAGGACCCAGAGACGGACCCAAGGTCTCATCAATCTCTCGAAGCTGCATCAACATGGACAACTCCGGTGAGTATATTTAAGGTGATTTCGCCAACCTCGCGGCTGCCTATTGATTGGCACGAACCACCGTGCCGTTTAAATAAAAGGTGGTTAGGTAGACGGTAGATTGTAGCTCGGTGACTGAAGAACCTGCAAGTATCCTCAGCAGGGACAGCCGGTAGGATCCTTATTGTTACAGAAACAACTAGGACAATTTTGTTTGTTTAATTTTAGAGAAGAAAGTTTTAGAGAAGGAAAATTTTTGTTAGATCCTTCTTTTACAGGAACAGCAAGGGTGGGTTTAAAAACAAATGGATAAAAAAGTAATTGCTAGGATCCTTGCTGTTATAGGAATAGTAAGGACATTGGTTCTTTTGTAAAGATTCAAAGTGATCGGTGAGACCTTGCTGTTACAGGAACAACAAGGATATTTTGGAATGAACTTTTTTATGGAATTTAAATGTTTGATAGGAGCCTTATTGTTACAGGAACAATAAGGATAATTTTTTTTAGTTTTTGTAAAATCTTAAACGAATGAAAAAATTTTTAAGTTTAAGTTGTAGTTTATTGATAAAAATTATTAGCATATAAGATTGATTCTTTTAAATGCAACAATACAATAATTTACAACAGAAACTCAAAGTAACAATTTAAATAAATAACAACAGATTCATAGGAAAACTTAGTGCTAGATAAAATTTTAAGTTAAATGATTTAAGTATATTTATTGTGAGAAATTAAAGTTAGACTGTAAAGTGAGAAGTTTAAGTATAGAGTATATGTAAGATTAAATAATGAGAAAGTTTGAAAAAAAATTAGTTAGGAGAAATAGTCATAGATGAGGTGTTTAAAGGTTGTTTTGTTGCTGATGCGTTTAATACTATTTGGAAGGGTATTCCAGAGTCTAATTGCACTTATAAAAACAGTTTACTAGATTCACTGTATTTGAAGGGGGGAACTAGGAAAAAAAGGCTTCTGGCGGACCTGCAGAATTCAAGTTTTTCAAATAGATAGTAAGGACTTTTTGAATATATAAGTCGATGAAGGAAAATACAGTTTCTTGCATTGAGAAAGCTTATAATACCGCAGCCAAGAACGCGATTACTATGTGTTGATATATGATCAAACCTTCGGATACCGTAAACATATCGAGCTGCGTTGTTATATGCTACTAATAGCTTATGTGATGACCTCGAATCGAGCTTGCTACATACAACTTCAGAGTAGGTTATTATGGGCACGACTAATTGTACTATCAGTCTTCTTCTCATTTCTGTCGGAATGAATTTTGCAGTTTTTCTTAGGTTACGTAAGGAATAATAAACTTTACTTACCACACTGTTGATATGGTCTTCGCACGTAAGTGAAGAATTCATAATAAAACCGAGATTAGTTACTTTGCTAATAAGGCTTAGTTTAGTTCCATTAAGGAAGATATGAGCAGTTCAGTAAATGGGTATCTATATTTCATAACTGGTAACACATGTGATTTTATGGGGCTTAAGCAGAGGTTGTTTTCACTGGCCCATTTGGCGATTTCTAGCAGGTCATCGTTTACTCTGGCACATAAATCTTCAATGAGACCTGAAGGTCGGGAAAGATACAGTTGCAAGTCATCTGCGTACGCGTGCATTGAGACATCTTTGCAGACCGAAAAAATGTCATTTAAGAACATTGTAAAGAGTAGCGGGCCAAGTACTGATCCTTGGGGTACTCCACTACTAATTCGCCTGATCCCTGAAAATACATTCCCTATTTTAACTCTCTGCGTCCTCCCTTCTAAGTAACTTTTCAGTAGTTTGACAGCAGTATCTGAAAAGTTGAAGAACATTTTTAACTTCCTGCATAGCAAGAGGTGACTGACACTATCGAACGCTTTCGAGAAATCCAACAAACAAACCAAGGTGATCTGTCCCCTGTCAAATAGAGTTCTTATATTATCCAGAATTTTTACGACTGCGGTAGAACAGCTATGTCCAGGACGAAATCCAGACTGCAAGGGAGAGAGTAAATTCTGTTCAAGGAGATATTTAGAAATTTGTTCCGCCATTAGAGATTCAAGAACTTTTGAAATTGAGGATAGCAGACTTATGGGTCGAAAATCACTAGAGATGGCAGCTGTAGTTTTTTTTCCTATTGAAATTATTGTCGCGACTTTCCAGATGGAAGGGAATGTAGAACTTGTTAGACAGTGATTAAGAATGTGCACAAGGGAACTATTAACGTAAGGAAGTATGAGTTTAATAAACCTAATATCTATTCCATCTTCACCGACAGCATTAGATTTCATCTTTAAGATACACCTTACAACATCAGATTCATCAACTGCAGTGAACTCAAACTTCTGAAACATATTAGCGGTATTCGGACTAATAGACGGATAAGAGATTTGGCCATCGGGGCTGGCTGCAAAGAACGAATTTAGAGCATCTGGATCTAATTGACACCCTGCAATTTTGTTCTTATATCCTATTCCGATCGCCCTTAGGTTATTCCAGAGTTTCTTTGCAGGTTGTGACGAACTTAGCCTTGATAAAAAGAATCGTTTTTTGGACAGTTTCACTGCCGATGAAGCTTCGTTTCTTGCTCTTCTAAAGTCCTCCCTGTTTGAATCTGTAGGATTTCTTTTCCAAATAGTATAGGTCTTATGCCGTTTTTTCAAAAGCCTGTTTTATAGAGTTTGTGGGGATCTATTCGTGATTCGGGATGAACGTAAAGGCACGTGACTATCATATAAGGGGTCGTCCATAAACTACGTTACTGATTTTCCGGTTTTTTTTACCCCCCCCTCCCCCTGCGTTACTTTTCGTAGTGCTTTTCAAAACCCCTCCCCCCCATAAAGTAACGTGTCATATAAAATTAATTCATTCGAATGATTACACAGGGGAACAAAAAAGAATATTTTTTTTTGCGGCATAAGTTTTTGGAGCCAATTAAGATACATGGTATAAAAAGTGAACCATTTTCTAATCAACACACACTGACCACTGGTGTTGAACATATACAATTTTCTCTAAAAAAAGTTTGATACTTTGGTATTATTCTTTATGTTTTTTTGAATGTGTTATCGGAATTGAAGCTAATTTGTTGCCATTATGCAGTAACTCACATTTTAAACTTATTTTTGAGCTATCTATGAAGACCCATTGCATTTAAAAGTCCAGGAATATTCTAACAGTATACGATTTTCTCCTACTTTTCAAAGTATCGAAGAATATCTCGTTCTATAGTCCGGTAAGTTTTAACTGATACGCCAGGCTGAAGACAAAGTTTTTCTTTAAGTCTTGATGCTAGAAGCTCCGCTGATTTTTTGGATAGCTTTAGATCTGAAATTTTCCCCTGTGTATTTATTAAGCAGTTTTTTATCAAAATGAAATAACATCATTAAATTTGAATTAAGGCAAAACACACCAATAGATTTTAATGAAATATGGCTTATTTTCTTTGTTACATATGAGTGTTTATAACTTAATATCAAAAAAAGAGCTATTTTGACATATTTGAATTTTTATAAATTATGAAATATTAAAGAATTTAAAATTTTGCAAAAAAAAATGTTTTTTTCAGAAGAACTTTCTGAATATTTCCGAAACTATTCAGATAATCAAAAAACTTAGAGGTAATTTAGCTGCGGATTTTCGAATTTTTTATTTAACCAAATCAGACTTACTGTTCTGGAGTTATGTTTAAATCTAAGATGAAACCTCCTTAATTTTTAAAATAGCCGTTTATCGCGAGAACCGGAGTCAATTCAAATAATCTAAATAATAGGCTAAGATCTTTATCAATGTATATACTAAAATTAACTACCAAATCCCATGCCACAGAATCAGTGTTGTCCTGTGTTATATTTTTTGACTAGCTCTGACAATTTTCACTAGTATTAGTGACTAGTATGACTAGATACATTAAAGGAACAATTGGAAAAAAATCAATAATTAATATCATCTGTAAAAGCTATTCCATCTGCGATCCAAGATTCGATGCTCTCAATCACTGGGATAGAAGAAGCTGGTAGTTTTGTTGAGGATTCTTCAAAATAGAATTTTTCATCGGATTCTATGTCGACCCATTCAGGTGAATCCTCATTTCTAACACAAAGAAATTCACCTGGTCTTTGACAGAGTACCCTTAAAGGCTGCACCCGAGCTACACCAAGTTCTGTGTTTTTGTGTAAATGCTTTCTGAAAATTGATTTGTTTAAATAGTATGTTTTAAAGTATGTTTTAGTATGTTTCAAACTTATGGCAATTCATAGATGTTTTAAAAAAGAAATACAAGCCGCAGGTAGGACACGACCTTGAACCGTTTTCTTCTTTCTGAGAAGGACAGTACATGTCATACGGTATCTCCTTTAATCAAGAACATTCAGGCCTTAACGTCAAAGCCTGTCGCAAAAGCAAAGACCCAAATTTTTCAGACTTGTGCTGAGATGGTGAAGGAATACCGGTGGAAGAAATCTTTGAAACAAAAGTTAACCATCAATTTAGACGATCAAACATAAACATGTAAGGTTAAAAGTTTTTGAAATGATTGTGTTATTAAGTAGAGGTTTTTCGTCGATTTTTTTAATTTTCGGTAACGTTACAATATCTAAACACCTCCCCCCCCTACCGTTACTTATCGTAGTGCATTTCAAAACCCCTCCCTCCCCCTAAATTGGTAACGTAGTTTATGGACGACCCCTAAGTTAGTTACTTTGTTAATGAAGCAATTTAATTTATCGTCAACTGTACTTAAAAGCCAACAGTCAAACCAATTTTCGCGAGATAAATCGGAAAACAAAGATTCATAGTCAATCGATTTATAGTCCCGATACGTAAAAGTATTGACCAAAACAATGGGCGTGAGATGTATATCCAACGTGCAAAAAATAAGGTCATGATCAGAGATAAAGGATATCTTATCAAATAGTAGAACCGACGATATATCAGATACAACAAAAAATCCAGCAGACTAGGAGTTACATTGCTACCGAATCGAGTTGGTTCCTCCGAATTGACAATAAAAAGACCAACTTCAGAGAGATCTTCTAGAAGTTTTGTGGTTGAGCAATCCTTGCAGACCAGATTTATATTGAAGTCACCACATAATATAAAGTGGTCATAATCAATAAGACAACCAGATATGGAGGAGAGCAACGGCTCTAGGCAAGAACTGCGGCTAGGATTATATATACATGAAAGAAAAACTTTAACTCTGCTATCATATATTTCAATGTTTAAAAACTCTACTTCGGTTGCATTAGACTTGCTCAAGAATTTAACATTTCCCCTTCTATTCAGCCTATCGTGACGAAAAAGATTATAATTGTTTATACAAAGTAGAGAGTCGTTAATTACATTTGAAAACCAAGTCTCAGTGACACAGACTTTGTCTACAGAGGATTCAGAAAAAATGTATCTAGTGCAATCCAATTTGAAATCATTTAGACTTCTGGCATTAAAGTGAGCTATTTTTAAGCCAGAATGTTGCTTGCAAATAATGTCAATCATAACCTTATGTTTTCCATTAGTGTCGACATTAGAGTTATTACCAGTCATCATGGCATTTCAGAAACCTAACAAAACAAAACAATAATAATACAACAATACAGCAAAACAACAATAAGCTGCAGAGAAAAATTTTTGTGTGTGAAATGATAAAAGTGTTTAGCAAACAGAAAAGTAGGAAGATGGAAATTGAGAAGAGGATAAAAATTAAGATATCTTTAAATGTAAAATTAAGTAAAAGATTTGCAAAATATTTAAAAACAATTAAAATGAATATATGACCAAGTCTAGATATTATTTGTAATAGCCACTTCATTCTCGCTTGCTCCACAAACTGCAGTGCGCAGCTCATCCAAACTACAGATTTGGATGCTATCCGCATTTTTCTCAAGCCTTATATGAACTGCGTCCCGAAGTGTGAAAGCATTAAACAAAATTTTTTGGCGTTTATAAACAATTGCGGCTTGAAGAATTTTACGATCCTCGGAGTTTAAGCTTTCGTGAATATAAATGTTATTGTTGGAGTTAAGTCCTACTGCTCGTAGATTTACAGCAGATTTCGTGCGTCTTCTGTAATCACCAAATCCCTTTAAGGTACGGGATATCCCTTTTTGATAGTACATTTTAAAGACAATGTATTGTTAATGTTTTAAATAATAAGAAAGGACTTATAACGATAAATTATGGAGTTAAACTAATGGATATGTTGAAAAAATTTTTTTGGTTAGGCAAAATGATAGTTTTTGGCATAAAATTCTGTGGAATTTTTATCTTTGTGGCAGAAGGACTGACGTGGGTCCTGCTGGAAATATATTATTGATGGTGGATTCATTTTCCACCACCTCTCCTAAAGAGGAGATTTTCTTCTGTATATAAAGATTTAAGTTTCGTTTGAACCCTTTTTAGGAATTAAATTTTTGGTGAATTTTTTTTTTTTTAGATAACACATATTGTCAAGAACAACTTTTTGGATCCACTAAGTGACAATCATGAGGACTGTACCAGTAGGATTTTTAAAGACCATCCTGGCAAACCAAACCTGGAAGCAGATTTTATGGGAAAATAGAAAAGGAACTAAATCACCGTGGAAGATTTATCAGCAGAGAAGAGAACCAGTCAGCGTCAAGGAAGTCCAAAGCGGCATGAATTTTAAAATTTGTTATAAAATATAGAAAATAAAAAGAAGAATCTTTTAAATATAGTTAAGAAAATTTGTATTACAAAAGTCGACTAATGTATGTATGGTTAATATATGGCAAAAACCTAAAATAAATGGGAACTAAACAAAAAATATAAAAATGTGTTTTGTAAGTTTTAAAATTGTATTTGTTCATGTACCGCATGGCAGGAGGAGAATATGTATTTTTATTGAAAACTATCCCACGGAGTGTTAGAGTAAATTTGCAGGAAGCAAGACAGAAGATAGACTAGGATTATATTGAAGAAACGGACTGGTTAAACGAACGGTTATGAATGTAAATGATTTGATTTATTTGATTTTGATTTATTGAGCAAATATGTTGGCAATAAGAACAAGTCTTTTGAGTGCCGCAAAAAAAGTTAAATTACAATTGGTTTTACTTATGTTAAACTTGATTAAGAACTAGAAATTAAGTTAATTGCGAATGAGAAAAATAATATGCAACAAGTTTAAGCAATATAAAAAATGCAAACAAAATAATTACATAATGTGAGAATGGCAATTGATATAAAAGATATGATAAAATTATATATTTAACAATTCAAAATGAAGCAGTTCAAAAGAGAACTTTCAAAATTTCATAATTTGAAAATTCTGACAACGGATTCGGATTCAGCGACCCATTTTTAGTGTACCATTTTTTTTTTGCCAGCCCCGAATTCATAAAACTACAAAAAATTAAGGTGGCAACCCTATCCCCCATCTTGAATTTTAAAATTCTGACTTTAGATTCGAAATCAGCGACCCCTTAATACTGATAAATGACGTTTAAAACTCTTGAAAAGATATAATATTAGGTGGCAACCCTATCATTTCAAAATTTCATAATTTGAAAATTCTGACAACGGATTCGGATTCAGCGACCCATTTTTAGTGTACCATTTTTTTTTGCCAGCCCCGAATTCATAAAACTAAAAAAAATTAAGGTGGCAACCCTATCCCCCATCTTGAATTTTAAAATTCTGACTTTAGATTCGAAATCAGCGACCCCTTAACACTGATAAATTACGTTTAAATCTCTTGAAAAAACATATTATTAGGTTATTATTTTAATATTTTAAAATATTTTCTAATTGACGCCGAAATTTGCTACACTTGGCCAAAAACCAATTCAATACGCTGCACAGCAACCAGAACAGCATTTGTTTTTTACGCCACACGACGGTAGTGATCGATCTTAATGACCGACACAAACAAAGACAATTTTGCAAACACCACTTATTCATGTTGGAAAAATTGTCTTTGTTTTGGTTTTGACAAAGGCCTGAATTCTCCAACATGAACATTTTGACGCAAACATAAGTGTAAAACTGAAACACAGAGAATTGTTGAGATCGATCATTGTTTGAGTTTGTGACGCACAAGTAAATATTAAAACGAAGAATTCATGTTGGATGATCAACAACACGATAACTACGTTACACACAAAAATGAAATGAAAATAAAATTGTGTGTTGTGTGCTTCAAATAGTGTTTATTGACATTTATGTTGGAGATTTCTGTTACATGAGTGAAAATTTCTGAACCCTGGTTGCTACCTTCAAGATTGTAGGGTAGCACGAGGTAGTGAAGCTGTGATTAATTATGTAAACAAGAGGGCTGAGCACATAGGGTAATATGAGTTTAAGAAACTTAATTGGGATTTCATCTTCACCGGAAGCATTTGATGATTTTTGCTATAGCGTGCACGATATCTAGTTCACTGACCGCGATAAAATTTAAATGTGACGGAAAGTCTAAAGCAGATCTGCTGAAATATACCTAGTTCAAAGATTCATCAGATTCCGAGCTTGAAACAAAGAAACCGTTTAAAATATTGGGATCAATTTTATAAGATTCAATCTCTTTATAGGATATACCGATACTTTTTAAATTTTTCCATAGCTGTTTCGAAGGTAGTGAGGAACTAAGCTTGGACTGATAAAATGTTTTTTTGACAACCTAACGGCTGAGGTAGCTTCATTTCTAGCTATTTTATGCGCCTCCCAGTTCAATATAGTTGGATTACGCTTCCATCTGCAGTAAGTTTTGTTTCGCTTTTTTAAAGCCATTTTCACAGAGGTCGAAAACCATGGGCAAGATGTGTTTGTGACTCGACGAGTGCATAGGGGAAGAACATGGTTATTAAAAAGATCAACTATTTTGTTTGTAAAGAAGTTTAGTTGCTATCGACCGAACTGAGAAACCAACAATCATCCCGATTGATAAGAGACAAATCAATGTAAAGGGAGCCATAGTCAATTGACTTGAAATTTCGATAAGAAAAAGTGGTAGTAGCCGCCGCTACTGAGAGATTAATGACTAAAGTGCGTGCAAAAGATAAGGTCATGGTCGGACACAAACGAAAAGCAATACTAATGATATATCTGAGACAACAAAAATATCCAGTAAGCTTGGACAGACATTGTTAGCAAACCTTGTAGGTGTAGTTTTATTAACAATTTTAAGACCCACTTTTGTCAAATTATCTAAGAAATTAACGTAGAGGTTGTCATTTACAAGAATGTTTAAGTTCAAATCACCACATAAAATGAAATGATGGAAATCAATGACGCGTTTAGATATATCAGTGAGAAGCGGCTTTAAGCTGAACCACCTGAATTGCCAATCAGGTTGATTTAGAACTGATCACTGACTTAGAAACGACATAGCGAAAACGGTGAATGATTTGGTGCCCTTGTTTTCGGGTACCGAGTCACCGGCAGAAGTATATAGGTTTATCACGGGATGTGGCCTGGCTGCAAGAGCAGTTAAGAAAGTAGATATCCCAATTTTCATAGAGTGCACAAAGCTCCTGTTGCACGGGGACGCTTTCGAACTATGTAGGAGCCGACAATTTGACAATGTAGAGGATATTTACATATTGATTAAGTCAAATTATCTGAGGGCAACTACATACGATTCAATAATTATTGCATAATCTAGGTGTAAACAAGAGCCCGGGGAAAAAATAATTGCGTTTGCACGAAGGCTAGGTTCAGTAGAAGCTAGAGAGAGAGACTTTATAGGGGAGGACAAATCACTCCTCAAACAATTAAAAATATCCATAGTTACAGCATTTAAAGTCGGTATATTGAATCCTGAGATAAGGACAGCAGTGTTATCATTGTCAATACAAGAAAGTAACAAAGAACAGAGATGGAATAGGAGAGTTTAAGGATAATCAGGGTTTAAGGATAAGAGATGTAACACCAGTCGAAGGCGAAAGGCAGGACCAATATAAACTGTACATCAAGTGTTCATTCTGCAACAGTTTGATTGACAGACAAGGACACACAAGGGATAAGTGTCTCACGAGGAAAAATTCTCCGTATTGTGAAACATGTCAGAAGTATGGGCATGAAAGTTGTTAAATGAGTGCACCCTCATTCGCACCAAGGGGACAGCAGAAATATTTAAGACAATTTCCTAGTAGACAGCAGGAAAACGGGAACATATTTAACGATCGATTGAGTTTTTGGGCAAATAATTTTGGAAAGTTCAGTAACAGATCATTCGACATCTGAAAAAAATGTGAATGCCTGTACATCTCAGCCAATAGAAATATAAGTAACAGAGAATTTGTCGTCCGAAAGAATTGTAAATTTCTGTACATCTCATTCAGGAAGGAATGTAGAAAACATAAGTCCAGAATCGAAGGAAACAGTTGAGTCGTTGCAGGTGACATCAAAAAAGGTTATAGAAACACTCGAGGAAATAAAAGAAAAATTCGATGTGGTATTCGAGAAATTAAATGGAACTATGATAGAAGGAAAATTCAACGAGGTAGCAGGAAAATTAAATGAAAAAGTAACAACATAAATTAAATGTGGGATTAGAAAAATTAAATGAAAATATAACAAATGAAAGTTGGCATAAAAATATAATGAGGTTGGAGAATAAAAAGGGTGAATGTTTTGGAATCTAGAAAGTTAATGATGTGTTTATAGAAATTCCTTGCAAGAATGCTACAAATGGTAGACTCGTTCTTCTTGTAGATTCTGGAGCGGACACGAGTTTAGTAAAACAAAACGCATTACAAGTAATTGAGGATAGGGAAAAAGAAATAAGAAATTTGTGTGGAGTATTCGGGAGTTTCGTGAAAACACTTGGGTCAGTGAAGATAGAACATGACGAGGTAAATAATCTTAGGTTTAAGTTGCACGTAGTGGCACTATAACCAGGACTGCCTTCAGATGGCATATTAGGCCGGGATAAATTGTGGAATAAATCTATCATAAATACGATAGATAAAATAGTAACTATACATGACAAAGGAGGAAGTAATATAAAATTACCATTGAAACAAATGAATGAGTTAAGCTCAATTAATTACAGTAAGGAAATGCAAATAAAAGCTAGGACCATACGAACAGTAAGAATTAAAGTAGAGACAAAGATTCCGGTGGTAGTGGCACATAAACAGGAGATTGTGCCAGGTGTTTATTTAGGAGAAAATTTAACGAAGGTAGAGAACGATACCGCGTATGTATCAATTTTGAATTCAAATAATGAGGATGTTATCTTGCCGAGGTACTATAAACTGAAATTTTCCAATTATAACATATTTAAAATGAAGTCAGGCTCAATGTATGGAGTAAACGAGTGTAAGGTAAAAGAAGGGATTAATAAATTAACACAGACAATTAAATTAGATGAAAATTTATACTCAGAGGAAAGGTCTGCAATCGAGAACTTATTAACGGCATACCATGATATTTTTCTATTCGAAGGGGATAAATTAACATACACTCCGCGATAGAACACGAAATTCAGGTTAAGCAAATCAGCCTCCAATAAATCAAAAACAGTATAGATTACCTCAAGCACATAGAGAAGAAATTCAAGAACAGGTAGAACAACTTTTAGAAGGCGACATTATTAAGCCGAGCAAATCACCGTGGATTTCAGAAAGGTAAATGACGCAACAATTAAGCAAGTTTTTCCAATACCAAGGAATGATGAAATATTAGATCAATTAGGGCACTGTAGATATTTTTCAACATTAGATTTGGCCAGTGGGAACCATCAGGTTCTCATGAGTAAAGAAGACTGCATTTAGTACAGCATTTGGTCTTTATGAATTCAATAGAATGCCATTTGGACTCACCGGAGCTCCAGCGAATTTCCAGCGATTGATGAATAATATACTGACAGGATTACAAGGAATAGATTGTTTCGTATATTTAGATGATGTGGTAATTTATGGCAAAAATCTACAGCAACATGGGGAAAGATAAGCACAAGTATTCCAGAGACTAAGGGAAAAGTGTAAGTTTCTTCGTAGAGAAATAGAATACCTGGGAAAAAATGTTCGGAATTAGGGGCGCTATCAGATCCACAGAAATTAAAATGCGTAAAGGATATTCCAATACCGAGAAATAGGAAAGAGGTTCAAGCATTTTTAGGACTAGCTAATTATTACAGGAAGTTCATAGAAAATATGTCACAAATGGCATCACCCATTTTGGCATAACCGATTTTACCAAGCCGTTTTTACTAACTAAAGATGCGAGTATAAATAAATAAGCAACATTGAATTAATTTATAGTGATTATCAATTTAAGGAACTCGAAAAACAATCCTGATTTCAAAAACAATCTAAAACACTATCCTCATTTTAACTGGTTTGCGGCCATTGTCCAACCCAAGGACCAACGTGGAAATGAGATAAATCTCATATCCGCCAAATCAAAATCCCAATTAGTTGGATATGCATTTGGGTCAACGCAGGCATAAACGTGTGTGGAAAAGAGATATACTCTGGCACACCAATTCAGGTGATAGTGTGAGTTAAGTCTAATTTCCGATATTACATTGTAGGTATAATAGGATGAAGTAAAATTGATTTAATTATTGAAATGAAATATATTTTTCCGTTTTAAGGCGTTTACCGAATCAGAAAAATTAATCATGTTAAAGTTATTATTGAAATCACTGCACAAACATCGTAAAGGTTCATGAAGAGTGTAATTAGAATTGCACTGACTCAACTTGAAAACCAGAAAATGTCTAGTTCCTCTCCTTAGGATGTTAAAATTTAGAGCTAAGATGATTTATTCCGAATTAATCCCGCCACGAAGTAATTTATACAGAAACATGACATTAAGCATCTTTCTTCTGCTTCTTAGGGAAGGTAGTAAAATAATCTTAAGGCGTATTTCATACGATGGAAGCATAATATTGGGATTCGAACGACTATGACGTAAAGCAAAAAGTAAAAACTTTTTTTGAACAAATTCTATGGCGTCAATGTAGACATTAAATTGTGGGTTCCATATTAGCTGATGCATATTCAAGAATTGGCCTTACAAGAGAGGTATATAATTATTTAGTAGTTAAGGGATCACTGAATTCTTTAGCCCATCTTTTAATGAAACCAAGGACTCCTCTTGCCACATTTATCACCATATAAACGTAGAGATTGAAGTGAAGTTTTGAATCCATAATAACATCAAGATCGAGAAAACTGTGAACTATTTCTAAGTTAGTGTTATTTATAGTGTAATTTATGTTATAAGCAGATCTACGTGAGAATGTCATTTGCTTACATTTTTTTAAGTTTAGATTTAATAAAGGGTGTTTTTTATAGAGTGATACAACTTTGAGTTGGCATCACTGCTTTATTTGACCACCCATTTAACAGCTGATAGTTGCTTTTTGTTTTTGCGTTTGGTTTGACATTTCATTATGGATTGACTAAATGGAAATTTTTAATCAAAATAATGTTTCTGTTCGTCAAATGTATCGTGTACTTCGCCCATTTTATGGCGTACATAATCGTCCTTTAGAGCTGCTATTTCGAAGAACAATAGATCGTTTTCGGACCACATTTACTGTGACTGATAATGTGCATCCCGTGAGACGCCGAACAGTGCGCACTGAAGAATCTGTAGCCGCTGTACAGGAAAGCATTGAAGATGATCCTAATCAATCAATTCGTCGCCATTCTCAGCAACTGGGGTTGTGTCCTTCCACTTTAGGGAAGATTTTACGAAAAGATCTTGCCTTAAAACCTTTCAAGATTCAACTTGTGCAGGAATAAAAGCCAAACGACCATTGTATGCGCCGCCAATTCGGCGAATGGGCTAAAGCACAAATTGATATTGATTTTGAATTTCCATGGAAAATTTTATCTTCCGATGAAGCCCATTTTTGGTTGAATGGGTTCGTAAATAAACAGAATTTTCGTATTTGGAGTGGGAAGAATCCACAAGCTTTTGTCGAAACACCATTACATCCACAGAAAATTACTGTTTGGTGCGCTTTATGGGCTGGCGGAGTCAGAATGTTAGTGTCAATGGTGAACGGTATAGGAACATGATTCAAAGTTTTTTCGTACCTCAATTAGCTGGCATTAATCTTGCTGATATGTGGTTCCAACAAGACGGAGCCACATGCCACACAGCGGGCGCTACAATTGATTTACTCAAGAAAACTTTTGACCAAAAAATAATTTCACGAAATCGCCCAATTAATTGACCCCCAAGATCGTGTGATATAACCCCATTGGATTATTTTCTTTGGGGTAATGTAAAGTCACTTGTCTACGTCGATACACCACAGTAGTTATAATAAGCCGGTTCTGGGTCAGGCGGAGCCGCTTGTGCAAGTTGACGGCACTCTTTTGCGGTTTTTGCGGTTTTGCGGTTTTGGGTTGTGCAAGTTGACGACACTTTTTTGCGGTTTTTGCGGTTTTGCGGTTTTGGGTTGTGCAAGTTGACAGCACTTTTTGCGGTTTTGCGGTTTTGCGGTTTTGGGTTGTGCAAGTTGACGGCACTTTTTTGCGGTTTTGGGTTGTGTAAGTTGACGTCACTTTTTGCGGTTTTTGCGGTTTTGGGTTGTGCAAGCTGACAGCACTTTTTGCGGTTTTTGCGGTTTTGGGTTGTGCAAGTTGACGTCACTTTTTACGGTTTTTGCGGTTTTGGCTTGTGCAAGTTGACGATAGTTTTTGTGGTTTTGACTTATCTCCGTCCGTCCGTCCGTTTTATGGTTTTTGATAAGCAGTTGCATAAAATGTAAACATATTTGTTTTTTCAATGCTTGGGAAAATAACAAATTGTATTCTGCGGTTTTTGATAATCAGTTCCATAAAAAATATAAAAATTATGTTTTATCAATGCTTGGGAAAAAAATGAATTGTCTTCTGCGGTTTTTGGATAATATAACCATTAAAATCAAATATTAAAAGACAGTTATGAAATATTTTAAAATAAATTTTATTAAACATTTAGAATACATGCATCAATACAAGCTTAATATCTTATCACTAATAGGAAGTCCACCGTGGTTCCTTAAAGATAGCTGCATACAAATTATAGACTTTTCTCATAGTTTGGTATCGTGACCACAAAGTTGCGCAATTACAAATGTCACACATTTCCTTATCCGAATTTTTAGCATAACAGCAGTCTACCCTATGTAAACCATGTATAGAGTATGTAAAACGTAGAGATGATCTCATTTCTGTAATCATGTCTTGAAAAGCTTTAACATGATTGGAGTCTATTGATTTTTCATATTTTATTAAGAACTTTTTTAGTTCGCACGATGAAACCATATATGATTGTTGATGGTGAGAGGTATACTTTAAACTAATCTATTTTTTTAAATTATTCTTTATTAAAACCAAAACCGCGATAATGTATAGATAAGAATGAAAATTTCTTGAATTTATCAAAACCCAAAACCGCAATAATGTAAAACAATTACGAATTCTGAAAGCGGAACAGAAAGACACCATCTTTGGGACGAAAATCATGCTGGAACTGGAAAAAATGTAATCTTTCTACCACAATGCTACAATGAGTTAAAGGATAAAACTCTGGAGGCGATGAACACAGGATCATTTACATTTAAAAAATTGATGGATGGCAACAGCACTAAAACTGATTTTGAGTTTTATAATACTGAAAGAAACAATAAAATTAAACAAAATAAATAGTTTAAAAAAAAATAAATTTGATATGTTTTTATTTTAGATGTAAAATATCAGTACACTTATAAATGTAAAATTGATTATCAATAAATCGAACAAATCTAAATATTGATTTTTTACTACATTTAATATTCTTCAGAGTGCTGACTTTTTTGTATTTATAGATAATCCCCATTAGTTGCTTTAGAAATTTGTCTTCGGAATACCATTCGATATCGCTTCCAATATCCATTTTAGAGGGAGCAACGTACATCAAGTCAACAGTTTCATCCTTCAGCACTTCATCATTACACCATTGTTGAATTATTTTTTTCAATCTACAAACTTCTACAGGGTTGCCAATATTCGAAGCGCCCATTTTATTTTTAAATAAATCAAAGAAACCACAATTTTTTGTCTGTTCGTCATGAATATCATTTAATTGGGTTCAAGTAGATTTGCTTACATTATTTCTTGAATATGATATCTCGTAAATGGTCGCCATTGGCCTATAGGACATATTGTGCCCGTTTTGCAGCATTTTCCATGGTTTTCTTCAACATTTCGATGGGAATGGCTGTTATTTCTTGACAGATGTTGGTTTTCAGCTCTTCTAGGGTCTTTGGCTTGTTGACGTAAACCTTTGATTTCAAATAACCCCACAAAAAGAAGTCTGGAGGCGTTAAATCTGGTGATCTTGGCGGCCAATCGAAATCACCATTTTTTGACATCAAACGGCCAGGGAACAATTGCTTCAAAAAATCGATTGTAGTGCGGTTTGTAGTCCTATTTTCCGTTAATCACAACAAATCCTATCATATTTTATATTAAATTTTAATTTTAAAAAAATTTCTTTTTCAAAATTATTTTAAATTCAACAATTTACATAAAATCCCAAATAACTTAAGAATGTTGAACCTATTTAATAATACTTCTAAGTTTTTTTTTTCAATTATTCTTAGTTTTTTTTAAATTTTAAGGAAATTTTGACCCAACAAAAATTAAAAGAAACGGGTGACTTTTATTTTTTACTCGTCAAAAGGTCCTTAATAACCAAACAGAGTGCACTATAGGGTAAAATAACTCGATTTTGAAAATTAAATTGTGTGGCGCGCCGCACATTGGTTCCAAACATGAAAAAGCGGCCAAAACCTCATTTTTAAAGATGTTTGAAAAACATATTTTACTTCAAATACCTATTAAAGATAGATAAATGAAAAAAACTGCGATGTCAATTTTTTTTAAAATTTATTTTTTTCATTTTTAACGCCTTGAAAGTTTGGCAAAAATTTTACTAAAAAAATAGTAAAATTTTGACCCAAATTCAAACATTTTTTGTATTATCTGTACAAGTAATTTAAGTTGTTTTATATTTTCATATATTGAATCGAAGCATATGCAATTAGAATAAACTTAAAACTTTGAAAAAATTTCATGCCTAATATTTTAAAAAAATCATTGAAAATTTATTGTTTTTGAAAAATTTGGATCAGTGAAAATGGAAAAAACGAAAGTGTTCGCCGTGTTACGCCCCTATAGAAAGGTATTGGTTACTTTGTGGGATATCTTATAATACTAATAGAAGAAAAACATTTTGCCCAAACGTGCCCCAATTGGATATTCGTGTTTAGAAGGCCGAAAACCATAAGAAAAGTATAGTGGTATGTGGATCTCAAAAATGGTGGCGCCTAGTGTTATCAAAGTTATCTGAGGAAGCTTTTCTTTAAACGTAAATTTTTTGTGTGCGATCGGTTGCGTTTTATCGCGTGTTGTGTTGAAAAAACGGTCGTGTTAATAAAATGTTTGCAAAAATTAAAAGAATGCATATGCATAACGAAATTTTAAACACCGATAACATGCAAAAAAAAAAATAAAAAACAGAAAATCGTTAATTTTGTGGCAAAAAAATTAAAATGTGAAAATAACAGTGACATAAAAAAACAAATTTTGTTTGATTTAAATAAATTTTTTTCACAAATATTTCGAAAGATGGAACCAGAGTAAAAGAGAGAACCCCCGTTTTATGGAACAAAATAAAGAGTGGTTAAATTCTTGTATGGAGTTTCATTATGAAGAAGTTTTACCTTCGACTTTGAAAGGTAGTTATATGTTCAGCCAGTTACGGATTATATTGAGTAAGGGTATATTCAGTAAGGGTTATATTCAGTAAGAATAATAAGAAAAATAAGAATAAGAATTTGTGATAAAAATAAAATTAAAATTTGCCATCTTAGATTTTATATGAAATTATATACAGGGTGTCCCAGCTTTAGTGAACCACCCGTTGGGGGGTGATTCCCCGTGATGAAACGAGTGAAAAATTGTATGGGATACCCTGTATTTGAGCTCTTGGTCAGATTGCTTAGAGTAGTTAATTTTTAAATTAATGGTAATTACTTTTGGTAATAGAAAGTAATTTTATTCATGTAGGTGGAAGGCCAAAAAAAAAAAACATTTAATGAATGCAGCATTCGAAGTAAGCGCCGAAAGACCGAGATTCTTCGGAAAACGATAGAACCTAATGAATTATCTTTAGCAACCTCAATGTCGTTACGATCGATGGGCAACGAATCTGGTGCAAAGCTTTTAACGGAAATAACAGTAAATTCACCACAAAGGGCAAGTAATATTTTAAAAACTTGGAAAAAATAAAAAAAAAAAAAAATAAGTACCCCAGAAAAATATACTCCGGATGAGGCATTGTTTTTAATTGTCACGGAAAATTTAACAAAATGTACGTACAATAAATTGCAAAATGGAGCCCTCATTCGAAACCACGATTTGTGCCCATCTTATAAAGATGTTATTCTTGCAAAAAAGCGTGCCTATCCACCGAATGTGTCAATATCGGAAATCAAATGTGAAATACCGTTACAATCATTGCTTGACCACACGTGTTCCAGAATTTTAGAAATAATAAGTACGACAGACTTCCAGTTAGAAAAAAAAATTGAATTACAGCTCATGTGCAAGTATGGCTTCGATGGAAGCTCAGGGCATTCCACATTTAAGCAAAAATGGTCCGAAGAAAATGTAGGCGATGAAAATATATTCTTAACATCGATTGTACCATTACAACTGGTTGAAAAAGTTTCCAAAAAAATTGTATGGGTAAATATGTCGACATCTTCACAGCGCTTTTGCAGGCCAATGAGATTACAATGGTTACACGAAACTAATGAAATATCAAGAGCAGAGAAATTATATATTGACGCACAAATCGCTGAGCTGCAACCTTATCAAAACGATAACTACTCAGTATCTTTCGAAGTTCACCTAAGCATGATTGATGGAAAGGTGTGGTAATATAAAGAGAATAACTCAGGCTAACAAATAAGGATTAACTTTTGGATCAGAGAAAACAAAAGTAGATATGTATTTATTTTTGCGTTTTGAATTCAAATCCGCAGTCTGTTCTTTTCTTTAGGGTCAAGTTTTAGAGGTATAGGCATAAATGTGAAAAAGTTTTTTTTTTGGCAATTGGACCATATTTTTAATTTATAAGCCGATTTTAAATAACTTTTAAAGATTTTAAACAAGATTTTACTAAAATTCGTTACTATCTGTAGTTTTGAAGAAGTATTTCTGAATACATATGAAACCTCTTTCGGCTTATCTGGTCCAAAACCGTGTAAACCTGTGTTATTCTTTATCGTCTAGAGGATCAGTTCACATTTTCTGTGAAATGATTGCAAATTAAGGTTTTAAATTCGGTATCAACGAATTAAGGACAATCCATTTTATTTAGGTATCTAATGCATTAACTGGTACATCATCAATGTCATGCAACATATGCCATGCTTCGGTTTCTGAAATGAATAATGTCGAAAAAATGAAAGAAAGAGCTGTGGAAGCTAATGTCCTGAAATACAACTTACCAATACTTCACGCCTATATAAATTTTATGAATTGTTTACTGCATATTTCATATCGACTTGATTTTAAAAAGTGGAGAGTAAGAGCATTTTTTAAGCATACATACAGACATTCCTAATTTATATTATGTATATGCATTTTATACTTTTATTAGGTAAGCCAGAAAGATGGAACAAAGATTCAAATGCAAACTCGCAAAAATGTAATTCAAACTCGCTTCTTAAAAGAAACTGGCCTTCGTATAGATTTTCCTAAGCCAGGATTTAGTTCCTCAAATGACGGGAGTACAGCAAGAAGGTTTTTTGACAATATTTCACTTACAGCAGATATAACTGGTTAGTTTAACTAAATAATAAACTTTTCTTTATGAACTTAATACTTATAAAAATTAATTCATATGTAGGTATAAGTGAAGAAATCTTAAGAAGGTTTTCTGTAGTTTTGAAAACTATATCAAGTTGCAGACACATAAAGGTAGCAGAATTTGATAACTACTGTATCGATACAGTAAAACTTTACGTTGAGTTATATGGCTGGTATCACATGCCACCAAGTGTCCACAAGGTATTGATCCATGCCCCAGCTGTGGTGAAAAATTCCTTGCTTCCACTAGGTCAGCTGTCTGAGGAAGTTTTAGAAGCGACCCATAAGGTAGCAAAAAAGTTTCGACTAAATAACGCAAGAAAAATGTCCCGAATTACTACCAATGAAGACGTGTTTAACAGATGGCTGCTTTATTCAGATCCTAAAATATCGTCATCAGGAAATTTGCCAACAATTAAAACAAAACATTTACCTGAAGAAGTTTTAGCGTTATTGGAAAATTAGTGTACATAAAAATGTGTTAAATATACTTTGTATAAAATATAAAAAATTTTGTTATTTATTTTAAATTTAAAATTTTGGACTTCAGATTCGTGATCAGCGACCCCAAAAACCCCCGAATACCAATTTTGAGCTGAATTAAACAATTATTAAAGAAGTTAGCTTGTTCATGGCCGCCATTTTGTAGCCGCCATTTTGAATTTTAAATTTTTGACTTCAGATTCGTGATCAGCGACCCCAAAAACCTATATATACTTCATTTCATGAAAATCAGACCACTCCTTGAGGTTTTGGCCATCTTTTTTCGATTTGGAACCACTGTGCGCCGTCTTGTTGAAACCAGTAGTGCCTGATACGCTTTAGACGAACGATTGGCATGAAAAAATTGTTTATCATATCAAACAGTGACTTTTGCATCGTGAAGAGGTACCTCTTGAATCTCTTGTGGATTTTCAGTGGCATAAATACGGCAATTTTGTTTGTTTACCGTTCCGTTCAACTGAAAATGAGCTTCATCGCTCATTGAGTTGAGTTTTCACTATTGACTTGTTTTGTTGAATGTAAATTTCAACAATTTTAGAGCGTTCGCGTGGCGTGTACTGTTCCATTGTAAACATTTGCTTGGAATGACGCTTCAAACGCGGTATGTCATTAGTCGATTTGGAATCACTGCGGAAGGTTACAGTGTTGCCAGATGGGCGCTTCGAATATTGACAACCCGTACATTATTTTTAAAATTTATTTCAAAAGATGGTTTTTCCTTATGATTTTGTATAGTAATTGTAAATTCATCATCTTTAAATAAATTCAAAACATTTAAATCGTCACGTTTAATGCATTTACTGCAACTAGCAGGTTGAACATCTTTTTTCTGTTCTTGTTGTTCTTTAAGACTTTTTTGCTTTTTATTGATTTCCTTAGTTTTTCCAATACAGGTTCCTTGATATCGTCAATTGGTTTCTCTTCATCATGAGTTTCCGCAAACATTTTATTAAAGTCTTCATGACATTGCAAAAGTTCACTCCCGAAATAGTGTTGCTGTTGTTGAGGTTGCATTTGATGATTTTGTTGCTCTTCTTCATTCTTACTAATATCATTTTGTGTGTCCTCTAATGCTTTATCCAAATTTTATTAACATGTCCGAAGTTCACTCAAAAACTCCATGTCCTTGTCAGCACCCCAAAATACATCCTTATTCATTTTTTGTTTGTTAGTTGTACGTAAGGTGACTTTTGATTTTACACTATTACATGTTTTCAAAATGTTGAAACTATTTATAAGAAAAATTATGTATATATTTATTTATTTATTAATTTATTTATGAAAAGAACAATTTTTACAACGGTTTAAATTATATTCAAAGCAATAGATATTAAGTGTACGTAATTCATAATTGCTATAGTAGGAACATTTAATTCGTATTTCAAATGTTTCATATTTTAAATTAAAGTGACGATGAAAAACTCCTGAACTTTTATAAATTCCACCAATTTGCATTTCTTTCTCTATTAGATTTCTCCTGAAAGCCTCAATTGCATCTTGAACAGAAAATTTCCTTTCTGGAGTTGGACTATGTCTATGATAACGTTCTAAATTTTGTTGATAGAGTGAGTCATAAGAAGGCTCTCTGTATGGATATCTCAATGTTGTGGTAGATGAGGGGGTCGTATTAATATTATCATATTTAACATTTTCCAATTGAAGGGTTATGTTTACTTTTATTTGAAGAGAAGTATTTGGGATCTGTATGACAAAACTAAACTGTTTTCCATATTCAACATTGTAAAAAGTAGTAGTATTTTCATTTCGTTCATATATATAATTTCTAGTTTGATAGCATGCAATATGATGTATTTGTAGTATTACGTAAGCAATAAATATAAATATTAAAAGGTTTCTTAAGGTCATGTTTTTGTGTTGAATCTTTCCCTGGCTGCAACTATTTAAGTAATGATCATAGATAATGTCTGTATATAGTCTTTTACATCTATAATTTCGACTTCCAATGGTTTATAATTTGGATCTTGAATTCGAATTCTCTGAATTTCACCATTACTTAGAATTATTTCTGTTTCAATTTCATGATATTCAAAGCAATTAATGCTCAATCTTCTCTCTTCAAATCTACTAATATAAGTATAACGAATTGGAATATCTATATTTTCATATTCAAGTTTAAAATATCGATAAAATACTTCCTTAGAGTCAATAATTCCGCCAATATCATTTTCTTTAGTAATTAGATCCATACGAAAGGCTTCTATGGCTTCATCCACAGTAAAAAGTCTTGAAGGTTTTCCTTGAGTTGTACTCTCAAATTCTGCAGCTGTTGTTGTTGTTGTTGCCGTTGTTGTAGACAATTCTGTTACTTTCTCAGTACTTAGTAGTTCATAGATATTATGAGTTTCATCATTTAAATTTAACGGTTCAGTTTCTTTCAACAACATAAATGATATATTAATTTTCAAGATATTGTTATCAGATAGAGTTAAATTAAATTCAATACTTTTAGAGTTTTGATTAATGATAGGTATGGAAGTATTTTCTAATTTCCAAAATGGTACACTAGACACATTTCTTAAAACGAAAAATAATGTTTAAAATAGAATTAATTTCATCTTATATTTTATTCTTAGAGATATACACGCTACTAAATTTCAGTATAAAATGATAAGAATATTTAGTTTGGCTGTTTTTATATAAAAAGTCTTTATTATGTTTTATTTATTTATAATACAGATTATTTTGTAACATGTATTCATTTAAAAGTAACGCTGATTTTAAAGCACATCTTATTTGACGTTGTTTCCCTGTTTTGTTGTTGTAGTGATATTGACATTGACATGTTCTTGGATACATATTATATAATATTGATAAGTTTATTTCATCACATTGTGAAATATCTTCGATATTGAAAACACGCTGTTTTAAAAATTCTTCAATCCATTTTTGTTTCTCCGTCCCCTTTACGTATACTTTTTTATTCTTCAATAGAGATTTAAAATATCTTTGGGTGTTTTTAAATGAGTCACTTCCATAATTCCATGATAAATTATGATGATTTAATTTTAACCAATTAGATTGACGTTGATCATCTTCACATAGATCCTTGAATTCGAATGGAGCTTTTATGTGGAAACAATGAAATTCATCTTCACTAAATACGACTGCTATCTCCTTAACAATAAAACGATTATCATAGATTTTAAAACCTTGAACATCAACAGTTGCAAACATTGTGTTAAATAAATAGCCGCAGTCATCAAAACTCTTATTTATATAGAACGCATGTGTATATTTTTTATTAAATTATTTTTTTAATAACATTTGTGAGTGGTATATATTCATACATTTTATCGTGAATAAGCATACAATAAGCTGATGTACTTGGAGGGACATTCGCTCGAAATTTTAATTCAATTCTAATATCTATTGGTCCTCCTTTTACACTCTCATTCTGATGAGAGACATTTAAAACAATTATTGGTGCAATGTTGACAAAATGTTCTGGTGATAAATAAAAGTGGTTGTGGAGAACGTCCATAGTATCCTTGTTGAAATTTTTGATACATATCATAGAGTAAAGCGTAACGATTATGATCAAATCTAATGTTGAGATCGTCATAGGGATATACATCAGCGTTAAGATGAACTTTTGCATCTGATAAATTACAATGGGTGAACTTATTATCGTTTCGAAATGCTAAAATTATGTATCGAGGTCTTTCATTTTCACCTGCTAGTTTGACATTCCATAAAATATTTGTACTTTCTACAAGAGAAGGATTATGATAAACATCCCAGCTTCTAAATGATATATTAAGTGGTATTTTACTATTTATTGTTTTTAACATTTTCAATCGGTAATCATCTGAAAGTTGAATGTGTGGTACTTTCCATGTGATATTTAAGAGGCTTAACACAAGATTATCGGTGATAGTAGTTGAACTCATAATATTCTTATCATCTTTAGTTCGCATCAAAATCAATTCATGTTTACAATTCACAATTAATTTATCAAAATCTTCAGCAAATCCAAGTAAGGACTTTAAAGGAACACAAAAATTAAAATGCCCCGTTTTAAGTACAACATTATTTTTTTCAAATGGACACCATCCAGCGTTTTGAAGATTTGTACTTTCGAATTTATTAAGCGATACATAATTTTTCATATCTGACGCGATTCCTAATTGTCTTGTACGATCAATTTCTACGCCATTCATCTCATAACGAATTTCATCAAATAAGTATGCTATACAATTGTTTAAGAGTTTAACAGTTTTTGAA
This sequence comes from Dichetophora obliterata, assembly GCA_963920525.1. Lineage (NCBI taxonomy): Eukaryota > Metazoa > Arthropoda > Insecta > Diptera > Sciomyzidae > Dichetophora > Dichetophora obliterata. The sequence continues at coordinate 177,019,309 of OY986437.1, read as the reverse complement.
GTAGAACTATCGCTGTTGGATACAAATCCCTCAATATACAAAACACTCTCACTTAGTAATACATACAAGTCCTGGTTTTGTATTGGTATACGTATTTCATCATTATTTTTAAATGATTGTAAATATGATGTTTAGCTGTGGTAATCTTTTTTCAATATACTATCGTCAATAAATGGTCTATACAGAACATTAATTACGTCACTCATGTTGTTTTTTTAATTGTAATCCAATGCTTTCTAAAAACTCTTTGTTCGATTTTGTTAGATAAATTTTATGTGTGGGTTTCTTAAAAGTAGGTTTTTTATTTGAATTTGATTCTTCTTTTGTTGTTGTTGTCGGTACACTAGTGAATGAGTTGTTATGTAAATGCTTTTTATTAAAAACAATCATTCTTTATATAGGCTTTAAATGTAGTCTTATTGATATTTTTTCACCACGGAAATTAATGAGGTTACCACCTTGATCTACGACTTTAAGAACAAGAGTGCTTATTTGTCTTGTATTAACTGGTAAATATATAACATTCATTGGTATTTCAGTAATTTTGTATCCTGGACTAACTCGAAGATAGAACTGATGAATTGTATGTACAGATACTTCATTTATATATAATCCATTAATAATATTGCATTCAATTGATATTGTATTTATTTTAGAAATATCTACTGGATTATCAGAATAATTGATAACATCAGGTTCCAATATTCTTTTACTAAATCCTAGTAATGATCCAATTGAACAACCTCTATTGAAAAAAATTGGCTCCTTGGTACTATGAATTTCTGTTTGCAATGTGTTATAGTTTGCTTTTATATCTAGTAATCCGGCGTTATATGGTTCATATTCATCAACAATTTTCTCAGATATATCCATGAATTCATAGGATCCTATTGGTATTACAATTGTTTTATCACCAATGTGAAACAAATTGTTTTCATCATCCACATTTGGAATAGAATGATAAGAGTCGAAACTAATCAAACCACAAACATAATCTTGCTTGAGTTCTATAGGCGGAAAATAATTTGCAACAAGTTGTGATGAGTTTCCATTTATTGTTAAAGTAAACGACATGTTGTTGACCAATCATTAAGTAGTGAACTAAAATATGTTTCTTATACATTATTGCATTTATATTAAATCATTTACATCAATCCAAGAATTATGGTCTGAAGAAAAACCTAACCATTTAACAAAAGCTTTATTATTACGCCTTCTTAAAATTTCAACTAAATATGTTTGTGGAAATTTGGTTTTTATTAATTCATATTCAGAGAAACGTCCTTTGATTTCATTTCCTTGATAATCTTCAAGTATGTATGTAGTAGGGTTTGTATTTTGAATATTTCTGATTTTAAATATTTCAGTTGTCCAATTTGGTGTATACCCTTTTTCAAATTTATGTTTTTATTTACTTATTCTAACATTATCATTTATCTTAAATTTTGGTTTATGAAAAATTTTTGGATTGTTATAAACAGTTTTAAATATAAATTTTTCATTTAAAGAATTTACTTCATTGGGTGTCATCTTAATAGTTCTATGTAATGTGTTGTTATATTGGTTAACTAGGCTTTTATAGCTATCAATCCATTTGTATGTTCCATTAAAGCTAAACTCCTTCCACATCATTCCCTTTAAAGTTCTGTTGAAGCGTTCCACTATTGATGCTTTTAAAGTTGAATATTGATTGATACCTTTCAATGACATTAATCTTTCAAAATGCACGTTGTAAAATTCTTTCCCATCAGCCGTTTGGAAATTTTTTGGTATACGGCTACTTGTGCTGAAAATATTTTTCATTGCGGTTGTAACGTTTTCTCCAGTTTTATTTTTAATGGACTCCGCCCATGCTTTCTTTGAAAATGTGTCAATAACAGTTAGAAGGTAACGATAATTCATATTGACATTTTTATATGGAATCATTTCCACTAAATCTGCTTGCCATAAGTTATCAATTCCTTTCATTATTACATGTCTTCTTTTAAAATTTTTCCGTTCTTGTTTATGTAGTTCTTCAACTATATCTCGTTTATTATTATTATCCATATTATATATAGTCATATATCTCGTTATTGTAATACTTTTATTTTTGGATATTTTATTTTCAATTTTTTAACATCATCTGCATTAGTCTGATTTTTTCCGACTACATATTTGAACAAGAAGTCTTCAATAGTCTTTAAATAATCATTAACTTCTTCAAAGCTTTCCTTATATACAGATTTTATTCGATTATCAATTGCTGACTCAATTAAATCTATATCATTTTTAATGTTATCATTCAGTGCAACATTCAAATCTCTTGTTTTATTTTCTAACCTATTTGTTTTACTGTTTAGATTCTCCATGGCCGTATTTATATCTGCCATTTTCTTTTCATAGATGTTTGTTATCTTATTTAGATTCTCGAAAAAAAATATACGAGAAGTGGCGTCATTATCATCATTGGGTAATACTAAGTTGATAACTCTTTTCATATGTAAATTTAGGTTTTTATTTTCGTCTACATTCCAACCAATAGTATTTCGTAAAATTGCTTTGATATTTACTCTACTATTGTTATCTTTCGATAATGAAGAATGACCAAACTTATCAATATTTGAATACATTTTTAGCTATATAATTATATTAGCTTCTTTCAACTCTTCAATGATAGATATTATTTCGTTATTGTGGTTATTATGTCCAGCAGTTGATGATGATAAAAGTAATTGTAATCTTTCAACTAATTCATTGGGATCATCCCAATACTCATAGTTCGATTTATTGTTAATGAACTTTAAAACTTTAAGACCTTGTCCACGTATCAATGCGCTTGGTAAATTGAATATTTTCCTTATTATACGTTGGTATTTATAAGATTTGGTTTCTTTAATTTGATTGTTTGAATTATAATTACGTCTATGAGCATTTGTAGATAATAAAATATCTTTATAATTTTGTAAATCCCGTTTAGTGAAATGAAGGGGATTTGTGTGAAAAACTAATTCAAATAGACCAGGTGTCATCTGCCATTTATATTTTCCAACAGAAATTTTATTTTCATTAGGAATTTTTAAAAGTTCTTTCCCATATCTCCATCTACCCAATGAATCTATATTAAATCCATATACTTTATCCAATTTTTTACTATCTTTAAGTATTTGAATGTTTTGTTGTAGAGAATTGTGCTTATCTCGATTATTTTCTAATTGTTTAAGGTGTTTATAATCTGTGTTTAACTGATCATTAGCCTTACGTTTAAAATGTTTATGCCTTGTCCATAGTTCTCGATCATTTTCAATGTCTCTTCTTACTCTGTTTTCATTTTGTACTTAATTTTCTATCAAATTGTGAGTTTCCTCATTATTATTATTTTTGTTATTGTTTTTATTTTGAGAATTGAGAATTTTGTTTGATATAATGGGATGATAAATTTTTTTAATTTTATTTTTTAATTTTTTTTTAAATTTTAAATGTTTCTTTATTTTTAATTTCGTATTCGTTTTTTCTTCTTTGTTCGTGTTATCGATATATTTTTTTCATATCTTACAGGTACTAAGTCATTACCAATATCCTGACTGTTGACGTTTGTATTCAACTTGGATATTTTGTTAGCATATTTCTCTTGTTGCAATGAATGTGATTACATATTGTTCTTATTGTGAAGATCTCTTAATCGCTGTTTAAAATTTTGTTGCAACCCTTTGTTTTTTCGTTTTGTAATAATTTGGTTTTTAAACCTTTGTTTTGTTTCATTTTCCAAGTCAGATTCAGATTCTGTATTATAATTTATTTTGTTTTTGTATTTGACATCATTATTTAGTTTATTTTCATTACCAAAATCAGATTCTGACCTTACATTATAATTATCATAGCCTTTGTTTTTGCATCAGCATATCCATTATCATTTTTTAAGTCTTTATCAAATTCTACTGTTTGAATGTCGGGGTGTTTGGTGTTTGAACGTTGATAATATTTTAAATTCATTTTCAATGTTGGGTTTTATCTTGCTTGTATGCTGATATGGTTTGCTATGCCTTAGTTTATTTTTGTTCAATGAACTACGCTTTTTTAAAATTGTTTTATCAATCAATGTCAAGTGTTGATAGATACTATCATTCAATGTCAAGTGTTGATAGATATTGTGGATCAACATTTCAGTGCACATTTTGAGTGAATTTTTGTGGCATACCATCATCAATAGCATCCCAAAACATTTCTTCAACATTTTCTTTTTTGTTTTTGGCAAGATCGTTAGTGCGTTTGTTTTATTTGTTATATTCATTGTGTTCATCTTTATTAAGCATTCCAATTATTTCATTCAATGGCTTTGAAATGGGTTGAAATTTATTTTCAAGCAATTTAACTCGATCTATTTCACCTAATTTTATTTCCTTAAATTTTTCTTTTAAGATTTTCCTAGTGTTAAGGTTTGTCAAAACATTAAGGTTTTGTACTTGTATTTTTCATGATTATTGTTTCTGTGAGCTGTCTAAAATCTGGTACTTATCTGGTGTATATCTGATACTGATCTGGTATATATCTGATATTGATCTGAGGTGAAACAAGTGGTGATGTGATTTTTATATATGTATGAAATTATCGAAACCTTTTCGATACCGACCCTTGTTTATAGTATCATCTTTATTTATCACAGCAAAACCACACTTTTCTTTCCAACATTCATTACAAATCTTTATAAACATTCTGAAATCCATGTCTCCAATAACATGATCATTCAAAATAGGTTTTAAATTCATTTCATCTTGTTTGAATATAATAATCATGTTTGCATTATCACGTATTAAATGCTTAGGAATTTTTGTATAGGTTTGACACAAATAAAAACAATCAATTTGTTTATGACGGCCCATACAAAAATATTTTCGTATAGTGCTTTGTTTATCACAAATAACGTCATCAAAAATGAAAATTGAATTTGGTTTAGCTTTATCTGGACTTATAACATCTTCGTTTTCTAGGAAAGTATAGAGATTTATTCCTTTTATTGGCACAATGAGTTTCTTCAAATATTCTTATTTTGGTTGGTATAAGAATTTTGAATATATGTATATGTTTTTAAACTTTAAGCCATTTGGACCCACAATAAGACTAATCATGACGTTAGTTTTACCACAATTTGATGGTCCAACAAATAATGCACGTATTGAATTAGGTAAAAGAGGACTGTGAATAATTTTGCTTAATGATAATTTCGCTATCAATAAATAAGTCAGTATTATGAACATTAAGCTGAATACGTTGTTTAATTAACCTCATTTTGAATACTATATTAAATCGAATATAAATCAGTCATATATAACTACAATCATCATTCCCTTTTTATACTCACAACCAAATGTTAATTTTATTTTTAAAATGGGTATAATATACAAAGATAATACACATCGGCAACAGTTGAAAAGAGGATATGGTTTCATAAACAACTTAATAAATTCATTGCCAGTTGAACTTCATTTGCAGGGATATCAATTTTGTGGACCAGGAACAAAGCTTCAAAAACGTTTAGAAAGAGGTGATAAGGGTATTAATCCATTGGATGCGGCTTGTAAGGAGCATGATATTGCATATTCACAATCAAAAGATATAAACACACGGCATCAGGCTGATAATATTATATCTGAGAAAGCTTGGCAAAGAGTTACATCCAAAGATAGCGATTTGAAAGAACTTGCGTACGCTTGGTTAAAGTTAAATTTGGAATGGGCATTAAGAGAAACAAGGACAAAAGTAAATCGAAAAGAAGGCAAACCAAGCGCAAAAAGTATAAAAACCCTAAAGTGAATCGAGAGAAACTCTTTTCGTTAGCAGTTAAAAAGGGTGCAAAAATGTTGATAAAAAAGAAACCCAATTCATTCAGTGATGCCTATAAAATAGCCCATAAAGGTGTATAGTCAAGGTTTAAACGAAAAAAAATCTCAAGTTAATATACCACGAGTAATCCCAGTTCCAAAAATAGGTGGAGTTTTACCACTAATACCCATTTTAACAGCACTAGGTGCTCTTGGAGGTATAGCTTCTGGAGGATCAGCTGTAGCAAAAGCTATAAATGATATAAAAAATGGAAAAGAACAATTAGCTGAAGCTACTCGTCACAATAGATATATGGAGTCAATAGCTATGGGTAAAGGTCTATTTCTAAAACCTTAAAAAGTAGGACATGGTTTGTTTTTACGACCTCAGTCAAAAAACTCTTAAGAAAGCTACCTAAAAGACCATTAACCGATGTGGATTTAATGAAATATTGTAAATTTCTTAAATATTTTAGAGGAATTTTTATGAGAGATTCTTTACCGACAAAACCGTATACTCAAGAATGTGGTATTCTCAATTTGGATGATGTTAACGGAACCGGTACTCATTGGGTAGCTTACTATAAAAATAAAAACTATAAGGAATATTTTGATAGCTTTGGAAACTTGCAACCCCCATTAGAACTCATCAATTACTTAAAGACGCCAATATATTACAACTATGAACAAAAACAAAAATACAACACAGTTATTTGTGGTCAATTCTGTTTACAATTTTTATTTCAAAAATATAATATTACATTTTATGCGTTCACTTATCGCTAATACATAAAATTATACAATTGAAAAATAACAAATTGTCTTGCGGTTTTTGTTGATAGATAGTAGCATTCAACGGATTTTATTAAAACTTTTTGCTATATAAAGTAGTGTAATTGTTAAAAAACACAGTTTCATTCTAATTAAAATACAGTTTCAATATAATTAAAAATAAAAAACATGGAAAATAACAATAGAGAATTGGAAGAGGAATTGGAATTCGTCTGCGATCCCGAAAATTATATTATCATCAGCCCGGAACCTACATTTTACTTGATAACATCAAATTCTCATTTGGAAAATTGCGACCACTTCACCTATATATGGGCACATCCACGATTTGACGAAATCTTCACGCCGGTGCTTCAAATGTAGATTGAAGAATTATGCGAGGACAATGAAAAAACATGTACGATTCAAATTGTATTAATTAATTAATAAAAAATTTACTTTAAAACACAAAATTATTTTGTGTTTATTTTTTAAGTTTTCAAGCTTTTAATACCTTTTTATTTAATAATCTACGATGTCCCCATGCAAGGGTATTAACACCATTTTCTAATAAATAAGTTTATCATCAAAATAACTTAATACAATTTTTTCAATTTCTTGTGTATATATCTTATGAATCTTAGATCTAAAAGTTAACATTTTATCATAATAAATTTTCTTATTAAATAAACATTTTCTATAATCATCAATACTGAGGGACATCAATCATTATCGCCCTCAACACTAATAGAATACATTTTTGCCCTCAAACCAATGAATTCCTTCATTATTTTTCCATTATTTTCATCTTGCATGAGACCTAATACTTTTTTATTTTGTCGTTCTTTCTCATAAGGATTGTTGAGTTTGTAGTCGGATGTATCAAATTTTAAATGAATGTCCTGTTTAATGTCATTATAGAAGTCTTCAGTCTTAATTGAATAGATGAAAGAGTCAGTATCCATATCCATCCATATCAGAGTCAGTATCCATATCCATATAGCATAAACTTAAGTTCTCTCTAAATTTTGGAAGCATGTAATCTTGTAACATGTATTCTAAATGTTTAATAAAATTTATTTTAAAATATTTCATAACTGTCTTTTAATATTTGATGTTAATGGTTATATTATCAAAAAACCGCAGAAGACAATTCATTATTTTCCCAAGCATTGATAAAACATAATTTTTATATTTTTTATGGAACTGATTATCAAAAAACCGCAGTATACAATTTGTTATTTTCCCAAGCATTGACAAAACAAAAATGATTACATTTTATGCAACTGCTTATCAAAAACCATAAAACGGACGGACGGACGGAGATATCAAAAATGTTTACATTTTATACAACTGCTTATCAAAAAACCACAAAATCATTATTTTCCCAAGCATTGATAAAACACAAATTTTTATATTTTATGGAACTGATTATAACAACCGCAGAAGACAATTCATTATTTTCCCAAGTATTGATAAAACATAATTTTTATATTTTTTATGAAACTGATTATCAAAAACCACAGAATACAATTTATTATTTTCTGAATCATTGATAAAACATTACTTTTATATTTTTTATGGAACTGATTATCAGAAACCGCAGAGTACAATTTATTATTTTTCCAAGCATTGAAAAAACAAAAATGTTTACATTTTATGCAACTGCTTATCAAAAACCGCAAAACGGACGGACGGACGGACGGACGGAGATAAGTCAAAACCACAAAAACTATCGTCAACTTGCACAACCTAAAGCCGCAAAAACCGCAAAAAAGTGCCGTCAACTTGCACAACCCAAAACTGCAAAAAGTGCCGTCAACTTGCACAACCCAAAACCGCAAAAACCGCAAAAACGTGCCGTCAACTTGTACAACCCAAAAACGCAAAAACCGCAAAAAAGTGCCGTCAACTTGCACAAGCGGCTCCGCTGCTCCGCCTGACCCAGAACCGGCTTATTATAACTACTAACCACAAACAATTGAACACCTGGAAATCAACATTCGAAGAGTTATCAGCGATATACGGCCGCAAATGCTGCGAAAAGTTTGTGAAAATTTGTGTTCCAGAATGCGCCTTGTTCGCGCCAGTCGTGGCGGCCACATGGCCGAAGTCATATTTAAACATTAATTTTATAAAACTTTCTATTCAATAAAGATAATTTCGTTGATATATAAAATATATAGCTATATATTATTATGATTTAAACTTGTATCACTCTATAAAAAACACCCTTTATATTTAAGCTACACCAGTCCACAAGTCTATTGAGATCAGATTGTAAGAGATGTCGTTCTTCGGGTGATTTTTAACAAAGAAGAAGTTTCACGTCACCAGCATACATTAGAACGCCAGAAGTGACCGAAATAATTTTTGAAATAGAATTCTTATACAAAACCTTTTGAGTACGTCTAGATAAATACGAATTTATCCAATTTAATAATGTGACAGGAAACCCAATAATGTGCAGTTTTTTCAAAAGAAGATTATGATTAATTCTGTCGAAGGCTTTGCTAAAGTCCGTATAAATAACATCAGTCTGCAGTCCCAAAGTAAAACCATTTATAACACTCTTAGTAAACTCTAAGAGGTTTGTTGTAGTGGACTTACCCTTCAGAAAACTATGTTGAGAGACAGAAATGGTGGAAGACACGGAGTGGGTTAATTGATCAGTTATGATTTTCTCAAATAACTTAGGGATGGCACTTAATTTTGCAATACCTCGATAGTTAGAAACATCTATCTTGGAGCCAGATTTATGAACCATGTAAGGAAATATTTAAAATGTTTGCTAGAGGAGTACACAGGTTTGTAGCACATTGCTTAAAAATACAGCTTGGAATTTTATCAGGGCCGGTCGTAAAAGAGTATTTTACTTGTCGAAGATAACACATAACAATATTTAGGTCTATTACAGGAGTTTCAAAAGAGTTAACTGGCGGGAGAAAAGGATACACCGTGCTAGTATTAAATGGTATATCGGAGTAAGTTGATTTAAAGAAGTTTGCAAACATGTTAGAAATTACACTGTCACAAGATGATTCTTCCTGATTGAATTTCATAAGGGGTGGAAAGCTGTAGGCTTTACGTTTTGAGTTAACAAAACTATACAAAAGTTTTGGATTATCCTTAAATTGAGATTTTATGTTAATTATATAAGCAGAATAGCATTGTTTATTTAATAGTTGATATCTATAACGACAAGAAGAATAGGAAGCAAAGTCTAAACTAGAACCAGATATTTTATATTTTTTAAATAAACAATTTTGTAGTGCCTTTAGGTTATTTGTTAACCAGGGTGGAGCAACACTTTTTTTTGGGACGGACAATAAGAAACACCTTTGCAGAGTATCATTGAAAAACTGTACAGAAGATTCGACGTCATAATAAGAATATGATGTTCCGCTAGTTAAATTTGGAGACCAAGCAGTCTGCGAAAGTAAGGAATTACGTTTTACATAGTCCTTTCTTAAATTATAAACTTTTTTATTTCGCGCATCAGCAGTTACTTTATCTTCTTTTTCGTGGGAGAGTAAAACTGTTATTGCAAGAGTTAGATGATGTACATCTTCTGGAAGAGATACGGGATTCGAACAATGGAGATTAACAGTAGTGCATCTATCTACAAATACAAGGTCTAGGGTTCTGTGGTTTATATTTAAAATATCATTGACTTGTTGAAGACACAGATCAGATAGCTTATCTAAGAAATCATTTATCCAATCTTTATTGGAAAAAGGAGTAAGAAATGAAGAATAGTCAGACGATCTCCAAGTCACAAAAGGTAGGTTAAAATCACCTAGCACAATAAGAATGTCTTTATATTTTAAAATATTCTGAACTTTTTCGATGGCGTGTATATGTTTTAAATAACTTGTTAAGTCGCATAAAGGAGGAATGTAAGAGCAGGTAACATAAATAATACTATTATTCAATTTAACTGCAACACAAATTAACTCAATGTCAATGGTGTCAAGAATTGTCAATTCTTCAGATACAAACGAGTTTTGAACAGCTATCAAAACACCACCACCGATCTCATCATGACGATCTTTTCGAAAAATTTTATATTTATTGCACATTAAGGCTATTCATAGTTTGAATGCGCTGGTCTGCTATTTGTACGATTTGCTATTTGTACGCCAATTTACGAAAGCGTATTTTGCTTTGTTGTTGTTTTGCATACAAACACAAATACGCAGGCACGCGTAAGTAAAAGTAGCCCTTGGACGTGTTTTTTGTACCTCGTATTTTTATGCTCTGTCTACAGCCGCATAATCACATACATCACAGGGTTGCATATTTTTTTAATACGACAGTCACATGGCGAGGTGCTCACAGTTTAAACAATAACAAATGCTATAAATACGATTTGTTGAATGTACGCTTAAACTGTGAATTGCCTTATTATTTCAAAATTTAAGATATTAGAGCGAAGTCTCTGTAAAAATTATAACGTTATTTCGAAATCACAACTGTTAATGAAAATATCGGAAAGTTTGGAGATAAGACCCCTGACATTTTGGTACACAAGCTCTAATTTAGACTTGCGGTTTATTAATCGTTTTTTGGATGAGATTCAGGGCTATTTCGGGGACGCGGCAAATGTGCAACATTTACAGGTCTTGCTTTTAAATTCAAATTCGCGTGCAATTGTGTTTGGCTGCCAAAAGCTTACATCAACTATAGACAAAAATAAATTTTTAGGAACTGTTAATCTAAAAGAAGTAATCGATCTTACATTTGAATATTTGAATTTATAAACCGAAAGATGTAAGGAACACTTCAACTTTGATTTAATGAAAACATCTATATCAATCTCTGTTGTATCCGCAGCTAAGCGAGAAACAAAGATTGATTTAGTTGGTGGAATTGCAATTAATGGCTTAGGTGGAACAGAAACCTGAGAAGTAAGAGGAACAACCTTGGAATCGACCAGAGTTGGTGAAAGAGAAACAGTTTGGGCAGAAGACATGACTGGCAATGAAGGTGGAGGTGCCAGCACTGGCAAAGGAGCAGAAATCGATATGTTTACTGTATTCGAAGTAGAAGTTAAAATAGGTGGAGGGGCTGTTATACCACAAATATCCATGTCATCAACAATGTCATGTACAGAAGAATGTAGAGTTGGAGTTGAATCCGTTTTTTGCTTACTACGCAAAGACATGTGGTTTTTTTTTCTTTTTGGGTGAAGAAATTGACTCTTCAAAATATTTAAAATCGTTGAAAATAGACTGGTATTTATAAAATTTTGTAGATAGCGAAGAAAGTTCCTTACTTATTTCAGAGAAGCCTTACTTCGTCTGCTTGAAAAGCTTGTAGAAGTTGATGTCAGCCAATCTACATTTCTCGCAAGACCAACGCAACCCTTTACCTTCCTCAATACAATCCGCAACTCGACCTGTCACGACTGCACATTTGGTATGAACAGCATTCTCACATAACCAACATGATAAAAACCCCTTACAGAGCAGTCAGGCTCATATTAAAATAATGGAAGATAAAAGAACGAAAATAAGGCAAAAAAAAAACACTGCAATTAATTGACAAGCAAAAATTTTAAAAAATTTTTCATTAAGAAAAAAAAGAAAAATTAACATTGTAACCACCCTGTACTTAAAGTTGCTGAAAGTATACAGCAATTTCCAAAAGAATGCAGCAAAAATTTAAAATACATTTGATGTACAACTGCTAATGTAAGAATGAGGCAAATAATCAAACGAAGAACAAAAACAACAGAAACAAGCGAATATGAATTTAAAAACAAACCTCAAAAACTTTGCTCCACAGCTTATGAAAATTTTGTCAGAAACAAATTTTATTTTTCTTTTTTGATAGAATTAAATGGAAAAGTAAACAAAAATTATAAAAACGGGACTGAAAGACGTCCTCAAATGTCCCAAAAAGCACAAGTTTACACAAAAGTTAGACTTTAATATTCAAAAACACTGGAATAACTTAAAAAATTTTCGCAACCAAGTTATCAAACAACCTGTTCAGAACGAGAGTTGATTGAGAACTGATTAGAAGCAGTGTTATCACAGGGTGAAGTAGAGACGATCGACCAATTGCATTTGCAAGGAGGTCATTAAACAGCGCAGAGAAATGGTATTCGACAATAGAAAAAGAGTTTTTGGCAATTGTTTGGGCGACAAAAAATTTTAGAGCATATATGTTGGGAAAGCCGTTCAAGATATATACAGATTACCAACCATTGAGAGGAATAGCGAATCTGAACCAAACGTCGAGATTAGCAAGGCTTAGACACAAAATGTCAGAGTATGATTTTTAAAAAAAATTATTAATAAGGGAAAAATAAATTAAACGCCGACGCCTTGAGAAGAATACCGCGTGGAAGTGAAGAAGTTGCACTAGTCCAAACGCAGGAGAAGATAATAGGAGTGCAGAGGCCATTTACAAATGTATATATTGATCTAATTGGTATACTACCAGAAACTTGTTTAGTAAATAAATATATTTTGATACTCCAAGACGAATTCTCGAAATATTTTAAGTGTATTGCCGTACCTAATGTGGACGCAATCTCGATAGGAATTGCCATATTGAATAATAATATTCCTGAAACAATAATAACTGATAACAATTCCAGTTTTACATTAAAATTATTTTCGAATATTTGTAAAAGATTGGGCATCAGAGATTTCCGGGTTACAAAGGACCGAACACTATCGGAAAGTTCTTTGAAAAACAAAGAACAAATGTGAGCACATTTCATTAGGGAACATATAGCAGAATACTTGTTAAAGTCAGATAGAAGGATTCCAAGTTGGGAACAAGGGTTAAAAGAAACAACAAATATATATAATAGTAAAATACAGACGTCAACACAGAATAATTATTTTCAGGAGTTACACGGGGGGAAGGCAGAGCTAATAAGCAAAGAGGTTAATATGGTTAAGACAAGATCAAAGACAAGAGAAATGGAAATAACCAAGGATAGTGAAGAGAACACAGAGTCAGTAGCGAAGGTAGATGATAGCACATAGCACAGCAAAACGATAAAAACATAGTGGTTCTTACAGACAGAAAGGATATAAAAAGAATATTAAAGGATTTTCATGATTTGCCATTAGGAGGTCATCAAGAAGCACTAAGAACGTTCTATAGAATAAGACAACAAAACAAATGGAAGGAAATGCAGAAATTAAGGAATATGTAAGAGCATGCCATAAATGTCAAGTAAATAAAAGTTCTAGACTCACCAAAATGCCTATGGTATTGACAGACACACCAACACGTCCGTTTGACAAAGTTTATATGGATATAATCGGCCTATTGCCAGAGACTGTGTCTGGTAATAAATACATTTTAGCGTTTCAATATGATTTTTCGAAGTATATGGCATGTGTTGCGATACCAGATGCCGAAGCAAGCACGATATCGAAAGCATTTTTTAACGAAATTATATTTGGCCACAATACACGAAGGGTATTAATTACAGACAACAGCTAAAATTTTATTTCACGCGTGTTTTCAGATGTAAGTAAAATGTTAGGTATTAAAAAGTAAAATGTTAGGTATTAAAAAGTAACATTTTACACCGTATCATCCACAAGCAAATGGTTCCTTAGAAAGAAGACTAGGCATTTGGCAGAATATTTGAGAGGTTTTGCAAAAGAAGGCGGGTTGAATTGGGATCAGTGGCTATCTTTCGCTATGCACGTTCACAATAACACACCGCATATGGCAACAAAGCAAACACCTTTAAAAACATTATATGGGTTTAACTCAGAAATGCCAATTAATTTAAAGCGAAAGTGTAGTCCAACGCCGAAGATACCTTAAAAGTAATGAAATACCAAAATCAGAGAGCGCACGAACTGGTAAGACAGAACTAGGAGCGTGCAAAAGAAGTATTTAAAAAATATTATGATAATACTTTAAATGCAGTATAATTCAAAATTGGGGATAGGGTCCTAATGAAGAATCAAGCAAAGTAGAATAAATTTTTACCAATATGGATAGGACCATATGAAGTTTTAGCTGTTAAAACTCCAGTAATTTCTCCCAGAGATTTCGATAAAGGGGAAAGTAAAGAAAATTTATAACAATTTAGAAAAAAATTGTTTCATGGGAATTAGAAATAGAAAAAGACAGTTAAGGTATTAGAATTTTAAACAAAACGGTGAGTAAAGCGAAAAAGTAAGTAGCATAGTATACATATTAGGAGTACAATTATTAGGACAAAATAAATATTATATTATAGAAGATTTATTAAAAGTATAAAAAAGAAATGTGTTCATATAAAACAGAATTTTCAAAAAAAGTTACATGAAAACAAAATTAGGAAAGAAGTCAATGTGAAAGCATATTTGTGGCCAAAATAGTAAAGAAAAGTTTATGGCATCAAGATATAGAAGAAAGGAATATAAATGGAAAAAAAAATAAAAGGCATTTAAATGAAACAATAAGAAACGGAGAAAATCTAAAGTAAGAGGCAAATGTGTTGGCATTTTCAAAGTGAATGACGCTGTTACAGAAATCCCTCGCAAAGATTAAATTCTAGTACAACGCATTCTACTTGTAGATCCCAACTACACTTTTAATACAAATTCTTTAGAGTTTGTTTGTTTGATGAAAAACAAGAATTTGTATTTAAAATCAAGTATGATTTAAACTATCAAACATTTAGAATTTGTATTTAAATCATATAAAATCAACATAATAAATAACAAGGTCATTTAGAAAAAACTTTAATCAAATGGTAGAGCACGACCAAACAGAAACAAGCTGAATATATATCAGCAAAAATCTAAAAACAACTTCAGTAACCATGCTTTGTTAGTGGAAGACTTCCAGCAGACTGTTGGACTCCATAATCTATATATATAAAACAAAGTCGGGTTTGTTACACCATTTATAACTTAAGAACGGCTGGACCGATTTTAATGATCTTTTATTTGTTGGACTTGTGTTCATCCCGAATAGCAGAATAACTATTAATATATCGGAAAAACTCAGGGGGCGTGGCACCTCCCATACAAAGTAAACCTTCTATATCGAATAGCTTTGGAATTATAGGTAGCACAGCAACGGAATTCGGTATTCGACCTTAATTTTCACTTGCCATTCTACTGGTAAAATTTTATGGGCGTTGGACGTAGGGCGTGGCACTTTTCAGCAGCCCAAATTTTCAGTATAACTTTCAAGCTATAAGTCACATTAATGAAATTCGCTTAGAACACACAATTTAGTCGTGTCTTTCGACTGCCAAAATTGAGCAAGTATAGGCCAAAGGAGTGTGGCACCGCCCATACAATACAAATTTATGATATCTTTATATATATCTAGCTTTGGAACTAAATGCCGTATAATAATGAAATTCAGTATGGAGTTGCCACTTGGTGATATCCTTCTACTGGAAAACTGGGATGGGCTCTGGAAAAGGGGGTGTGGCTCTGCCCATACACTTTAAATTTTTGATATCAGGTAGCTTTGGAACTAAATGTCGTATAACAACGAAATTCAGTATGAAATTACTATTGGGTGATATCCTTCTACTAGAAAACTGAGACGGTCATTAACCAAGGGGGTGTGGCTCCGCCCATACAAGCCAAATTTTTGATATCGAATAGCTTTGGAAATAAATATCATATAACAATGAAATTCAGTATGGAGTTACTTATTGGTCAGGCATTTCTACTGGAAAACTGGCACGGGCATTGGAAACTTGGCGTGGCTTCGCCCACACAAGCTAAATTCAATTCAATATACTTTACTGCAAAAACTAACTTTTTTCTGGCATTTAATAATCAAAATCAAATCTTCTAAACGAATTAAAATTTCCTTATTATTAATTTTAAAACCGTAACTTTTGCAACTGAAAGAGATTTTTATCTTTATTACTTTTTGGTAAAGTTGGCTTGGTTGCATTTTCCCTAAAAAAAAAAAAATAATAAATACGTTATTTTCGTATAACAATTAAGAAGAAATTTGCTGATACGCAATTGAAATACTTAATTTTAGTATTTAATAAACTATTACTTAATAAATTTTTTGTATTAATTTTATCACATTTTTATCATATTTTTATCATATTTTATCACATGGTATCATTTTATGAGTTGAGAATTTCTGTCATTAATGATAATAATCTTAGTTATAAAATTTTAAATAGTTTAGTATATAAGTATTATATTGTTGTTATTGATTCTAAAAATGCGGCGTGCAAAAGACTCAAGTCTTAAATGCCAACAATATTTTTAAATAAATAAATAAAATAAATAAAAAAAATCTAAATTAATAAAATAAAGTCGGGTTAGTTATACCATTTACATATAACATATAAAGATCGGCTGGACCGATTTAAATAATCTCTTATGTAAGTTAACACAAGATTCTGTCGAAATCGCTTAGAAGACAAAATCTGTGCTACATTCAAAAGTACGTGACTTTTGATAAATTTTCCAGCTGCATGGTTTTTAACGTGGGAGGATCCACTATGTAGAAAACCAGCAGTAACAACAACAATAACAATAGCCAAAATATGAAGCAAAGAGAGCACCAACGACAGCAACAATATCAACAGTAGTAACAACAACAGCAACAACAACAACTACATCAACTACATTATCATCTTCAATGTGCCCAGAATAGGTATAACTTAGGGTAACTTTCAATTAATAAGTTAGTTTTTAAGTGAATGTTTAATAAAGAAGTGGCACATAGTGCCTAAAATAAAAATTCGTTTTTAAACTTTAACTGGCGCCCAACGAAAACTGAAGTTCTTATAAAGAATAAACTTAAAACTGAAAGAAAAATTAATTAAAATACCATAAAATAGAAAAAACTGAAAGAAAATTAATGTGCTAAAATACCATAAGGCAAATAAAAACAAACTGAAAGAAAATTAAATGTACTTTAAAAGAACTAAAGATAAACAATCAATTAAAATACAATAAGACAGATAAACAACGAAGGAGAACTTTACGAGAGTTATACGATCGACATAGCAAAAGGAGAAGAACACAGCAAACAAAGTAAAAAAAGAAAATCAAGAGATAAGGAAATAAACTGTTAATATGATTATGTTTATGTAAGTACTCAGTGATCTGTTTTTTTTTTGAGGTTACATATTGAATTAAATTATTTAAAGTTTTTTGTAAGAATAAACTATAAAAAATAGAAATTATAAAAAAATTTTAAAATTATTATTTTTCATTTAAAAAAAAAAAATGTCCGACGAACAACTAAGAATAATAATTTCTGCTGCTGTTACCACAGCAACAGAAAGAACTAGGTTGGTATTTGAACGGACAATAGAACAACTGACGGAACGAATCAGGACTTTAGAAACACCAGCTAGGGTAGAACAATATAAGCCAGTTGAGATAAATCCGGCTGTGAAATGCGAACAATCTCTAGATATAGTAAAGTCACTACCTGAATTCAATGGCGACAAGACACGCTATGTTAGTTGGAGACAAGCTGCCTTTGCAGCTTATAAGCTTTTTGATAAATATGAAAATAGCTCGAGGCACTACCAAGCGGTAGCAATTATGCGAAATAAAATTGTAGGCCCGGCTGATCAGGTATTATCATCATTCAACACAATCCTTAATTTCAACGCAATTGTTGCGCGTTTAGACTTTACATACGCGGACAAAAGACCCATTTATTTAATTGAACAAGAGATGTCGACTCTCCGTCAAGGAAAGCTTTCAATTGTAGCATTTTATGATGAAGTGGAAAAAAAATTAACACTTATCTTATATATAAAAATGGATGTATGTATGTGGGTATGTGGGTATGTGGGTATGTGGGTATATGGCTATATCACGTATAGACTCCAAAACCGCTGAACCGATCTTTATGAAATTTTCAGGGAACATAAAGCCACATCTTGAGAGTGTTCCTGTGAGGTTTCGTAACGGTTGGAGAAGGGGGCGTGGTACCTCCCATACAAGCCAAATTTGCTCCATCGATCACAAACAAAAAAAAAAGAAAAATATCTCACGGTTTCAATCGTAAAAAACTAAGATTTGGGGATTTTGTTCAGATGGTTACTGTCGGTAACTGTACAAAAAATGGGCGTGGTCGTTATATAAATACGCCCACTTTTTCGAAATCATGGCAATTCCGGAGTTCTGCACATTTTTACAGTGAAACTTGCTCTTTAGGTGCTCCAAGAGACGAACACAATTTATAAATGTTTTCACGCCCACTTTTAACGCCCACAAATCAATATCTATATATATATACTAGCTGAAACCCGGCGCGTTGCTGCCACTCTCCCTATTCAAACGCCCATAAAATGTTATCAGTTAAACAGCATGTCTAAATTGAGGTAGAATACTGAATTCCGAGACTGTGCGACCTATATCCACAAAGCCATTCGATATAACAAATTAGGGTTGTATAGGAAGTGCCACGCCCTCTTGATCACCGCTCATAGAATGTAATCAATTAAACTGCATGTGTACATGGAGGTTGAATACCGAATTCCAAAACTGTGCGACATATATCTCCAAAACTATTCGATAGCACAAATTTAGGTTGTATGGGAGATGCCACTGCCCTTTTCCTTACGCCCATAAAATTTAACCAATGAAACTGCATGTGTAAATTGAGGTCGAATACTGAATTCCGAGGCTGAGTTACCTATAACTCCAAAGCTATTCGATATCGCAAACTTGGGTTAAGTTGGAGGTGCCACGCCCCCCGACAAACTCTAAAAAATTTTATCAGTAAATCTGCATGCGTAAATTTTGGTCAAATACTGAATTCCGATGCTGTGCGACCTATAACTCCAAAGCTATTTGATAGCACAAAGTTGGGTTGTATAGGAAGTGTCACTCCCCTTTTCCCTACGCCCATAAAATGTAAGAAATGAAAGTGCATCTATAAATTTAGGTCGAATACCGATTTCTTACGCTGTCAACCTATAACTTCAAAGCAATTCGATATTGCAAATTTGGGATGTTAGGGAGATGTCAGGCCTCCTTGTCCAACTCCCATAAAATTTCATCACTGAAACGGTACGTCTAAATTGTGGCCGAATACCGAATTTCTAAGCTGTGCAACCCATAACGCTATTCGATAACACAAATTGTTTTTATATGAATGGGAGGTAAAAGAAGGTGTGGCATTTCTTCTTAAACCATCTCGTACTCAAACCAAAGCCACTTACAAAATTTGAGCTCAATCGGACCAATAGTTTCGGAGTATTGTGATATTTCCAAAAGTAGGCGTAGATGAAGTGTGACAACGCCCGTTTTTATTAAAGTTAGTGACAGTCATCATAAGAACTTATTTACCAAATTTTAATTTAATACGACCAAAACCTTCTTAAATATAGCATTTTTATTGATTTGTGGGCGATAAAAGGGTGTGGCATTACTTTTTCCTAAACCTTTGCGTAGCAGTTACGAACAAACCAGTAGAAGGAAGTATCCTATTTGGTCTAGTCGTTTTCAAGTTTTAAGCATCCGAACAAATCACGATTAATTTTTATATGTACAGATATTGATTTGTGGGCGCTAAAAGTGGGCGTGAAAACATTTATGTATCGTGACTGCCTCTTGGAGCACCTACACAGCAAGTTTGAGTATAAAAATGTGTAGAACTCCGGAATTGCCATGATTTCGAAAAAGTGAGCGTATATATATTGCGACGAAAAAGTTATTTTTGTACAGTTACTGACAGTTACCATCTGAACAAAATGATAATATCTTAGTTTTTACGATCGAAACCGTCTGATATATATCCCTTATTTCCCTTATTTATCCCTAACGATGTGTGTCTGGCAGTGTGATGTCTATAGACTCCAAAACTACTGAACCGATTGACCTGAAATTTTAGCAGTCGATTTGTTTCAGGTACGAGATGGTTGAGGAAAAAAATTTGCCACACCCCCCTTTTACCGCCCCCAAATCAATAAAAATGTTATATTTCAGTCGGTTTGGGTCGTATATGGCTAAAATTTTGTAATTTAGTATGTACGGTTACTGTCGACAACTGTCCTAAAAATGGGTTTCCACGCCCCCTTTTACCGCCCACAAATAAATGAAAATGGTTTATTTCAGACGGTTTTGGTCGTATAAGACTTAAATTTGTTACTTTGGTTTGTGAAGTTACTGACAGTAACTGTACGAAAAATTGGTTTCCACGCCCCCTTTTGCGCCCACAAATCAGTGAAAATGCTATATTTCATGCAGTTTTGGCCGTATGAGACTAACATATGATACTTAAGTTTGTATGGTTACTTTCGGCAATTGTACTAAAAAAGGGCGTCAGCGCTATATAGCCACACCCACTTTTTAAGAAACCATCAAAATTGACTACTGGGTCGATTGAGCTAAAATGTTGGCTTAGTTTGTACGGTTACTGTTAGCAACTGTACTAAAAATTGGTCTCCACGCCCCCCTTTTACCGCCCACAAACCAATGAAAACGTTATATTTCAACGGTTTGGGTCGTATTAGACAAAAATTTTGTAATTCAGTACATATGGTTACTCTCGGCAAGTGCACTAAAAATAGGCCTGCCCTACTTTAGTTAAACTCACTTTTCGGGGAGTTAGCGTCCAGTGAAGTAAAGTGCGCCAGGCTTAACCTAAATTGAGCTGAAATTTGGGCAGTCGATTTGTTTCGATTACGAGATGGCTCAAGGGAAACATTTTACCGCACCCCTTTTTACCGCTTGCAAAACAACAAAAATGCTATATTTCGCACGGTTTTGATCGTATTAGACTAAAATGTGGTTATTTAGTGCACATGGCTACTTTCGGCAGCTGTACTGAAAATGGTGAATATATTTGACATTTCTTGACATTTTTGCGTATAGCAGTAAGGCGGTCTGTGGCAGAACAACGTTTGCCGAGGAGATAGATTGTTCCTGTGAGGTTTGGTAACGTTTGGACGAGGGGGCGTGGTTCCTCCCATTCAAGCCAAATTTGCGCTATCGACCACAGACCAAATAAGGGATATATATCAGACGGTTTCGATCGTAAAAACTAAGATATTATCATTTTGTTCAGATGGTAACTGTCAGTAACTGTACAAAAATAACTTTTTCGTCGCAATATATATACGCTCACTTTTTCGAAATCATGGCAATTCCGGAGTTCTACACATTTTTATACTCAAACTTGCTGTGTAGGTGCTCCAAGAGGCAGTCACGATACATAAATGTTTTCACGCCCACTTTTAGCGCCCACAAATCAATATCTGTACATATAAAAATTAATCGTGATTTGTTCGGATGCTTAAAACTTGAAAACGACTAGACCAAATAGGATACTTCCTTCTACTGGTTTGTTCGTAACTGCTACGCAAAGGTTTAGGAAAAAGTAATGCCACACCCCTTTTATCGCCCACAAATCAATAAAAATGCTATATTTAAGAAGGTTTTGGTCGTATTAAATTAAAATTTGGTAAATAAGTTCTTATGATGACTGTCACTAACTTTAATAAAAACGGGCGTTGTCACACTTCATCTACGCCTACTTTTGGAAATATCACAATACTCCGAAACTATTGGTCCGATTGAGCTCAAATTTTGTAAGTGGCTTTGGTTTGAGTACGAGATGGTTTAAGAAGAAATGCCACACCTTCTTTTACCTCCCATTCATATAAAAACAATTTGTGTTATCGAATAGCGTTATGGGTTGCACAGCTTAGAAATTCGGTATTCGGCCACAATTTAGACGTACCGTTTCAGTGATGAAATTTTATGGGAGTTGGACAAGGGGGAGGGGCACCTCTCATACAACCCAAATTGGTGATATCGAATAGCTTTGAATTTATAGGAATTCAGCTTTGGAATTCAGTTTTTGACCTCAATTTACACATGCAGTTTCAATGATTTTTTTATGGGCGTTGGACAGGGAGGCCTGACATCTCCCTAACATCCCAAATTTGCAATATCGAATTGCTTTGAAGTTATAGGTTGACAGCGTAAGAAATCGGTATTCGACCTAAATTTATAGATGCACTTTCATTTCTTACATTTTATGGGCGTAGGGAAAAGGGGAGTGACACTTCCTATACAACCCAACTTTGTGCTATCAAATAGCTTTGGAGTTATAGGTCGCACAGCATCGGAATTCAGTATTTGACCAAAATTTACGCATGCAGATTTACTGATAAAATTTTTTAGAGTTTGTCGGGGGGCGTGGCACCTCCAACTTAACCCAAGTTTGCGATATCGAATAGCTTTGGAGTTATAGGTAACTCAGCCTCGGAATTCAGTATTCGACCTCAATTTACACATGCAGTTTCATTGGTTAAATTTTATGGGCGTAAGGAAAAGGGCAGTGGCATCTCCCATACAACCTAAATTTGTGCTATCGAATAGTTTTGGAGATATATGTCGCACAGTTTTGGAATTCGGTATTCAACCTCCATGTACACATGCAGTTTAATTGATTACATTCTATGAGCGGTGATCAAGAGGGCGTGGCACTTCCTATACAACCCTAATTTGTTATATCGAATGGCTTTGTGGATATAGGTCGCACAGTCTCGGAATTCAGTATTCTACCTCAATTTAGACATGCTGTTTAACTGATAACATTTTATGGGCGTTTGAATAGGGAGAGTGGCAGCAACGCGCCGGGTTTCAGCTAGTTGTAAATAAAACTATAATGTCACACGAGGGTAATAATGATCTCATTATGTCATTATGCCAGAAGTATAGGCAAGATGCTCTCAGGGTATTTATATCAGGATTACGTAGGCCCATGAGCGACATGTTTTCGTCACAGCCTGTGGATATGCTCAGCGCTTTGGCGTTAGTGCAAGAATTGGAGGCTAACCATGCCCGATACTCATTCGCGAATTCTTTTAGCAATAGATATGAAGTTAATCAGACAGGACATAATAATAGAAGATCCTTTGCGCCGCAATATTCTCCTCACTATAGGCAAGTTAACGGACACCCTCAGAATAATCCTACCCCCATGGATGTTGATCCTTCTACTTCAAATTTGAGACAGAGAACCAATTTCAATCCAAACTGGAGGATCGCACAGGACTCCTCCGAAACTCGTCAATCATATCAGAGGCCGTTGCCTAATAATAATCAAAGAGAGGCATTTAAAAGACAGCGTGACAGCGATAGGCAGACTCTACCTAAAATTCAAAGAATAAACCATATAAATCAAAATACCGATGAAGAACATTTTAGTTATGACAAAGCCCAAAGCGAGTTTTTTGAAGAAATTAATTTTTTAGGAAAAAATCGCTCCTGCCATATGTAAGCCGAGAGCTGGCGGGGCGATCAATTAGCTTTTAATTGATACAGGTGCGGGAAAAAATTTTATGAAACATAATACAAATCTAAAAGGATTAAAGGAAATCGATAAACCATTTAGAGTACAATCAATTCATGGCACCGCCGAGATATATGAAAAATGTTGTGTTAATATTTTCGGAAGAAATACACATTTTTATATCCTTTCTGAATTAAAAACATTAGATGGCATAATAGGGTTTGATTTTATGAAGGAAATCGAAGCTAAATTGGACTTAAAAACAGGAATATTGCATTACAAGGGTGGTCAAGAGAAGTTGCAATATTACAACTGTAAGAATGTTAATAACGTAGTATTACGTGAAAATACTACAGTTAAACCCAATGAGAGCGGCATGATTTCACTAATCTTAGAAAAACACTCAAAGGTCTTTGCTTATCCAAATGAAGCATTGCCATTTAATACTAACGTGGTTGCTACAATAAGAACTGTCAACAATGAGCCAGTGCATTCCAAATCGTATCATTACCCAATTACTGCTTCCAAATTTATAAATGAAGAAATTGCTAATTTATTGCGAGATGGCATTATTCGCCCTTCTAAATCACCATACAACAATCCTATTTGGGTTGTGGATAAAAAAGGGGTTGATGAGAATGGGCAAAAGAAAATGCGAATGGTGATCGATTTTAGAAAGCTGAATAGCAAAACAATTTGTGACAAATATCCCATCCCCGATACTTCTGTCATTTTGACAAATATGGAAAAGTCAGCTTTATTTACAACTTTAGATTTAAAATCTGGATTTCACCAGATTAAGTTAGCGGAAAAAGATAGGAAAAAGACAGCTATTTCCATAAATAATGGGAAGTATGAATTTTGTAGACTTCCCTTTGGACTTAAGAATGCCCCTGGCATTTTTCAGAGAACAATTGATGATGTTCTCAGAGATGAAATCGGAAAATGCTGCCATGTTTACATCGATGATGTAATAATTTTTTCAAGTAATGAAGAACAACACTACAGGGACATAGAAAGAATTTTAACAAAGTTGTTTCAGGCAAATATGAGAGTTTCAATGGAAAAGTCGAAATTTTTGAAAGAAGAGGTTGAATTTTTGGGGTTTATTGTTTCAAAGGAAGGAATCAAAACATGTCCTGATAAGATCAATGATATAATAAATTATAGAACTCCTTGTACTCTTCGTGGTTTACGATCGTTCTTAGGACTATCAGGATACTATAGAAGGTTTGTTAAAGAGTACGCTTCTATAGTAAAACCTCTTACAAAATATTTGAGAGGAGAAAATGGCCACATAGGGGCTATTAAATCGAAAAATATTAAAATTAAATTAGATAGTGACGCAATACTGGCTTTTGAGAAAGTTAAAAGAATTTTATACCCTGATTACAGTAAACCTTTTGATCTAACAACTGATGCATCAGCTCACGCTCTGGGTGCAGTATTATCGCAGGGAGGTAGACCAATAACAATGATTTCCAGAACATTGTCATCTGCTGAAGAAAATTATGCAACAAATGAAAGTGAACTTTTAGCAATTGTATGGGCACTTCAAAAGCTGCAAAATTATTTATACGGCGTGAGGCAGCTGAACATTTTCACAGACCATCAGCCCTTAACTTTTGCTGTTTCAGACAAAAATCCAAATACAAAAATAAAGCGTTGGCGAGCATTTGTTGAGGAGTTTTCGCCCCATTTTTTTTACAAGCCTGGAAAGGATAATATCGTTGCCGATGCGTTATCTCGACAACACATTAATGCAATAGAGCATTCAGAAAATTCAATATCCAATACGATGCATAGCGAAGAATCTCTATCGGAAGTAATTCCAATAGTAGCAAACCCTGTGAACTCATTTAGAAATCAGATTATTTTAGAAAAAGGTAAAAGTTCGACAAAAGTTACAAAGATAGTATTTAAATCGAAGATAAGACACCATATTACATTTAAAAACTTACAGGATCTAATGGACTTAATTGGGGAATGCATTAATCCTGATGTTGTAAATGTTATATTGTGTGAGTTGCCGATTTTAGGGCAAATCCAAGATGAAGTCGTTAGGAAATTTCCATCTGTAAAATTTCGTTATACTACGAAACAAGTTAATGATATTTTCAATGAAGATGATCAGAATGAAATACTTGCAATGTAACATAATAGAGCGCATCGTTCTGATCGAGAAAATTATGAAGCAAGTTTTGAATGATTATTATTTTCCAGATATGCGAAAAAAATTGAAAGAGATAGTTTTAAATTGTAAAATTTGTAAGGAAGCCAAATATCAGCGGCATCCGGTTAATCCAGAAATAGGGGAAACTCCGATACCATATCGTCCTGGTGAAATGATACATATTGATATATATTCCACCGATAAGCATCACTTTTTAACTTGCGTGGACAAATTCTCAAAATTTGCTATAGTTATTCCTATTGAAAGTAGAGCCATTGTTGACGTTAAACGAGCGTTATTGACAATTCTTAATTGTTTCAATAAAACAGAAAATGTTACATTCGATAATGAAAAATCATTAAATTCCCAAACAGTAAAGTTTCTTCTTAGAGACCATTTCGGTGCAAACATCTTCACAACTCCTCCTTTCCATAGTACAACCAATGGACAGGTAGAGAGATTTCATAGTACCCTCACAGAAATTGCAAGATGTACTAAGCTTGATCAAGCAATAAGTGATACGAATGAGTTAATACTTCTTGCAACGGCAAAATACAATAGATCGATTCATTCTGTTACCGGTTGGAAGCCAATAGAATTAATATTTTCTATGCCTACTGTCCTTAAAACAGAAATTAAATCCAAAATCATTAAAGCACAGGAAATTGAGCTAAAAATAAATAATAAAAACAAAAGGACTAGAAATTTCAAACCAGGAGACAAAGTCTACGTTAAGACCAATAAGAGAATAGGTAATAAGTTTACTAAAGTATTTATAGAAAAAACGGTTCAGAAGGATTTAGGCTCCACTGTTTTAATTGACAATAGGAAGGTTCACAAGTGCAACCTTAGGTAATAAGATTTATTTTAATTAATAATAATCTGTTGAGGTAGAACGTATTTTTTATTTTTTATTTTTTTTATTTTTTTATTTTTCAGATTACTATTCATGTTAGTAAGTGCTCAGTGATCGAACAGTAAAATAACTGATTTTTCAAAATCAAATTTCATACCAATTACCGATGGAAAAGTAGCAATTTGGGAAAGTTATGACTACATTGTACATTGTACAAATTTAACAACTTATAGTAATGTTTTAAGTGAGACCACAGACATACTCCACCTTTTTCCACAATCACATATACGGAAACTCCTTCAATCAGATGTTGATCAGATTTTCCGACTACTTGATACCCTACAAATCCACCATAGGCATGCCCGTAGTATAAATATAATTGGCACTGCACTCAAGTACATCGCCGGCATCCCTGATTTTGACGATTTCAACGAGGTTAAAATTAAGGAAAATCAACTTATTGAAGCCAATGAGCGACAGTATTCCATCAACACCCAAATACAGGAACAGGTAAATAAACTTACTGAGACAGTAAATAAAATTTTGAAAAACACCAAGAAAACTGAAATTGACACTGGACACTTATTTGAGTTACTGATGGCTAGGAACAGAGCAGTTATTACGGACTTGGACAATGTAATTTACTCTATAATATTAGGCAAAATAAATATAGTTAATCCTGTTATCTTAGACTCTAAAGAAATTTCGCAAATAATGATCACTGAGTACGTAAATGTTAGTATAAGTGATATAATAAGTAATTCTAAGCTTAAGATTTTACAAAATGAACATGTAATTTATTTTATAACAAAATTTCCAAGAATTAAAAAATTATGTAGTTTAGTTAGGGTATTTCCGGTGGCATAAGGCAACAAAACAATTTTTTTGGAAACTGATACAGTTGCAGATTGTGGTGATTCAATAATTCCAGTAAAAAATTGTACAGCAGCACTAACAGCCAGTTTCTGCGAAATAATAACGGATACCGTATGCGTGCATCAGCTTTTCAACAATCATAAAGCATCATGTAAAACAATATTTAATCAACTTCCCCCACTTGTTGAAGTAGACAGTGGCCATATCATCATTAATGACCAAACTGTAGAAGTTTTGGAAGCGAACAATTCTTCAGTTACTGTATCTGGCACCTTTCTTATAACTTTTGAAAAAATGGTACGCATAAATAGCACTGTTTTCTTAAATAACAAAACAACTGCAATGCTTCAACTTGGAGTCCCATCGACCCAGTTTGTTAACTTTACGGAGCATTTGGAAATTTTAAGTTTGCCTTACTTACATAGAGTTCATCTTAATAATCGCAATCACTTAGAGAAGCTGCATGAGGTCATTCAAACGCGTTCAATTCAAGCAACAACGATACTAACTATCATAGTGATAATTATTGTTATAATTTTTCTATACCGAAAATGGCAAACTCACAAGAAAAAAACCAATGAAGTTAAAAGGGTAGCACAATTTATTAAAGCGGCCGCGGACGGCCTAGACTTAGAAGGGGGGCAGTTAACACAAGATTCTGTCGAAATCGCTTAGAAGACAAAATCTGTGCTACATTCAAAAGTACGTGACTTTTGATAAATTTGCCAGCTGCATGGTTTTAAACGTAGGAGGATCCACTATGTAGAAAACCAGCAGCAACAACAACAATAACAATAGCCAAAATATGAAGCAAAGAGAGCACCAACGACAGCAACAATATCAACAGTAGTAACAACAACAGCAACAACAACAACTACATCAACTACATCATCATCTTCAATGTGCCCAGAATAGGTATAACTTAGGGTAACTTTCAATTAATAAGTTAGTTTTTAAGTGAATGTTTAATGAAGAAGTGGCACATAGTGCCTAAAATAAAAATTCGTTTTTAAACTTCAACTTGTATTCAATTTTTCTTTGCCCCAAATAGCAAAAGAGCTTCTAAAATATCGGAAAAATTCACGGAAAAAAATTATATGATAGCTAATTGTCTACATTAATAAAAATCATTTTCTGTTTGTTTGACCAGCATACAAATCTTAACGGCTGGACGGATTTAACTCAAACTTGGCTCACATTTTACTTAAATCTAAGATTATGCTTTGGCATAATTAGTTTTGACCACGCCTCTTCCACCCTTTTACAAGTTAGGGAAATCAACCAACTAGCATACTTTTTTTAGCGAAAAGCTTCGTTTAAATAATTTTAAAAAAATTCTGTAATTTTGACACCTAAAAAATTCACATATCGTCAAGATTGCTCAAATTTTTAGTACGTCTTTTTTTCATAACGTCGTTTTCTTAGAATGACTAAAAAACGTTTTGCATATTTCCATAAGCTTTACGTCAAAAGCTTATTTTTTTCTGGCTAAAAATCGTTATATTCTGATCGAATAAAACCTAAACATCAAAATTTTACGTTTTTTCCCCCGAGTAAAAATCTCATCGCCTCTGTGGTGCAGTGCGCGCTTGCATGGGTATCTCAAGGATTTCTGATGAAGCCTTTAGCAGGGCGGAAATTGCAATAAAATCAGCTAGTGATTTTTTCTTATCAAATTGAAAAAACGTTGTTGTTGTTGCTGTTTCTTTGGAAAAGATTCGTTAGAACAATTAATTGTTCTAACTTTGACCTAAAGCTCAAAAAACGATTTTAAACTATCAAACAACTAGAGTTTATATTTAGAATCAAGATTGATTTAAACTATCAAACATTTAGAAATTGTATTGAAATCATATAAAAACAACATAAAATATGAAAAAAAAATTAAATTGAATTGAATTATATCAAAATTGGAAAATACAGATTAATGATATTGATATGTTAATGTCAAATACAATTGATTCATTGAAAATATGTATGTTAAAAATTGTGTTTATAGAAAGAAAAATAAAAATCTATTTAAAGAGAATTAACGAAGTAAGAAAATTAAAAGTATTAAGAAATTGACATCAATTGTATGTTGAGTTGATAACAAGGTAAATGTGAAGTAACGTTAATATTATTATTATTATTTCTGTATTGATTTATTTATTTGTTTGGCCTACAGAATATATCTTACAGACTATGCATAACAATATCAATAATAAGCTATTTACAATAAAAATGTATTTTCTTAATTAATTGAAAATCGTAAATAAATTTAATCGAAATTTGGCCTGTGAGCAGTTAAAATTTAATTTTAAACAATAAGTGTTGCACACTTAAATACAGCGAATTATAGGTTCGTTATAAGAGTAATTAGTTCTATGTAATGTTTTTTCCAGCATACGATTGTTGCACAAACTCCTTGGTGCATTGTAAGCTATGAAAAACGCGGACAATTAAACACATTTTATGTTGTTTTATAAAATGTTGTAAGTGAACATTAGATCAGAGTAGATTCTTCCATCCTTCAACGACTTTAGACCAAGCAATTTACGCCGAGCTTCGTATGGTGGAAGACCGTCATTCCAATGTATTTTATTAAGGGCATATCTTGTAAAATTTCTCTCTATTCTTTCTATACGGACAGAATGTTCATTATAAAAAGGATTTCAAATGACCGAACAATACTCCAATATACTACGTACTAGAGTGACAAAAGTGATTTAATGGTTAAAGGATCCTTGAAGTTCTTAGTGTTTCTTTTAATAAAACCTAGCATTGAGTTTGCTTTCGAAATTATCTAGTCGAAATGGCTTTTAAAACTTAAATTTGAATCAAAAAATACTCCTAAATCTTTTAAATTAGTTTTGCGATTTAAATAGTTATTATTTAAAGAGTAATTCTTTAAAATTGGAACTGAACGTTTTGTGTATGATACGACACAACATTTGTTAATATTTAAATGAAAATTATTTAAAAAACACTAATCATAAAAAATAGTCAAGTCACTTTGCAGATTAAAACAATCATATGGATGTGAAATTTTTGAGAAGAGCTTCACGTCATCCGCAAATAAAAAGCATTTTTAGTACGTAAACCTTTGTGGCAAATCATTAATAAAAATAAGAAAAAGCAGTGGTCCGCAATGAGTGCCCTGCGGAATACCAGGAGTTGCGTTAATAACAAATTCAGAGTTCGTTGATCCTATTTTAACAAGAAGTTTTCTATTCTCTAAATAACTTTTGAAAAAGTTTACAAGAGACTCTAACAGACCAAAGTTTTTGAGCTTATGCAGCAAAATATTGTGGTCAACTTTATCGAACTCTTTTGAAAATTCAGTGTAAATGACGTCTAGTTGATCCCCATTTTCCATAGCGCTCGCTTTGTAATCAAGGCCAAATTTGTGCTTGAAGATTTTCCCGGAAGAAATCCATGTTGGCAGTCTATATTAGTATACTATTAGCAGTATAAGATTACCAATGTTATCAAAAAGCTTATTTTTAATTATATGATCGAATAATTTGGCAAATGTGCACTGTTTTACAATCCCTCTATAATTATTAATATAATTTCTGTTACCAGATTTATATATAGGATCTACCGAACAAATCTTCCAGGGTTCCAAAAAAATATCATTTTTCAAGCAGCAATTGTACAGAATTGATAATTGGTTACTTATATTTGCCACGCAGCACCTGAAAAATATTGGTACGATATCTTCTTCTTCGTATTTTGAGCTTGAGCTAAGATTCGAAATAGCTATGGTTACGTCCTCTTCTGAAACCATAAAGTTATCAATGAATATACGATTTGGTGACTGAAAACTTGAAGAGCTAACAGAGTTCGTAGAGTTTGTATAGATTTCAAAGACTTCTTGAAAAAAATTTTGCAAACAGATTGCAAGTTTCTGTGGTATAATTTGATTTTATTCCATTAGATACCATGCTAATTGAAAAACCGTTCGTTTTGCGCTTAGAATTTAAATATTGCCAAAAGCATTTTCGAGATAAATTTTCTCTCGATATTAAATATGTATTGATGATATTAAAATGTATGAAGCACATCTAAATCTTTTCTAAGCTGGGTAAATCGCAGACGGCCTGACTCGCAATTTGTTCTACTGAATTTCTTAAACGATTTATTTTTGAATTTTTAAAATTTGCAAGCCTTACTGTAAGCCAAGGAGGTTTGTTACTTAAAATGTTTGGCTTCTTAGGAATAAAATGCGCAATTCCCTGTGAAAATTTCGAACAGATGAATTCATAGGCATTTGCTGCGCTCGGAATAAGTTAAAGTGCAGACCAATCAGAACTAAAAACTCATTTAATGCTCCAAAGTTAGCTTCGGAAAAATCAAAGCCAAAAGAATCATCATCATTCACTATTTTATCGTACTCATAAGACTCAAAATTAATCGTTACTGCTTTATGATGCTTTATTCGACATTGGTGATAAATTTTCTGTACAATTAGCTTTCAGATCATTTGAAATAAAAATTAAATCTAATAATCTATTTAAATCGTTCCTTACAAAGTTCAGTTGACGAAAATCACAAGAAAGAAAGAAGCTTGCAATAAATGATTCTGTATCTGATCTTTTATTGAATGGTAAAATAATTTTATCTTCAAAGATCTATTGAATGTTTCCTAGGTTAAAGTCACCCATAATGACCATACCATGATTGAAACTGAGAACTTCAGTTAGAGAAGTGATATTGTTCAAGTGTTTTTCATAAATATCAATACAACTATTAGGTGGAACATATGAAACTAAAATAGAAAATACATTATTATTTGGAAAATGAATTTGTACACAAATCTGTTCAATGATATTGTCCGTTGACGGCAGCTGAAATAATTTGCTTGATAAGTCTGCTCTTACAGCAATCAATACTCCTCCTTATCTAACCCGAAGAGATTGGACAGCGATTGAGACAGCGATCAGCAGAAGAGATATCTTTATTAAGCCATGTCTCGGTTAATGCAAAATATCGTATTCATGCAATGAAGCGGCAAGTTAAAGCTGAGACGTTTTGGTACGTATACCCCTGCATTTTGGTAGTAGATAGAGTAAGATGAAAAACTTTCGTTTAACGGCGGTAGTTCTGAGGAAGAGAGCACATTCGGAGTTTCCTGTGAGGGCGGCAAATCGAATATGCGTATACTGGATGAAGACATGTGAAGTGAGGTAGATGCTATACAATTAGATATAAAAACAACATAAATAATAAATAAATTTGATGGTACAAAAATGTATTAAGATATAGAGAAACGGTTCAGGGATATAATAACGCCCAAAGAAATAACGCCCAAAATTAAAAATGAAATAAAGCCCAAAAATTGTCCATACAAATTTGGGTGTTATTTCATAAAGAAATAATGCCCAAAATTTTGGGCGTTATTTCATTGAATATAACAGGTATAACTGTTTTTATGTGAATTATTTGTCATAAAAATGTTAGGTCAATTTCAAATTCAATTTAGAAGTACTGTAGACAGCGAAGCCGGTGTTGGATTTACTGAGTGTTGTAATCCCTAAGCAGCGGCCGAAGGCCGCCTATTAATAAGAGAATTATATCCAGAAGTGCGAAAAAAGGTCATGTACGTATAAAGCCCAAATGGTTTTTTATTTATGATATAACGATTTTCCTTTATACGAAATGCGGTTTTGAAATTCCGTACAAGGGAAAACCATTTTATCGGCCAAATATCATTTTTGTGGTGGGGCAATATTTCATATTAAAAATAGATCCCGAATTTAGGACCTTATTTAATTTTTCGTTTTATGTGCATTTTTCCAGAGGTCTAGAGCCTTCCGTGCTCGCTTCATGCCCGTGCTCGCTTCCATGTCCGAAGAACCACAATTGTTTTTTTAATATTCTGAAAATTAGGACTTAATTCATCATTTCCGTTTAGGTTTTATTTCATAATGTGCATACTCCTAAATGTCAGGTTTTATTTCATCTTTTCTTTAAGTCTTATTTTACCAGGAATTAGGAGTTATTTCATCTTTCAACGTTAGGACTTATTTCATTTACTGTTAGGAGTGCTTTCGTTAGGAGTTATTTCGCAGAGCCGGTAAAACTTTCCAAATTTTCCCAAAATGATTTTGGGTCTTATTTTATTTTTGGTTTGGGCGTTATTACATTTTTTGGGCTTTGTTTCATTTTTGATTTTGGGTGGTATTTCATTTTTGTAATTCAAAAATATTTTGGGTCTTGTTTCATTTTCAGTTTGGGCGTTATTTCATTTTTTGGGCTTTATTTCATTTTTTATTTTGGGCGTTATTTTATTTCTTATGCCCAAAATGTTTTGAGCTTTATTTCATTTTTTATTTTGGACGTTATTTCATTGGGCGTTATTTCCCTGAACATAGAGACACAGATTACAAATGTTCACACAATAAATAATACGTTAAAAGTAAAATCCAGTTCAAACTTATGAGTTAAGGTCAATAAAGGGCCACTATTTTAAAATTTGTTAGATAAGAACAAAAATTATGTAAGATGAAAATTAAGAATACAACATTTAAAGAATACGGCAATATCAAAGGTCGTGTATGCATCGACATATCAGAAACACAAGAAGCGGAGGTTGAAGCAGTAACATTCACGAGGTATGCAAGTGAGGGAAGTTACGAAGACTTTTAATTATGTCTGAACCAGTAGAGGGAAATCCGTTAGTGAACGTTATTTGAAGTAAAAGAAAGAGAAGATGAGTTTGAAAGAATTACATCGAAGTAGTAAGGATTCGTGAAACTGATTGCAAAGTTTCTTGACGAACATTAAGACAACACAGCAAATTGAAGATGTGTAGAAAGCGCAGACATGGCAACGTTGCATCACAAACAATAATTTCATAATTGACCGCAGCTCATTCATTTTCATCAGATGATTTTCACAAAAACAAAAGTGTGCAAATATGTTACATACTTCGTAATAGTTTGAAATTTTGTTATTTGTAACATTCTTCTTAAATGTGTGCTGGTAATTTTTCTTATGGAGCAGATGGCGAAGGAAGAGAATGATAGTTTTTATGATAACGTATTAGCCGCATCAATCAACGAAAACCATAACATTCACATAACAAAACGAAAACATAAACATTAACAAGAACTGCACAAGACAAAATGTATTTATAAAAAATAAAAATTTAAGTTAGTCGGATTTGGAACTGATAATGTATTGTCATGTAATGTAATGTAATGTACAAAAGAACTGAATAAGATAAAATGTATTTAAAGCCAGTTTCACAGAAGATGAAAAAAATAATTGAAAACGTTATTAATTAAGCATACAAATATAGTCGATACGCAAAGAGCAAAGTCATCGAAAATTTCAACCTCTTCAAGGTAAAAATTATCTTGGTCAAAGGGGGGCGGAATGTTGTGACTAATTAGTCGCAAACGTTAATTATTAACTTAAAACAGTTACGATTGCAATGAACACTGATCTGCCTCAATAAAATGTGAGTAATCAGCATTCATTGCAATGCAAAAGTCAAGCTCAAGGTTTTATTTATTTATTTATTTAAAGAAAATATTCTCAAATAAGACAGAGTCTTTAAAATGCAGTAAGAATATAGATACATAACAAAATAACAAGGGATAAACAAAAAAAAAATAATTAGAAATTTAACTTAATACAATTAATATCATTTAACTAAAAGGTCTAATCAAAATAATAATTAATTCAAAACAAAAATAAAAAAATCGACAAAATCAAGAAAAACAACATATAAAGATTAAGTAATTTTAATTAAATTAAAGTTTTTATTAATACAATTGCATAGAATTAGTAACAGAGAGATACTTAAGAGAAATGTTGGAAAATTACATGCTTAAAGTTGCGTTTAGTTTTAATACTTTTTATACTTAAAGGCAGTGAATTCCACAATCTGATGGCGTTCACGTAAAAGAGTCTGTTAGAGTTTAAAAAAATTATAAGTAGGGATTAAAAGATTCAGATTTCTAGTTGACCTACAAAATTGTAGCTTTTCAAATAAGTATTCAGGAGTGCGAGTGCAGATCAGGTTGTGTAAAGAGATGCAGTTTCTAGCATCCAAATAGTTAAAGATGTTGCAACCGAGTACTTTGTTACTCAATTGACTAATGCGGTCAAACTTTCTAAGGCCAAAAATGTATCTTACAGCATTATTAAACACAAGTTGTAACTTAAGCTTGGATCGGGAATCAGTTTTACTATACACTATATCTGAGTAGGAGATAATTGGCACAATCAGCTGAATTACTAATTTTTTCTAGTCTCTACAGGCACAAATGATGCAGTCCACCTAAGGTTTCGCAGTACATAATAAACCTTGCTAACAACGGAATTTCCATGTTCTTCGCGTGAGGAGTGAGGAGTTAATATAAAAACCAAGATTTTTAACCTTATCAACAAATTTGAGCCCGATACCATCTAAGAAAATTCCCGGTATATTATGGAAGGAGTAACTAGATTTAAAAACCGGCAAAACAAATTATTTAAGTGGATTAATGATAAGGTTGTTAGCTTTAGCCCAATTTGTTATTTTGCACAAGTCTTCGTTTACTTTCATACATAAATCATCAACGTGACCAATAGGTCTGGACAGGTACAACTGAAGATCATCCGCATATGCATGCATGGTAACATGATTGCATATTTTGAAGATGTCATTAATGAACATCGTAAATAAAAGTGGACCAAGTACCGTGCCTTGAGGTACCCCACAGGTTAAAATTCTGAAAGCGGACAAACAATTTCCCACCCTGACTCTTTGAGACCTTCTGACTAAAAACTATATAACAGACAGACCGCCGAATCAGAAAAACCAAATTCTAACTCAAGTTTCTGACATAAAAGTGCATGATCAACTGAATCAAAAGCTTTGGAAAAGTCTAACAGGCACAGCAAGCTGATGTGCCCCAGATCATATGGCTGTCTAATGTCATCTAAGATTTTAACAATAGTTGTAGAGCAGCTGTGGCCTGACCGAAAGCCTGACTGAAGTGGGGACATAAGATTATATTTTTTTATGTTTTTAGACGCTATTTGTGTAGATGATGTGCTTGTAATAAAATACTCATTAAGAATATCAGGGTCTACCTGACACTCGTCCGTCTTAACATTACATATCCTAGCAAGTCTTAAGTTGTTCCAAAGCTTTTTGGATGGTTGTCCAGAATCTAGTTTAGACATGAAAAACTTACGTTTTGCTAATTTAACAGACAAGTTTGCTGCATTTCTAGCTCTTTTGTCTTGCTCCCAATTTGCTATTGACGGGTTTCTTCTCCAACGATTGTACATTTTATTACGTACATTTTAGAGCCAACTTAACATTATTTGTAAACCAAGGACAACATTTATCTGAAACACGATGAGAAATTAATGGAACATGTAAGTCAAACAATGCACAAATTTTAGTAACAAAGAAATTTAATTTTTCATTAACAGAACTAAAAAACCAACAATCAGACCAATTTATTGAAGATAGATCATTAAACAAAGATGCAGAATTGACAGATTTATAGTCACGAAAATAAAAAGTTCGTTCCGTTTCATTTGGTGTGAGATTTTTATTTAAAGAACAAAAAATAAGATCGTGGCCAGAAATAAAAGAAAGTTGGTCAAAAAGCAAAACATTAGAAATATCAGAGACAACAAAAAGATCCAATAAACTCGGAGAAGCGTTAGTAGCATAACGTGTAGGTATGCTTGTATTTACTGTATGAAGTCCAACCTCAGCAAATTTGTCGAAAAATTGCCTAAGAAGATTATCTATAGATAATATGTTTATATTGAAATCTCCACATATAATAAAATAGTCAATTGCTTAATTTGACATACTAGCAAAAAAACGATCCAAGCAACAATTACGATACGGATTATACACACACGACAAAAACACTTTGACACGATTATCACAAATTTCGACATTAAGAAATTCAACCTCTGATCCACTGGACTTCCCTAACAGATTAAACTTTAAATAGTTTTTGCAGTAAATAGCAACACCCCCACCTTTCCTATCAATTCGGTCATTGCGAAATAACTTATAATTTTTGAAATTCAAACAAGAGTCACTGATGTGTTTGTGAAACCATGTTTCGGAGACACAAATGATATCCACACGAGGTTAATAAAAGAACAAATAGTTGAGTAAAGAATATGCGTATAAAGAAAACCAGCTTGCTATTTTAGCTGCGCTTCTGTTAACATGACTTGACTACTGTTTTACAAAAGTGCAGCCGTTGCATTTTTAGACTTTGGCTCATTAGGCGCGAGGTAAGTATTTAAATTGATATTTTATTGTTGTCAACATGGTTATGAAATCTGAGCCAAAGTTCCCATGGCTGGGCAGTCGAGTATGAGTGTATGTATGTTTGCTTTAGAAGATAATCGCCAAGAGTATATTCAGATTCAGAAAGCGAGATAAGATTTGTTATAAATATCTGATCTCTGCTAATAAAGAAGGGAGTTGTGAGTTGATTCTGAAAATAAAATGTATACAGTCACTAGAGTGACAAACAGGTGATTTCGGCAACCTCACGCACTCAAAAATATTTGTGTGTAAATATTACTAATAGCTGCGTCCATTCTACGAATTTTATTCATAGTTTTCAGCAACGAATAGAATTCTTAGAATCGACATATATTAGTACATATTAAGAATATTTTATTTGTATTCCTAAAAAAACAAATTTATTAAAAAAAAAAAATTCTGTCTGAGCTGGGGTTTGAACCTTGGGTCTTTATCTTACGGACCACGCACTCTACCAGTAGGCTACAGTGACTTTACAATCATATGGTTCCTTATGTTCTGTAGATGTTCGACAAACAAGGCTGAACTATTTCGGTTTTAAATTTTTTACTCTACTAATAATTCGTACACTGAGGGAAATATGTGTTAAAATTAAATAAAATTGTGTTCATATAAAACGAATTTGTTTTTGAAATAGAGCTTGAAACAATTTAATTTAAGTTAAATACAAATGTTTTTCAAATTTAATTTAAAACAAAAGTTTTTTTTTCAAAACAATGTTTCGTGATTAGCGACCCCTAGTACTCCCCGAATAACACATTTTTTTGACTTCATTTGATGAAGATTGCGTTTTATTGCGGCTTTAAATATTTTAAATATCAAAATAATTAATTCGTTTTTATTTCCTCTTATGTTCAATATTTGTAAGACTAATTCAAAAATATTTTCAAACAATCAAATGTAAAATCGGAGTCTCCACATAATTCCACATTCCACATAATTTTTTAATTCAATCTCTGATAGCGACGTATTTTTGCTATTGGAAGGAAATAATAAGAGAAAATTATACAAAAAACAGAAATGAGTTTAAAGTTGAAAATTAAAAACGCTTGTTTTTAATTTTGTTTTGTAGAAACGCAAATGCAAATTTCTATTTTAAAATTTTTTGTTTAATTTTAAAGTATTTTTTTTTCTCAGTGTACATTCTACTAATATATTCGTACGGTCAGCCTACGAATGACTTGTTTCTACTAATATTATTTTTCATTCGTAAATAGTACGAAAGCATTAGTAAATACTACGAATGTAATGAAAGAAATTACGAAGTTATTCGTACTAGAAACTTACGAATATTATTATTTATATGTACACAATCATACGTACAATGCACTATTACGAATTGATTTGTTTTTGTTTACGAATATCATTAGTATATAAAATATATATATTCCTACATACTACATCAGGTATTAGAAAAATTTTACGAATGAATTCGTAAAGATATCACAATAAAAATACTTTGTATATTGTACGAATATTTGTAAAATGTATGAATATTTTGTTTACTAATATCATTCGTAGAAATTTTACTAATACATTTTTTGAGTGCGGCTGCCTATTGATTGGCACGAACCACCGTGCCGTTTAAATAAAAGGTAGACGGTAGTTTGTCGCTCGGCGACTGAAGAACCTGTAGGTATCCTCAGCGGAGGATACAACAGATTGGGGATGAAAGTATTTCATCCTCTCTCAACTCTCTTGGGTATCGACGCAATGTTGGTTGTCTCAGTCTTCTCTTTAGGTGCTACCATTGGATGTGTTCTAGAGGGATTCATGGCCTGACACCACCAGCTTGTGTATTTCCCAGGCTCACTAGGGCAGCTGTTCAAGACCACCCCTTTACAATTGCCCCGATGTCTAACAGAACCTCGCATTACCGAGATAATTCCTTCTTCGGTCGCCCGTTAAAGTTGTGCAATAGTCTTCCTGCGAGCGTGCTTCCCGGCAGTTTTGAGCTGTGCAATTTTAAAATAAATCTTCACCGACACTACCATCCACCTCCAACGAACTATCACCCATCTTTCGAATCAATACAATTATTACAAATTTATAGGGGGAATCCCCAGAGCGTTGGTTCAGTCTAAAAAAAATATATAGCGCCAACATTTAAAAAGATACGTTATTGAATTTATTTTATTTCAAAAAACATATCTCAGTCATGAATTATGCCGATTTTTAAGTTTTTTGGATGCTGGGAAATATTCCAAAGTTAAGGTTTAGTTAAGTATAACTACAAAACTCGTAAACAAAAATTTGAAAAATATAATTTTGGATCCATTTTCAAGATTTTTGTATTTTGTTAGAAACCGGAGATAACTAAAGAAATTATTTCTGAAATCAGTGGATATTTTCTAAGATGATGTTTAACATGTTTAGAATTCAAAAATTCGAGTTCGAATGAATTCCGTCTAGCATGCTCTTTCGCATCACTGTGGGGCGCCCAGCGCAATTTTAAATCATACGTGAGAGTCTCTATTGAACGAGTTGAACGAAGAGATAAGGTGTTGGACCAGCACATCACAGGACGAAAAGGTCAGAGCAAATTTATTTTTTTGGATTAGAAAATTTTAAACTTTTCCTTGGATTAAAAAGTGATCTTTTTTTTTGGTGTTGTCCTATATGTTACCCAAAAAAGTTTAAAGTTTAGTCCAAGATTTTTAACCGTGTATGAGTTGGCAATATTAAGAGATCACTAATTTCGAATCTGATGTTAAAATTTAAAAAAGTCCTTATGCAACTAGTGTGGACCCTAAATGTGTGTTTTATGTCTTATACTCTTTGTATACGCTGATCGCTGATTTCGAATCTGTAGTGGGATTCTGTAAATTTTTCACAACTTCCGATCGTAATTGCAATTTGCGACTTTTTTTCGGTTATCACACCGAAAACGGTTTTCACTAACTTGTACTTTGCGACAAAATTCGGTCGAAAAAAGTTTACGAATTTAAGTGAAAAAAGTGGCAGCACTACTTATTTATAGTTGATAAATGTCAAATTTATTCAAATTAAATTTAAATTGAAATATAAATTCAAAATAGTTAAAGCGGCTAGAGCTTCTGTGGAGCAACATTTAAAAATGCTGTATTTTTTAAGCGAAATAAAGGCGTTGCGGAAGATAAGATCTGCTCGCTGCATGGCCGTGCAGAAACGGAAAAAAGTGGCAGGAGTTGACGGAGATTTTGAACGGGGTCCAAGGTACAGTTAAAACAGCTACATAATGGCAAATAGTAAGTT
Organism: Dichetophora obliterata; assembly: GCA_963920525.1. Lineage (NCBI taxonomy): Eukaryota > Metazoa > Arthropoda > Insecta > Diptera > Sciomyzidae > Dichetophora > Dichetophora obliterata. Next base: position 176,978,081 of record OY986437.1, on the reverse strand, counting down.
ATTATCAATTAAATATTGTATTTGCAGGTTTATTGTTAATTATATTTGCCTTGCAGGTCTGGCGGGAAGTTAAAAGTAGCACTTCTATAAAGAGCAGACAACGCCGCAAACAGGTAGCGCCCACTGGTAATCAGCCAATCAGCCTAGCACCGCTTTCGGAGCTGGATTTGCAAGTGCTGGAAATCGTGGGCGCCCAGTACGTCGAAGGGAGCAGAGAGTGTGCTTAAAGTCACCTTGATGAGCAAGTAATAATAACAATAATAATCTAAATTGTAAAGGTGGCCGTCCAATGCGCTTGAATGCCTCGGGCATAAAACTTGTAGATCCAGTTGTCGGTCAGTTGTATTATAACTTTTAATAACATAATTGATGATAAGAAGCTCGGTTAAAGTCTTTTCAAGGGCTGAAATTTTAATTTTTTTATATTGAAGGAATTAACAAGTCTAATATATGATTTCAGGAACTGCAGCTTGCTTTAGAAGAGGCATGTATGATATACTTCGTCTCAGCCCTATTGTTTTTTCAGCCAAGCTAGATCAATCTGCACAACAAGAACTTGTGGAAGAAGTAGAACAGCCGACGCGCTCAGCACGAGCTAAACAAAAGGTGTCAAGACTACAAGGACGCACAAGGAGAGTCTCTGCAGCGGACGACTAGCGAGAGCAATTTGCGAAAATTGCAAAG
>OY986437.1:176737397-176972397 GCA_963920525.1 Dichetophora obliterata | reverse complement strand
TATTATTATTATTATTATTATTATTATTATTATTATTATTATTATTATTATTATTATTATTATTATTATTATTATTATTATTATTATTATTATTATTATTATTATTATTATTATTATTATTATTATTATTATTATTATTATTATTATTATTATTATTATTATTATTATTATTATTATTATTATTATTATTATTATTATTATTATTATTATTATTATTATTATTATTATTATTATTATTATTATTATTATTATTATTATTATTATTATTATTATTATTATTATTATTATTATTATTATTATTATTATTATTATTATTATTATTATTATTATTATTATTATTATTATTATTATTATTATTATTATTATTATTATTATTATTATTATTATTATTATTATTATTATTATTATTATTATTATTATTATTATTATTATTATTATTATTATTATTATTATTATTATTATTATTATTATTATTATTATTATTATTATTATTATTATTATTATTATTATTATTATTATTATTATTATTATTATTATTATTATTATTATTATTATTATTATTATTATTATTATTATTATTATTATTTATTATTATTATTATTATTATTATTATTATTATTATTATTATTATTATTATTATTATTATTATTATTATTATTATTATTATTATTATTATTATTACTATTATTATTATTATTATTATTATTATTATTATTATTATTATTATTATTATTATTATTATTATTATTATTATTATTATTATTATTATTATTATTATTATTATTATTATTATTATTATTATTATTATTATTATTATTATTATTATTATTATTATTATTATTATTATTATTATTATTATTATTATTATTATTATTATTATTATTATTATTATTATTATTATTATTATTTATTATTATTATTATTATTATTATTATTATTATTATTATTATTATTATTATTATTATTATTATTATTATTATTATTATTATTATTATTATTATTATTATTATTATTATTATTATTATTATTATTATTATTATTATTATTATTATTATTATTATTATTATTATTATTATTATTATTATTATTATTATTATTATTATTATATTATTATTATTATTATTATTATTATTATTATTATTATTATTATTATTATTATTATTATTATTATTATTATTATTATTATTATTATTATTATTATTATTATTATTATTATTATTATTATTATTATTATTATTATTATTATTATTATTATTATTATTATTATTATTATTATTATTATTATTATTATTATTATTATTATTATTATTATTATTATTATTATTATTATTATTATTATATTATTATTATTATTATTATTATTATTATTATTATTATTATTATATTATTATTATTATTATTATTATTATTATTATTTGTACAAGAATATTTTGATATGGTTTTTTTTTTTGTAAATATTTTCGTTTGTTTTTGATTTGTTTTTACCATATTTTTTTTGATAGTTTTTGTTAAATAGTTTTTGTTTGTTTTTTGTAAATGAATAAATTTTTTATGACTTTTATTAAATATCTTTTCCTTTTTTTTAATGAATATGAATTTTAATTTGTAAATTTATAAGCTGTTGTTGAAGAAGAATTTTAAATGGTTGAAGTTTTTTCTTAATGCCACTTTGGTCTACGTGTAAGGGTTCGCACCAAAATACGTTGGAAACGGCGTATAGACCAAAGTGGATTTTTTTTACCGTTGGAAAATGTCCTCTTGTACGTGAGATAAAGGATTAGGAATTATGTTTTTGGGATTGCCATTTTTATGCAAATTCGTAGTAAACCTTTAGAAATTCCTATCGAACAGTTTTTGAAAAAAATGACTTGAAACTTTAACTTCGATATACTCAAAATGTGTTTTTTGCACGTAGACCACATGAATCCCCGAACGACGAAATGCTAAGAATATTAAAATTCACTTTGAGTTTGGAATTTGACAAAATTAGTAAGAACTCGGCCAATCTACCATACAAAGTGTCGTCACCAAAGTAGCATAACTTTTATAAATTCCACAAAAATGTGTGTATAACAGCATATTTACTACATAATATCTTAATCGTGTTCTGCATTTGAGTTTTCGCAAAATTTGATTAACACCATAACCGTAATCTATACGAGGTGGCGTCATCAAACTTCAAAAACATGCATAACTAAGAATATACTGTGGGGGTATCTAAACTTCGACCCAGTTGAAGATAATTCCTTGCTAGTTTTTATTTAAATTAAAGTTAATGTGTTTTTAACAGATCAGTTCATAAACCTTATGAAATATTACAAAGATTTTTATTTATTTTAAATTAATCACAAAGAGTTTTTTAATCAGAAAGAGGAAACAATTGGTTTAATAATATTAATAAAATGAGATCAATAAAATCTGAACAAAAAATCATAAAAACTTAAAGTTTGGAGTTATTTTTATAATTAAAAACAAAAATTTATATAAACGTGCGAATATGTTTCGTTAAATCAAATTCGAAAGACCACTAACATTTTTTAAACCAGGTTCTTCACAGATGCCTTTAGGTCAACCACACATCCACACGAAATCTGAGACATTCCAGCCGAAATTTTTTTTAAATGTTAGTCATGTCCTTCCTTTGTTAAGATAACGAAAGAAGTTCATGGGAAAATCTTTCAGTCAAGCAATTCTTCACTTTCAGTCAAATTTTAGAAATTTTTTCATTTGAAAAAGAACTTCTGAAATCAATATTGTGCCATTTAGTTCACTAAATTTTGTAAATGATTTTCATTAAACTTTGAAAATAAAACATTTTTATGTTGATTTTATATGATTTAAATACAAATTCTAGTTGTTTGATGGCTTAAAATCGCTAAATGAGCTTTGGGTCAAAGTTAGAACAATTAATTGTTCTCATGAATATTTCCAAAGAAACAATAACAACAACAACGTTTTTTCAAAAATACAACAACAAATGTGAAAATATGAAATGGGAGAAAAACTGAGAAATTGACATTTTAAATCTCATCGTGTCTATGGTGCAGTGCGCTAGTGCGCGCTTGCACGGATATCACAAAGATTTCTGATGAAGCCTTTAGCAGGGCTGAAATTGCAATAAAATCAGCTAGTGATTTTTTCATTTTCATATTGAAAAAACGTTGTTGTTGTTGTTGTCTCTTTAAAAAGATTCGTTAGAACAATTAATTGTTCTAACTTTGACCTAAAGCTCAATAAATGATTTTAAACTATCAAACAACTAGAATTTGTATTTAAAATCAAGTATGATTAAACTATCAAACATTTAGGATTTGTATTTAAATCATACAATTGATCAATAGAAGCTAGGTCAAAGTCCTTCCAAGGGCTGAAATGGCCAGTCTATTTTTTTTTATATTTAAATCATATGAATTCAACATAATATGTAACAAGGTCATTTAGAAAATACTTTAATAAAACATTCTTTTAACATGTGCTGTCGAATGTATAGTTGAAATAATTTCTTAAGTAAGTTTATATAATATGGTGAAAATCAACTATTAAAAATCATTTTTTATGTATTTTACAGAGTATCAAAATTCAGAACTACATACATTTTTTTATTCTTTTGAATCGTTTGCTTACTTAGAGTTCTAAATTCTATGTTTATTATAGAGTGAAATAAAATGTACCGAAAACGCTTTGGTAGTAGGAAAAATATATAATTGTACCAAAAAGTACAATTGTACCGAAAATATCAACCCTGCCGCAGAAGCTATTCAATAACAATTTTACAGTGCATGTACTACAAAACTTCTTGGCTAACAAATTTACAGTAGCTCTGCTATAGGAATTGTTAAATAACAATTTTAACTGTGCATTTACTGTAAAATTTGTTAGGTTTAAATTCTACAGTAGTTTACTGTAAAAGTTGTTGAGTAACAATTCTTACAGTGTGTCTACTGTAATACGAACAAGAAGTCATACATTTATTTTGTATTCATTTAAAAAAAATTGGATTCGATAGCAGTTTTATTATATACTTCATAACACCTTTGCTATGTATTTACTTTAGAAATTTTTTGAACACATTTGGAATTATGTGAAAAAATATGTTCGATGAATACTGTCGCAATTGTTAAGTTACTATTTGTGCTCGGTAATATTAAACGAAAAAATAGTCATTGTGCGACAACAATGGAATGGACGAGTATTAGATAGTCAAATCCTACTTTCAGTCTGATTCTCCGTGCCCCCCCCCCCTCATATGAAAGGTGCTTGCATAAAAATAGTAAAACGCCCAAAAAAAGACCACACTTTTCATAAACTGGATGAGCTGCAGTTAAAAACGTGTTTTTCGGGCCCTCAGAGTTAATGTGAATTTATTAATTTTCATACTGGCATTAAAGCTACTCAAATATTACAACAAAAATCTATCCCTATGTAAAATTGATCGCTGAATTCGATTTCGTACTCAGATTTGGCATGAAATTAATTTTGCGGTCACCAGGAGTCAATATGTGCGAATATCATTGTTTTTTTGCACTCAGTTAATATTTCAAATGTCTCCCTCTGGTAGATAATGATGATGAGCTTATTAAAGATAATATTTAAAGAAAAAATTTTGCAATAGATTTCTTCTTTTCGAATTTTTATATGAAAATATGAAGTATTCAATTATTGGCTCTAGATAAAAGTATAATGACTGGCAGTGCCAGTTATTGTAGCAACATCAAATTCAGTTATTAGCACCCCTTGCCAATAATTGAATTGTTTGCTTTATGAAATCAATTGTTGGACCCCAAGTTTAATTACAATATTGCGGTAAAAATTTAATAAATAAGAAACAGTACTCACCAAATTTCAGTTCGCTATTGATATCAAAACTTTAAGACCTTATTTTAACAGACGACGAAAACACCCTTGCAGATCCGAGATTTACAAACAACTGAGCTATTTAATGTTTTTATACAAAAAGAACAAAGAGAGGAAATAAACTACAGAATTTAAAAATTAGAGTTCATAACCAACGGGAATTTAACGACATGTTATAAATGCTATTCAAGGCAAGTCATTTTTGGGTGCCAATAATTGTAGTTATAAAGATAACCATTTTTTCTTTATAACGATCATGTTATATATTTACTGACTACTGGCCAACTTTTTTAATGTAACGGTTCTCTTGCATATTTTTGAGAAGTTGAAAGAAAACACGTATTTGTGAACAGTTTCATCCACAGGAAGACTTATTAATAATTCAAAGATATTTTGGGGACTATTTTGACAAAAATTGAGTGTAATTATTAAAATTTGCTTATGGCCATTTCCAAACTGGCGTTACGGGACAATTTGTACAAAGAAGTATAAAAAAATTGAATGAAAATGTCTAATTTTTAAAATTTTTTTCTTATATTTGCGAAGAAATTAAGTAGCACTATATAAGATTTAAAGATATAAGTAAAAATATGTGCTGGCGTTGCGTTACAAAAAACGAAAGTGATTTTTGACTTGGATTAAAAAGAAAAAAAGCTTAAAAACATTTACTAAACATTTACGAAAAAGAAAAACTATATTTATGTACCGGTGCATATGATTTGATTCTCAACGTTAATGAATTTATGTATAAATTGCTTAAATTAAAAAAATTAAAATGTTTCTCTTAGATAAAATCATAAGATAATAAGTTTTTAATAAGTTTTTATTTTTTGGTCAAGGTAGACTTTTCTGTGGAAATTCCCATATAAGCAAAAATATATGCTGGCGTTACGTTACAAAAAACGGATGTGACTTGGATTAAAATATTTTAAAAGTTCTCTAAATTTTGCAAGATCTTTTGTATACAACTTTTTTAGAAGGGCTTAAAATAACATAAGTTTATTTTCCAAGGGATCAAATTGAAAAATCATCTCAGTTTTTTTTATAAGGCTTTTTTATCTAGCGCTACGTTACTGGCGTTACGTTACTAATATTTCCATTGTAGTTTAATTGGATAATTAAGTAATTACGTAGTTAAGTAATTATGTAATTTAGTAATTAAAAAACAAATTTAATATATTGTCCTTTCCTTACCTCAACCATTTTTTCATTATCTTTATCCAATGCCTTCCATTTTTACTATAACAAAAAAGCTTACTTACGAAAATAAAAAACTACATTTGAGAAAAAGCGCAGCCGATTTGATCTTCATGGTCAATGAATTTATGTAGAAATTGCTTAAATTAATAAAATATAAATGATTCTCTAAGATAATATAACATATTACTTGAATTTATCAATAAAATAAATAAGTAATCGAATGTGACTGCTCCAAGCAAATGTGGCGGTACGACATGAAGCTATCTCCAGGCGTAGAGCGCTGAGCCAGGCGTTTATTATTCACTGGTTCTACAAATACTGCAGTGGAGAACAATCAGGTCCTTAAACAAGAACTTGAAGTTGAGGTCAATGACAAGACAATCCACAGGAGCCTAAAGAAATGTGAACTTTTTCCTAAAACAAAAGTGAAGAATCCCCTTTCTACTCATAACAATCGAAAGCAAAAATATGAATTCGAAAAAAGTATGGGCTCTCTACCGTTGACGATTGGATGATGGTCACATGGTCAGATGAAACTAAAATTATACGTGTTGGGTCAAATGGGCGGATGTGGACTTGGGTTGATTCAGATATAGGGCTTCAAAATCGAAAAATTTGTTGGACATTGAAATTTGGAGATAATGTAAATATGCTTTGAGGATGCTTTCGTACTCAACATACAATTAAGTTGAAGTACTGCAACAAATCAATAGTTTAATGAAGACCACGAATTAAATTAATACTTTAGTAGACTCATATTCCCTTAATTTGGATATATTTGAGGCAGAACAGGGGTAGAATAATGTCTAAATGTTGGATTAAATTAAGATTTGGGTCATCCTTAAAAGTAAAATATTCCAGAAAGTTTTTTTACAAAGTGCATGAATGAAATTTGGGAACGATTCTTCCTAGCATGGCAAAAAATTAGTCCTGACACCTTGGAAAATCTTGTAAAAAGTATTCCGCATAGAATACAAGCCCTAAAAAAATCACGAAGTGGCCATACAAAATACTACACAATGGAAATTATGAACTTCTAGCAGACGGACATAAGTGTTCACACGTTAACTATTTAAAAAAAAACTCAATTTTTGTGTGAAATAGATACCATATTTTGGTTTTTTTGTTTTTCACTTGTTGCTGGACTAATAAAGGCTCTGATTGTGTCCTCTTATTTTGAATCAATTAAAGAGATAATTAAAGTTAAACCTTTTTGTGTATTTTTAGTAATTCTTGAAAAGTTTTATCCGTGACTGTAAGTGAACGCAAATAATGATTAAATTTACCGACGAAATCTGTTGTTTTTTTATTAACACCCTACCTAAACTGTTCGAAACATTTGGATTTACTGTAGCAATTGTTATATTAAAATTTTTAATCGTTACTTTCAAACAATAAAATAGTAACTGTGCAACAATTGTTATAGCGGTAAAGTGACCGCAAATATCGTTGCAATTTACCAACTAGAATTTTTTTTTAATAAGCTTAATTTGTGTATGTTACGGCATCACTCGAAAACGGCTGAAACGAATTTCATACAACTTTAGGAACCTACTAAGCACAAAGGTTAAGCTAAAGTGCCGGACGGTCAAAGACCGGCCCACATAGACCAGATATTTGGTCCGTTGTAATACCACATGGTATCTACTCCTCCTGCTCTCCTAGCCACTGTCGTGGAACCAACCTGTACTAAAAATAAAAAGCAGTAGACTCTTAACGTCCCTGAGATTATCAAAAAAGAGGCTACCGAGATGCTTATGTCTTCTGCAGGATAGAGCGTCTCGTCCTCTTCCTCATCCCTGCAACTCCTGCAGAAGTCATTCGCATAAACCCCCATTCTTAAGGCATGATATCTTTAGTTAATATATCACTGGACCTCAGCCATTCCACAGCTATATAAATGGCCATTTTTTCAGCCTGGAAGGCGTTGCAATGATCTGGCAGTCTAAATAAGGCTCTGATGTCCAGATCCATAGAAAAGACGACTCCCCCGACTTTGCTGTCAAGTTTTGAGCCTGCAAGATCAATAATAGAAGAGTGACCTGTACAAGTGTTAGCCCAACGGGAGGTTTCTCTAAGGCAGATGTATGTTTCCTGTGCCATCCTTTTTTCCATAATATCATGGGATATTAAGTAAAGAACTGCATTTAGCTCCTCAGGTGAAGTGGATCTAAGTGCTTCGCTAATACATACGGCCGCAGTTCTTTATACTTTCCCTAGCAATTTGCAATTCGACTGTGTATTAAGTGCTGTCCACAACACACATACACCGTGTAGCAAGATTGGCCTCACTATAGTATAAATAGTGCAATATTCGGGGCAAGTCCCAACGTTTTACCTATAGCTTTCTTACAGGCATATAAAGCAAAACTGGCTTTCCCAGTTCGCTCAAGAATGATTGGTTTCCAGCTTAACTTTCTATCCAAAATAGCCCCTAAGTATTTTTCCTCTTTCACGAAGTATAGCTGTGTGCCATCAAGACATGGAGGAAGTATAACCGGAATTTTTCATTTCCTTGTAAAAAGTACCAGTTTAGTTTTTTGGGAATTTACCCCCAGCCACAGCTTTTGACGGAAATATTAAGATCGGAGAGTTCTGATCTAATCAGCTCCGAGAGAGTGTCAGGAAACTTTCCCTGTGCAGCAAAAGCTACGTCATCCGCATATGTTATCACCTTGCAGTCGACCTTTTCTATTTTCCTTAGTAGTTCATTGACTAAAAAGTGTCATAATTAAGGCAATAGAACACCCCCTGACGAGTGCTTCTTCTCACAAATCTCTTGACTTTTAAGTCACCTGGAGATGCACTGATGACTCTACTGGTGAGCATGTTTTTTATGAGCACACAGAGTGACTCATCCACCCGAAGCACCAATGATTGCTCCCGGAAGAACATTGTTAAAGGCACCTTCGATTTCTAGAAAAGCTATCATAGTGTATTCTTTGTTATGAAAGGAATTTTCTATTAATCTTGCTATTGATTGCAAGGGAGTGCAAGGCCGCTTTTACAGACCTGTAAGCATGCTGTGAAGCTGAATTTGAGTTAATGTTACAACGAATATGAGCGTCAATCAATCTTTCGAGGGTTTTCAGAGGAAGAGGTGATAGACTAATGGGTCTAAGGTTCTTAGGACTCGTTTGCGGTATCATACCCGCCTTAGGGATAAATAATACCTTTACCTCCCTCTATTTTAATGGTATGTATGTCAAGGTCCAAGGTCTGAGAGGGGTTTCCTCCTTTGAGACCGCTTCTAGCCGTGCGCATGGCCACACTTCACTTATTTTGGCAATAGCTGCCTTGTTAAAAGTGACAGATCTGGAATCGGCACACTTTACTAACCTAATGCTCCGTTGCGAGCCCATCGCAAAACAGTCGAGAGAACCCGGCACCTCACCCCTGAGCCCGAGATAGTTGGCGGCAAGCTTAGCTTCTACCAACCTCCAGTTAGTGGCCGATACCCCAAAGTCCTCCGCCCCCTATCCACGATAGCTAACACCTCACTCCTTCTGGCAACATCGCAGAAGAGTCGGCCAAAAAACTACCAGCAACCTAAAGCTTTTTTGCCCCAGTGGCTGGTTTCTCCTCCTCCAACCTCTGTCACTTGACCGACAGATTTTTACCGGCTCCAGACGAGGCTCCTTTGCCACTGATGACGCCTAATGCCCATTCACGGCTCTTAAGCTGATTGTCTTATAGCACAGACTTCGCAGCGAGCATTTGCTCTTAATGCGTGAGAAGCCTGATCGCTGTGTGCAACTCTTAGCGCGACTAAGCGAGTCCTTATGGGCAGAAGAAGAGGCCTTGCCTCGAGTTTAGCTGTCGATAAATCTGTGATCTGGCTTGGGCGGATTCTGTGCCGTAACTGCAGTCACACTACTACGCTCTGGTTTCTGAGGAGATCCGGACTTCTTGTTTTTGGTTTTTTTTTTACATAATAGAAACTACGAGTAGCGGAGAAGGGATGTCCATTTGTGCAGAGATCTGCATGTACAGATAGAACTGTGCAGAACTGCATGCACAGACCGTTACAATGATAACATTTTATGGGCACTGGATAATGAGTTGTGGCACCTCCCATACAACCCAAATTTATGATATCGAATATCTTTGGAGTTATGTGTCACACATCCTCCGAATTCAGCATTCGACTTCACTTTACACATGCAGTTTCTCTGATAACATTTTATGGGCGTTAAAACACCCAGCAACGCGACGGGTTTTAGCTAGCATATATATGGGGTGAAGTGGCGTGATATGTAACATGTTTTTGTTTGCTCCAATAAAAGTGTAAAGAAATTAATTTTGGAATAGTTTGATATAGATAGTTCTCTTTGCAGAGGAATCAAGTTGAAGTGAGTGTATTTTTAGTTGTTGAATATTTTGAGAAATGACTAAAGTAAAACAAAAATGGCAAACATGGGTTTTTTGTCTCTTTTAAATAGATGGGGTCATGTGAAACACCAACAAAATGTCGTTTTAAAAACCAGAAACTTTAATAGTTATGTATAATATATATAAATAAACTGGCCATTTCAGTCCTTGGAAGGACTGTGACCTAGCTTTTATTGATCAATTATGCTGTGCGTGTTATTAAATGTTTGATCGCAAATGATTGAGAACTGGACCTACGTGTTTTATGCCGACTCCGAACGGCTTATGTTCTCAAGAAGCTTTACATGGCAATTTTTACTCTCTGAGGTTTGCCATTGTCTGCAGAGAGGTGACGACCGAACAGAAAAATTAATTCAATTGAAAAAACTTTCTGTCTGCGCTGGAATTGAACCCTGGCTACCACGGTTCTTTAGCTTAGGGGCCACGCACTCTACCCACTAGGCTACGGCCGCCACTCATAGTTATGTATAATAAACAATAAAAAAATACAAAAGAAAAGTGGTGCGGTCGGGGGACCACCTTCAGGAACGAAGTTCTTTACGGTTTGTCTTCAACTCCGAATGTAATTCGAAATTAAATCTGTATATTTTTGTTTATATTATTATTTTTGTTTTTATATTATTTTCCTAGTCAAATAATGTAAATGGACCATCAACTCAAAAAGTTTAATATAATATTTTAGAAAAAAATATTTATTGAAAATTAAGATGTAAGATTATCATGAGAGATGAAAATAGCCAGTTACCGAAAACTGGACTTACGCAAGAGTATAAAAAACACATTTTTAGGGTTCACCCTAGGGTCGAAAAACTTTTTGAAATTCTTATATGAGATTCGAAAACAGCGACCTGCGCATCTACAAAAAGTTTAAAAAAGAAAGTCAAAAAACTTTTTGAAATTCTTACATCAGGTTACACTGTATAACACACATTTGCTGTAGTATCCATGTAATAACAATTAAAGCCCAACCAAGTTATGCTTAAGCAAACAAAAGTTTCAGAGCAAAAGCACTCAGCATTATATGAAGTCCCCCAAGTTTTGTCTAAGCATTCCTTCCGTTCAGTTTTACAACTTTCGTTTACTTTTTGAAACTTGAGAGAGGGCTCTTGACATCGTAGTTTGCTAAGCAGAGTAGGGTTGCTAACAGTATTGAGAATGTGTTTAATTAAAATGTTTTTATTTGTATGAAAAATTTTTTAATAGACAATATTGTTTTTTTTTTGTTTGTGTCTATTTATTTTATTTATTTTTTGTGTTAGCTGATGGCAACCCTTTTTAACATATGTTTGCAATTTTTTTTATGTGTCATTTGAAAAAAAACGTTAATTTTTTGATTCAAAATTAATGCAGACCCCAATTTTGTTAAAAACTTTATTATAATAAGTGTTCAAAAACATAAAAACATATCGCTCAATTGCTAGAAGAACGGCATAACTCAAAAAACGTCATTTTGCAGAAAACGCATTTTAAGTTTTAATTCTGCTTTTATTTTTAAAGAATTTGTTAAAAATCAGTGAACGCATAAAAAGCGGATCTATTATTCAGCTCTTTCAGAATAACCATACATGCATAGGCGTTTTTATTTTTTTTAAGAGTTTCAATAAAGCAAAAACCTAGTCCACTTTGGATTATGACGTTCTTGTTGCAAAAGTATATTCCGTCATAAATAAGTATATGTCATTATTACTACAAAAAAAAAAAACACCATATACATATTTTTAGGTATTTTAACATTACACTTGTACTAAATAAATAAATGCCGACAAAATTTTATAGGAACTTTGTTTTTATTTATCATATTGTCTCACTTATAATAATATGTATTAGAATTCACAATTTTAAAACTTAAAAACAAATGAAGTTTTAAAAAAATAGGAACTTATAATTTTTTCTTAACCCGAACCACAAAATTCCTTCACAAAAATTCTCGTGAAGTTAATCTACGCCTATTGGTCTTAATTTATGAAAAAACAAAAAAATTAAAATAAATAACTGTGGGACAAATAGTTTTAATTTAAAACTAACTCAACTTAACCTAAAAATCATAAATTCTCATAAAATGCTCTGTAAAAAAGTGGGATAAATTTCTTATTAAGAAAATCAATCAAATCTTCTTTTTTTTTAAAGTTCTCTATTTTCTAAGAATTTTTTTTTATTATTATCAATGTCGGGAATATCCAAAAGCTTTAAATATTTCTAGAAAAATATTATTTAATCATTATCTTTTTCTTCAAACACGCACTCCTGCAGAAACGATTTAAATGCAGCAGTAATTTTTTTTATTATTATCAATGTCGGGAATTTCAAAAAGCTTTAATTATTTCTAGAAAAATAATATTTCATCATCGAACACGCACTCCTGCAGAAACGATTTAAATGCAGCAGATGAAGTAGTGTTTTTTTGCATATTTCGATATGAATGCAGTTTGTATATTGCACGTGCAACGACGATATGTTTCATCACTGTCGCAGTTGTCATCGCTGCTGGGCAAGTAATTTTTATATTCTTCGGAATTGTCGCAATCTTCTTAAAAGTAAGATGAGTTACTGGATGATGATGAGGATAAAGAGTTTCCCTCGGCAGACATTTTAAGATGATCTAAAAACTATTAAGAAATTATCTTCTTATGACCACACAGTATATTCTAAGTTTAGCTTGTTTGAAAGTTTGATGACGTCATTTTATATGGGAGATTGGCCAGTTATTATACGATTTTGACAAATTTACTATTTTGGCATATATACGGCAAATATACGGTATATATTTGAGACCAAAGCCGTATTTTAACATTAGTATTTGAAATGACAAAAACATTCGTTTTTGTGGCTTTTAAAGATATTTTACTATTTCACTTTATATAGAAGGTAGGCGTGGTTTTCATTAGATTTTGACAAATGAAATATATTATAAATTTTTGCAACCAAACGTTATTGGAAAAATATCAAGTTATTACATTAATGTTAGTGGCATTTTCAGAGATTTTCTCGATTTGATAAAGTCACGTTATATGGGAGTTAGATATGCTCTTTATCTGATTACAACAAATTTTAAATATATAATGAATATTTTAATTTAAAGCTTATGTGTAAAATTCCAAATGACAATATAAATTTTTGTGGCACTTTTAGATATCTTATTGTTTTGATAAAGTAATTTTGTATGGGAAGAAGGCGTGAGTTTCATCCGATTTTACTCATTCTCAAACTTGATCTCCTTTTTTTAAATATATAAGCACAATTACCAAATTTCACTGACGATTCAATGAACTTTGAAATTGCGGCTGCATTCGTGTCGGAAGACGGACATGGCAAAATAGACTCAGGAGGTGATGCTCATCAAGAATAATTACACTTTTCTTTACCTGCCACTCTTCTTTATCAGCGTTACAAACGGAGTGACAAAGTTAATTTACCCCTTACGCAGTATGCGTGGGATTATAATAATTAACTTAATATATACAAAAAAGTTTTATCAACAATATCGTATCATTCTGAATTATAAAAAGCATAAATCTTGTACAGTGAACAATTTTTTCAACTAGAACGACAAATAGTTTATAATGTTTAAAGCTAACTTGTTAGTACTACGCAAGTTGTCATCAATAATAGGGTAAAAAAAATTGGATAAAAATATCAGCTCGATTGCTTGAAAATAGTCCGAAAAAGTGTCCGTGAATAAAGTGATTGAAAGCAATAATAAAAAACATACAAGTATAACCTAAAAACCAATTTTATTATCAACACAGTGGCGCATAAGTTTTGCAATGACATCATCATCAACTGTAATTAGTTGAGATCACAACAGCCCGAAATTTATTTAATTGGATACGCTATTCCGCATATTTTAGGATCTAAATTGCCTTCTAAAAAGCAAATTCTTGGTTTATTTTTTTTTACACTAAAATTGGAAGTGCGAAAAAGTGCAATAAAGTTGACTAAAGAAGTGCTCGTTTTTTGGGATAAGGCGCGAATTTCGACCAAAAACAGTTCTGCGACTGTACAACAAGTTGAAAAATTATACCAACAGTGGAGAGCATTGAACAAAAGCGCAAAAAGAGGAGGACCGTCGCATAAGGCTAAAGAAGAAAAGTTTGTAGAAGAGTTGTAGAAGAGTATCGAAGACGACCTCTTCGATATCACTCACGCTAATGTGCTCACAATGATGACAGTACAGGAGAATAGAGAGTTTTTGCTTGCGCAGAGGGAAAAGGCAGCCCAGGCAGCATGATTGGCATTGACAAGGTTCTTGTTGGCATTGAAAAAAGAAAATTGGAACGAAAAGAGGCAGAAGAACAACGGCAAAAACGAGTGGCTACTGTAATTGATACCTCAGCAACAGGTAAATATTGTATATTGTACATGGATCATTTATATTCAATATTCATTCAATTACAGTGCAGTTCACATCCGATTCGGAAGACAACGAAGACAACCGTGGAATGAAACTGGAAACGAATTTTGTATCAGGAACTTCCCAAGTTGTAAAGAGAGGAACTGTGTCCTTTATCAATGAACGAATCGTATCTGCTTTGGATAAATACATGATATCAGACCGGAATGCAATGCATATAATGACTGCAATAGCTGAATGGCTTGGCCATGACGTATCAAAGTTAGTTTTGAATCGGTCATCAATTCGAAGATACCGTACTGCAAGTCAACAAAAAATTGCTGATTTTGTAAAGGAGAACTTACATGTGTGCTACTCTGGTTATACTTATTTAGTATCAATTCTAATAACAAAGGTAAAAGGAAAAGGTAAAAATATTGAACAGCTGTTAGAGATAGATATGATGTAGTTACCCTGTAGACATCCCATCTACGAATTGGTGCTCAAATATGTGTTCGAAGATAAAATTGGCAAAACTTCCGCGCCAGAATTACCTCTATTTCGCCGTTTTCAGCAAAAATGGGAAAATATAAATCAAAATGCATTCACAACTGGAGTGAGTGATGAGATTGTTGCTTCGAAAATAGTAACTGCTGCGCCAGACATCATTAGTTTTTGCATGGCACAAATTCAGAAAAGACCACGACTATAAGGAGCTTTTGGAACTGGTTGTTTTATTTCTTGGCGGTGATTTTGGCGAATACAAGTTCAAAGAGCTCATAGCCATCCACCACGCTCGATGGATGTCTAAAGCAATTTACTGCTTAAAAATATTTATGTTTAGAGACCAATTTGAACTGGCAAAACCAGAGTTGGATGGAATTAGAGATGTCTGCCTGTTTATTGCTCGGCCGAATAAGGACTTCAACTTTTTGAAAGCACTTCACGCATACGCAGACTTAGATGTAAAATTGTCAAAAACTATGTTCATAAAGTTTATCAGACATTTGTGGAATCTGGCGGAGGAGACCATAGCTCTCGCCTTATTTGATTCGGATGTTGTGTGTGAGACAAAAAGAAAAATGTTACCTGTAAATCGGTGGAGAAGAAACACAAGAAGAAATCCAACAATAAAGTAAAGAAGACACGAAAAACGATGAAGCTGAAGAAGTAACTGAAGTACAAGGAACTGAGGAAGACGAAGACGACAATATCTCCAATGGTTATAAAGATGGAGATGAAGGTGCTTTCCGTAGCAAGAAAAAAATTTAGCTCAATTTTGCAGAAGTTAATAAGCAATTTTTGTCGAAAGACTTGAGTGCTTTCGTGACTTCGAAAACAAAGATTTTTTTCAAACGCTTCAACTTGCCGAATACATTTTTACATTACCCGCCAGAAATATGGCAACAGCGCGAAGATTATCAGCAGGTATTAAAAATTGTTGAAAAAATTCACGTTGTAAACGACACCGCTGAAAGAGGAGTGAAAATGATGGAGGACTACAATAAAGTTTTATGCAGGAACGAAGAGGAAAAGCAGTATCTAATCAAGAAGTCGTTGATTATCGCAAAAAACATCCGAGTTTTGAGAAAAGCAAACTGATATAAGTCATAATAAGTATCTTATACATTGAAATAAAAATATTCGTTTTATTTTGTCTCTATTTTGGTAAATTTTCGTAAAAATTTAGATTTTTCGTATGGGGGCCCCCATGAAGGGTTGGTGATATAGGATAAGTATGTTCTAGAGAAATGTTGAGGATTAAAAAATAATGGGGGTTGCTTATACATTGAATGTCTTTAGGAGTGAATCCTGAAGAACTACGAACGTTTTTCTTTCCATTTGGCCCAAATTTCGTTTCCGCAAATTTTAATGTGCGTGCAGCACTGCTATTTTCAACCGATCGAGCTGATACTTTTTCCCAATTTTTTTTTACCCTAACCTAACACAAAACTGGGCTACGATTTTTGAAAATCGAAAAAATACGGACCACCTTTTTGTACATGAATGGTACACACGATTAATATGTACTTAGTTTTCCAAGAATAATGTCACAACCAATAATATGTCACTATTTCTTATAAGATAAACATGCTTTCGTTCTGATGATCATTGCATAACTAAGATAAGACTGTCCTGCAAATAATAAAGCGAGTAAGGTGCCAAACAAAATAACGGCTTTTTTGCAGCCACGTAATGAGCAAATAAGATAGCAGTACCATTTTTTGACAGATTATAGATCATGGTAAAATACAAATTTCTGTATCATTAACTCAAAAATCGTCTTTTTGCTGACAGGCACAACTTCTACAAATTTTTCAAAGAACTTTTAAGCTTTTTTAATATTATTTTGTCAAAATTTTGTGAACGTTTGACATTTTGTTTAGCATGAAATCTGCCAACTTGGGCGACTTTTCTACTTAATCATACTTTTCGTCAACTTTTAGGCCTGACTATAATAGCCACATGCTGGCAGACGGATCTGTTAAAATAAAAGCAATTCCATGTAAATATATAAGCATACCCATAATTGGAATGGCCACAGTTTCGTTAAGTTTCGTTGACTTTCATTGGCTTTTTGTAGAGCGATTCCAATCGCTCACAGCATACGCAAATGTCAAACAATTGTTTATTTGAATATATTGAAAGCCAAAGAGCAAAGAGTGTGATTGTTTATTTTCTTAATTAAATTTTTTATACTTTTCTGCATATTTATTTTCAAGAAAATCTCACAAATAAAAACAAACTATTTTTTGGCACTTCTCAAAGTCAGTATATGGCAATTATGGGCAATATGCATTTTGACAACAGCTTGCTAGCTTTTCGTTAAGCTTTTGGCATTAGCGTATGTCATCATGTGGCTATTATAGTCAGGCTTTTTCTCGGAGACTTTTGTTTGCTTAAGCATGACTTGGTTAGGCCTTTAATTGCAATAAAGATTCTCACGTATGATTTAAAACAAACACACAAATATAAAAGAAAGTATGTGTGCGGCTGCCACGCACAATAGAAGTTAAACCTTCAGAAAACTGTATAAATTTTTAACCGACTTCAAAAAGGAGGAGGTTTGGTTTTTTTTTTAATGTATGTACATACATCGATAACTCTTAAAGTACTTGCCCGATTGCCACAATTTTTTTTCAACAGATAGAGATATCACACGCGGATGTGGTCGTCTAGTGGACGGTATTCAACACAGGGGCGTGGCAATACAAGAAACACTTTGCATATCAAATAACATTAACAGTAGAGAACTGAAATTTAGTACAGGGGTTGGCACAAATGTTAAAAGTTATGTTCAAAAAAGTGGGCATTATTCAATAAAGGCCGTGGCAATATAATATAAACGCTGTAACTCGAATAATATTGAAACTAGGGTACTGAAATTAAGTACAGGGGTAGGCATAATTATGAAAATTTACTGTAAGGAAAAAGGGCGTTGTTGGACGAAAAGGCGTGGCAATATAAGAAAACTACTGTATCTCAGTTAATATTGACACTAGGGTACTGGAAATTGGTACAAGCGTTGGAACAATTATTACAAATTACGGTCAAAAAAGTGGGCTTTGTTCAAAAAGGCGTGGCAATATTAGAAAAAAGCCATAACTCGAATAATATTGACACTAGGATACTGAAATTAGGTACAGTGGTAGGCACAATTATGAAAATTTTCGGTTAAAAAAGTGAGCGTTACTGGACAAAAGGGCGTGTAAATATAAGAAAAATACTGCTTTTCATTTAATGTTGACACTAGGGTATGAAAATTCGTTACAAGAATGGGAAAATTGTTATCATAATCTCTAAAAAGGAAGAAATAAAAACTTTTTAACAAAAAAAAAAAAAAAACCCAACTTTAAAACCACTACAAAGTAAAAAATAATTTTAAACTACTTAGCTTTGTGATATATGAAATTATTACATGAATTAAAATTATGAGCTTTATATCAAGTAAGTTTATAAGAAGGCAAGAACAACAACTCTGTATAGAGGCAATCACTTAGCTGACTAGACAGTTTGTTTCGGAAATCGCTACATTTTCCTCTTAAGTAGTCTTTGAGTGATTAAGCTGTGATCAACTCACTGTTTAAACTAGTATATGAGTGCGCAGATTTTGGAATTCATTCTTTTGAATTGTATGGCTGCTAATCATATGACATTTCGAAGCATTCGACATTTCGACCCCTTTTCTCAATAACGCCGACGTATTTGACCTTAATTTGTCATAATTGTGCCTACCCTTATAGTAAATTTCAGTTTTCTAGTGTCAATGTTATTCGAGATATAGTGTTATTATAAAATTGCACCCCCCCTTTGTCAAATAATGCCCACTTTCTTGACCGTAATTTGCAATAATTGTTCTACCCCTGTACTTAATTTCAGTACCCTAATAAAAAAAAATAAACTGGCCATTTCAGCCCTTGAAAGGACTTTGACCTAGCTTCTATTGATCAATTGTGTTGTGCGTGTTATTAAATGTTTGATCACAAATGACCGAGAACTGGACCTACGAGTTTTATGCCGTCTCCGAACGGCTTATGTTCTCAAGAAGCTTTACATGGCAATTTTTACTCTCTGAGGTTTGCCATTGTCTGCAGAGAGGTGACGACCGAACAGAAAAATTAATTTAATTGAAAAAAACTTTCTGTCTGAGCTGGAATTGAACCCGGGCTACCGCGGTTCTTTAGCTTAGGGGCCACGCACTCTACCCACTAGGCTACGGTCGCCATTTCAGTACCCTAGTGTCAATATTATTCAATATACAGTGTTTTTCTAAGTTTGCCACGCCCATTTGTAGAATAGAACCCACTTTTTACGGTAATTTTTTTACTAATTTTCAGTACCCTAAGTCTGCTCGAATCTCAACACTCGCACGCACACACACAGCGCACTTGTCTGCTAGTTTGTAGTCTGCTCGATACTCGCACGGATACACACAGCAATCACACGATTACGTGATTTTTTTTCTACCAAATCGCACTACCCGCAAGCTGCGAAAAGGAACTTCGTTAAAAAAATAAAACAAAAAAAAAAAATAAACAAAGAACAACAACAGTAAAAAAAAATGCAAGAACTTTAATATAACTCACAAAATTAATGTAAGTCATTTTTTTCATTGATGGCATTTTTGCACAACGTGAAAAAATCCAAAACCATTTGTAATATTTAAAGACATTAAACAAAAGCACATGCTACATCTACTCACTTTTAAAATGTTATAAAAGTTTTATCAGTAACGCTATTCTGTGTAATTTAAAAAAAAACTTTGACAAACATTTTTCACGCTCTTTTAAAACTCTAAAGAAATTTATATTTGCATACTTCCAACACTTACAAAAAAAAAAAACTAGACCCTGTAAAAAGAATCGGAACACGCCATATTGCACATCACCACACGGTACACATTTCCCAACTTTACTTTATAATATTTATATTGTTCTTTTTTTTATAAAAGCTTTATACCAAAAGACACAGTTTCGATAGTATCGTAAGTATAGACGTAGAATTCCTTTCCATACAGTAATAGAGAAAAATTCTATTTTTTTTATTTGTATTTTTCAAAACTATTTTAAAGCATTTCATCTTCTAAATAAAAATTATTCAAAAACAAATTTGTTGTTGTTGTCCTTTTTCAAACTTACCTGATCTAAAAAGCTCACAATGAAATTCATGTAAAAATTTGTTTTGTTTTATAAAAAGTTTTCTTTTGATATTTTTGGTGATGAATTTGTTTCTTGTTCGTTTGTTTTGCTGGTGAAAACTAAATGTAATTCAAAGTTATTTTTTATTAATGGAAATAAATATGGGTAAATTTAAATAATTTATTTTTCGACACGAACAAATTTGTTGTTGTTTTCACGGGTAAATTCGTTTGATTTAAGTTGATTATAACTTAAATTTAAAATTTAAAGTTAAATTTAGTCGTTGCATACAATTTTTTTTAATTTAAAATAAATAATTTAAAATTTTTGTTTTTATTTATTTGTTGGTTATAACTTGTTATTCTTTGATTTCTTACTGCATTTAAAAGACTTTGTCTTATTTGTGAACATAATAATAATAAAATTATATAAATGAATAAATAAATAAAAGAAGCTTTCTCAATTTCCAGTTTTTTTATTTTACCCGCGAAAACAAAAACAAATTTGTCCGTGTTCGTTAAGTATGACATGCCCCTAACCAGGTAGGGCCACATCAGAGAGGAATGAAGTAGAATGCAGAGAAAAGCCAGCTAGTTGTCAAATACAGCTGTTCATGTCGAGTGAAAATGAAGTACATTTAAAAAATTTCAGCTAACTAAACCAACAACAACTACCAAGCAAATCTAAAACAACGATGAACAGAGAAGAGCAAAATCTCAGCGGTTGAGCAGCGTTAGAGGGATGATCCGAAACGTCCACAGAAAATAAACAAGTATTTTTGGTAGCAAAATAATTGGTAGCAAGATCTCTTTGCCCTGCTTTTCAAAATTGAGCAAAATTTCTTTGTGGTATTTCTAAATGTTTCTTAAACTGTTTGTGCATATAGAACTTTTTGTGGTATTTTTTAATGCGAATGAGATTTTTGTGGGAATTTTAAATGCATATGGAATTTGTGGTGGTATTTTGAAAACACGTGGTATTTTTGTGGTAATTTTTAATGATTGTTTTTGATATTTTTTATTGCGGTAGAAACTTTTTTGTTTATCTTTACCATGGTAGTTTTTGTTGTATTTAATTTATATTACTGTGAAAAAAGTAACTTTTTGTCGGAGTAGTGTATTTTTTTGCAGCCACATACTGGCTCTCTAGCTTCATTCATCTGCATTCTCTATTGTATTACAAACCAACAAGCCATGAATGTCACTATTCCAGCTAAATGGTATTTAAAACGGCAGAGTCTGATTTGTTGGTTAGAAAACGACATGTTTTTGTACCTTTAAGCCGTTCTCTATATAATTGTAAAGTCCTTTTTTATAAAGTTTTTTCTAAATGACCTTGTTATTTATTATGTCGATTTTATATGATATAAATACAAATTCTTAATGTTTGATAGTTTAAATCATACTTGATTTTAAATACATATTCTAGTTGTTTGATAGTTTAAAACCGTTTATTGAGTTTAAGGTCAAAGTTACGACCATTAATTGTACTAACAAATCTTTCCAAAGAAACAACAACAACAAAGTTTTGTCGATATGAAAAGGAAAAAATCACTAGCTGATTTTATTGCAATTTCGGCCGTGCTAAAGGCTTCATCAGAAATCTTTGTGATACCCGTGCAAGCGTGCACTAGCGCACTGCACCACAGAGGCAATGAGATTTGAAGTGTCAATTTCTCAGTTTTTCTCCCATTTCACATGCTCACATTTGTTGTTGTATTTTTGCTTTACTTTAGTCTTTATGCTTATGTTATTATATGGAGTCCAACAGTCTGATGGAAGTCTTCCAACAACAAAGCATCGTAACTGAAGTTGTTTTTATAAGTTGTATATATCAGCAAAAATCTAAAAACAACTTCAGTAACCATGCTTTGTTGTTGGAAGACTTCCAGCAGACTGTTGGATTCCATATAATAACATAAGCATAAAGACTAAAGTAAAGCAAAAATACTACAACAAATGTGGTGAGCATGTGAAATGGGAGAAAAACTGAGAAATTGACACTTCAAATCTCATCGCCTCTGTGGTGCAGTGCGCTAAGATTTCTGATGAAGCCTTTAGCACGGCCGAAATTGCAATAAAATCAACTAGTGATTTTTCCTTTTCATATCGAAACAACTTTGTTGTTGATTCTTTGGAAAGATTCGTGCAATTAATTGTCCTTACTTTGTCCTTTTTTATATTTATCAAGAATCGAATTGAAATTTATGTCATATTCGCTAGATGCGTCATTTGTTTTTGTCTTTTTTCTCTCTCTTTTTCACCCGTTCGCCAAAAAACTCTGAAATATGCATTGTATCTTGTATTGAAATCAAGGTAGTGCAGTTGAGTTGCCGTTTGTTGTTTAGTTTATCGTTGCAACTTAATAAAAACCATTTTAAGAAAAGGTTACAATTGTTTAACAACAAATAAAATTAATATACAACTTAAAGTTTTCTATATGACCTTGTTATTTATTATGTTGATTTTTTATGATTTAAATACAAATTGTAATTGTTTGATAGTTTAAAAACGTTTATTGAGCTTTAGGTCAGGTTAGAACAATTAATTGCTCTAATTATTTATTCAATCAACTTACTAATTAATCAGATAGTGATATATTCCTTTTCATATTGAAAATGCTGTTGTTGTTGTTGTTTCTTTGGAAAAAATTCGTTAGAGCAATTAATTGTTGATAGTTTAAAATCGTTTATTGAGCTTTAGGTCTGGTTAGAACAATTATTTGCTCTAACTTTTTATTCAACCAACTAACTAATTAATCAGCTAGTGATGTTTTCCTTTTCATATTGAAAATGTTGTTGTTGTTGTTTCTTTGGAAAAAATTCGTTAGAGCTAAAGCTAAATAAATATTCGCAATATATCGAAAAATCCGAGTCCTTCATCTACAAAATATTGCAGACCAGTGAAATTTGCCTTTCAGAAGGAAACTGCGGAAATCATTAAGGAAAAAGAAGCGGCCATTAATACGCTAATAGACACTTTGGAAGATTCCGTCTACATTTTGAACGGAAAAAATATCACCATTCACCCTAAATGCCTGTTTAAAGCACTTGGTGCTTTAAAAGTTGATGATTCTTCATAGACTCCTTCAGTAGTAATGCAGTCAACCAGCCGAAGGGGTACTAAAGACACCATAAGCATATGCGCGTTGCTTACGCCTTCTTCAAGAGTTTGCTTGTACTCTTTTTGTGCCGATGAACCATCGCAGCTACATTTAGAGATCAGCTGTAAATCTCCACTGCAGAAATTGACAACCTCTTCTGGCATAGTTTGCAGTATTCGCTCAGCAGTATGGTCCAACAAAGATTGCAATTTAACCTCAGCTGATGTTGCTGTTTATTTCCTTCTTCCATTTGAGGACTGCAGCGGTCTTTCGCAGTTACGATGGTTCTGTAATTTGGTTAACAGTGTACACCGATGGCCATTATGGAACTTATCACCTCTTCATATTGCTGTTTTGTCATTTTAGTATTTATAAAGAACGCCAATGCTGAATCAGGAGATAAGCCCTTGGTGGCGTTGTCGTTCTCCTGTGTTTGCTGAGGTGTTGGAAAGGCAGTTAATACCCTTCTTAGTTGATTTGGACTAGCTTTGGATGCACGTTCAACAATCTCAGATTGCAAGTGCTTTCGTGCGAAGTTTAATTGCTGCAGATAGGCTTTTTTGACATACTCTTTACTACAAGTTTCCGAGATCTTCTGAAGTTTTTTTTTTGAGAGCGGACAGAACTCTCAGTGAAAGGCTTCGTAAGTCTTCCTCTCTTAGTATTCTGTTCATCTCCATCTCCAGGATCGATATCAGAATCACTTTACTCGTCTAATTGGCAATCGTATTCAACAGTTTCTTAGCCAAGTTTCGTTTGCCAGCTTAAATTTCGGCATCGATTTCGAGCAATAGTTAAAGCGCTTTTTTTACGCTGTCTACAATATTTGTAACCTTTATTGAAACAGCTTCCATAGTATTGTGACAGACAATATTTTCGCCAATGATAACCGCGACGATTAAATCATTTTTAAATTGTTTAAATTTGCAAAAAGAATTCTACCTGTTAACTAATTAAGATTTCTACCTATGGCGTTACCTGCGGTTGCATTCATTAACTGTATGATTATGCGTCCAAATGACGCACTTGATGATTGCCTAAGTTTTTGTTTCTATAAAATTACTGGTTCCTTAGATATTGCCAAAAATATGATCCATTTTTATGGGAGGTGGCACTCCACTTGTCCAATCACTCCTCCTTTTGACAGATTTCCTTTAAATGATGCACTTGATGACTGCCTAAGTTTCTGTTGTCATGGCCTTTCAAATAGGCCATGGTTTTTCAAATATTGCGAAAAATAAGATCCATTTGTATGGGAGGTGCCACGCCCACTTGTAAACCCTTATTTTCTACTTTTCTGTGCCTAAAGCACTAAAATCGTCATCAAAATAATTTATTCCCTCTAGTTTGTACCAATCATTCCATTCTGCAGTTCTCTGTATGGCTCGCACAAGACAGGTAGGGGGACGTCCATTAATTATGTGAGGTGATTTTTGCTATTTCTTGACCCTCCCCCTCACCCTAGTGAGAAATCCTGAGATTTGGTTCGACCCCTCCCCCCCCTCTTATCTCAGGTGAGATTGTTCAAAATGCGTGTTTTCAGTGTAAATATGTTAATATATAATTCATGTATTGAATTTATTAATATAAATATTATATATAAATATAAATATTATTTTTATATAATATATAAATATTATATATATTATATTTTAGGAGAGAAACACGTTTTACTTAATTTAACCAGTTAACTCATAATTCTACACTATTTCTTGCGGATAAAAATTACGTCATCTTTGCGAGAACCCTCCTCTCCCCAACGTGAGAGTGAAAGAGATTCGGCCGAACCCCCTCCCCCCTAAAGACCTCACGTTATTAATGGATGCCCCCTAGTGCAGATTTAAAAAGTTTCATAACAGACTTGTTTATGGAGAATACATAACTTTTCTTTTTTTATAATATTTCTAAATTCGTATATATATGTAATATTTTTTTAAACATTTTCTATGTGGTCCAGAACGTTTTTTTAATTTTTTTATAAAAATCCAGAACGTTTTTTTTAATGTTTTTGTAAAAAATTATTAATATTAAAGAAAAAATGTTTAAAAAAATCATTTTTGTAATTTAACCTGTATTAAGAGTAGTTGGCCCAAAAATCAAGAAATTTTACTAAGCCGTTACTAAGCAAAATTTATTTTCATTGAAAAATAGTAAATAAATTAAAGAAAACAAGTCAACTTTTTGTAACGCAAAGCAGAAGAAATGTAAGTTGCCAATTGTGCTTTTTGATGCAATGGGTATGTTCAGCAATAAAAAACTTAGCTTAAGTTTCTAAGGCTTATAATTCACTGCGACAAAACAGTCTCAATACGGCATTCTACACGTCAGTTCAAATAAAAAAATTTTTGTGCTTAAGTTCTGGAAATTTTGCAAAATAAAACTGTTTCGGTATGTTCATAGTCAAATGAGAGTGCGCTCACTTGAAACTTTTTGCTTAGAAACTTTGAATGTTTTTAAAGGTGTTAAGCGGTGAAAGACGAATGCGAAGTAAATATGGCAAAAAAATAACTACCCATATAATAAACAAAGATGATATAAACAGTGCTTTTTAATTGAGGAAGTGGGAAAAAAGTAAGCGAAACAATATGTCTTAGAGAGCACATTCTAAATAAACATAAAAACAAAAAACAGAACTGTCTTGTAACAGCTATGTCGCAATGAGTTACTTACTTACTTAGTTGGCGCTACAGCCGAATGTCGGTCTTGGCCTCATCTAAGAATGTGCGCCAACCATTTTTGTTACTCGCTTGGTGGTGCCTATTGGAAATTCCAAGCATCGTCAGGTTGTCGTCTACTTGGTCTTTCCAACGAAGATGTGGTCGTCCTCTTCTGCGTTGACCGCCTCTGGGTATCGAATTGAATATTTTTTTCACTGGAGCAACGTCTTTCATGCGCTGAACATGACCTAGCCAGAGAAGCCGCTGGATTTTAATGCACTTGACTATGTCGATGTCAGGGACCAGCTCGTACAGTTCTTCATTCCACCATATTTGGTACTCGCCATTGGTGCAGACTGGTCCGAAGAAGGCTCCAAAAGTCTTTTCATTTAACTGCTCAGCGTCCTGGTTTGTGATGCCTAAAGTAGGACGCGCATGATGAGGGATTTATAAAGCTCGATTTTAGTTCGTCGAGAGAGGGCTCTGCTTCTCAATTTCCTACTGGACCCAAAGTAACACCTGTTGGCAAGAGTTTGGCAATTCTTCGTTTGTTCTCAATGCTTATGGATCCCAAAAAGATGAAGTCCTTCACAACATTCAAGAAGGTATTGTCAACTGTAACCAGGGTTTCAAGACGCTAGGACTGTTTGTTTGTTGACACCAAGTATTTCGTCTTATAGCCGGACCAATTCGACTTGACTCTCTTTCTAATCTGGAGAATGCTGCACTGACTTCGCACGTATTATAGTAAATGACATCGATGTAATCAGCATGTGCAAGCAGCATAACACTCTTGTAGAATATTGTGCCATTTTGTTTCAGATCAGCAGCTCGGAAAATCTTCTCCATCATTTGGTAACAAACGGTGGGGAGAGGTCCTTGCCAGTGTTATCCTGCAAAGTCGTTTAGTTTTGCAGGAATATTCAATTCAAACTTGGTGGAGTATAGGTGATTCTTTATTGGGCTGACAAAAAGATGGTTGGTGTCGATTTGTTTTTCATGTGTATTTTCCAAGATTTGTCATAGCGCAAATATCTGGTCAATGGTAGGCTTTCCAAGTCTGAAGCCACATTGATAAGGTCCAATGAGTAGGTTTACAATGGGCTACAATCTTTCACATTAAACGCTCGATAGGGCCTTATATGCGATATTAAGAAGGCTTTATCCCACAGTAATTGGCACAAATAGTAGGATCGCTTTTCTTGTGGATTGGGGAGATCACGCTGAGATTCCAGTCGTAAGAACTTCATCATAGTCAGGCAGCGGAACCTCAACGCTGTCCTTAGTAATTGGGGTTTCCGGGATATCACCTCGATTGGCGATATTGTCAGCGTCGCCATTTAGATACTTAGAGAAGTGTTCCTTCATAACGTCAGTTTACTCTGGATATCTGTCACTAGATTCCTGTTATCATCCGTGCAGGAATAGGCCCCGGTTTTAAAAATATCGGATATGCGTCTTATATTACCCAAAAATTTGCAGGCCTCATTCCTGTCTGCATACATCTCAATCTTCTCATGCTCGCGTTGGTTGGTTTAGATGGTGATTCTACATGCAAGTAGGATCCAAGTAGCTCTAGTGAGCCGTTTTGATACCATAACCTCGTGTTTCTGTTGGTTGACTGGGTAGCGCACTGCTAGGTTATAACCATCCGGTGCGGTTGATGAACGTAAGGAGATTGTTGATTTTTGTTGTTGAAAGTTCCTCTAGGTTGCTGAGGAAGGGCCTGCCAAGCGTTGTTAGTCTGGACCTGGCCAGGGCCGGGCAGGTGCACAGAAAGTGTGTTATTGTTTCTTTTTCATTTGGGTTATCGCAGCTGCGATAGTGGGTATTGAAAGGTAGTCCAATTCTCTCGGCGTGAACTCCGATGCACTAGTGACCCGTAATAACAGCCGTTAATCTGGCTATGTCGTTCCGGGGTTTTGATAGCATCTGTTGAGTTCTGCCTATGTTGTAAAGGGGCCATATTTTTCTTGATGTGTTGCAGGTTGGTAGTTCAAGTAGTAAGAATTAATTTCTCTCTTAACTGTGTTCAATGGAACTTCGACTGGTTCCGCTCTAGGAACGTCAAGGGAAGAACCCCGCCTAGCCAATTCATCCGCCTTTTCATTACCATAAATGTTCCTATGGCCGGGAACCCAGATTATAGTAGTGCTAAGTTGGTGACTTAGCCGGACCAGTTCATCCTTACACTGCCTTACCAGTTTGGAGTTGGTGCTGATCGCAGCTAAAGATTTAACGGCGGCTTGGCTATCCGTCAGAATAGCTGCATTAAGGTGATTGGTGCTAGCTCTACTTAAGGTGCGATAAGCTTCTCTTATCGCAAAAAGCTCGGCCTGGAAGACGCTGGCTGAGTTTGGCAGACGAAAAGCCTCCGCCACCCCCAGTTTCTCAGAGTATATGCCCGCTCCCACTCCGCACTCCATCTTGGAGCCATCCGTGTAAAAGGACACATCGAAGGCTAGATCAATTCCCCCATTGCGCCATTCCACCCTGGTGGGAAACTTGGTTGTAAAGGATTTCGTGAAGTCGAGTTTGGGTGTGTCGTAGTCCGTTTTTCCAGGAATCAGTTCCCGAGGTAGCGGATTAAGAATATTGCTGTGTCCATATGGTCTATTTCGCCAGTTGTACGACTCTCTGAGTCTGACTGCACTGTTTGTTGCAGTAAGCTTAATGTGTAGATCTATAAGGAGTAAATGTGTCAGGACATTAAATGCATCAGTGGGGCATGAGCGGATACCCCCTGTGACACCTATGCATGCTGATCGCTGGATCCGAGCTAGTTTTGTTGTGTTGTATGCTTTATTCCGTGCATGCCACCATATTAGTGAACCATACGCCAAGAAAGGTCGCACTACCGCTGTGTATAGCCATAAGAGCATTTTTGGTTGAAGACCCCATTTTCTACCAAAAGTTTTTTGGCAGGCATAGAAGGCTATGCAGGCCTTCTTGACCCTTTGTTCGATGTTAGTTTTCCAGCTTAGCTTAGGAGCCAGAATGACACATAGATATTTGCGCTACTGGATAGTGTAAGAGGTTGGTTGTTGAGCTTTGGAAGGACAAATTGTGGCGCTTTGGTTTTTGTGATGAATAACATCAGATCCGTCTTGCTAGGGCTAACTCCTAGGCCGCACCTGGCATGCCAGACACTGAGTTATCCCAAAGCAACCTTCATTAGCTCACTCAGCGTAGAGGGGAACAGTCCTGACACCATAACAACAACGTCATCCGCATAAGCCACCACTTTGACCCCATTGCAATTTAGTGTATTAAGAAATTCATTCATGGCGATGAGCCAGAGCAGGGGGAGATCATTCCTCCTTGCTGAATACCCCTACTGACAAATCTCGTGAGTTGGCAGCCACCCAGGTCTGCCTGGACTATTCTGTTACTGAGCATTGAGGTTATCCAGTTTCTCACCGGTGCTTGTACACCAAGGTTGGTAAGAGAATCAAAAATGGCCCTAGTATGAATATTGTTAAAAGCCCCTTCTATGTCTAAGAAGGCCGCAAGAGTGTATTGTTTAAAGTAGATTGATCTTTCAATAGTGGTAATAACCTCGTGTAAAGCGGTATCTGTGGATCTGCCCTTGAGGTATGCGTGTTGGGCGCTGGATATGTTACCACCCTTTAGAACGTCCCTGAGATGAATATCCAGTACACGCTCTAGGGTTTTCAGTGCGAATGATGTGAGGCTTATTGGTCTAAAATCCTTGGCTGATTCATGACCTCTCCTCCCAGCTTTGGGTATAAATATTACCTTAACTCTTCTCCAGCTCCTTGGAGTGTAGTTAAGGCAGAGACACTTAGTGAAGATAGAGAGTAGGATAGGTGCAACTACATCTTGTAGTTTCTGCAACGTTATTGGAAGTATGCCGTCGGGACCTGGGGATTTGTATGGAGAGAAGCTGCTTAAGGCCCAGACAACCTTTCCATTGAAATAAAAGAGCCAGTCGGAACCGCCGCAGTTGACTCAGGTGGTTCTAAACTTAAGTTCTCATTGCAGTTGCTCCTGCAGCCGGGGAAGTGTGTGTTGAGTAAGTGTGCCAGAGATTCATTGGTAGATTCT
This sequence comes from Dichetophora obliterata, assembly GCA_963920525.1. Taxonomy (NCBI): domain Eukaryota; kingdom Metazoa; phylum Arthropoda; class Insecta; order Diptera; family Sciomyzidae; genus Dichetophora; species Dichetophora obliterata. The sequence continues at coordinate 176,942,155 of OY986437.1, read as the reverse complement.
GTCCACGTACCATCGTCTTTCCGAATGAAAGATGGACGGGTGCTTTCTTTGGACAGAATTTTGCTTAGTCTTGCCGATTCTTTTATATTGTCGATCGATTGGGTGTATTCCTGCCAAGAATGCTTTTTAGCGTCTCGAATTGCTTTCTTGTAGGTTTTTAGGATGTCTCTATATGGTTGCCAAAGACACTGCCTATGACACGAGTTGAAAATTTTTCTAACCCTTTTCCTAAGGTCGGATAGATCTTTGCTCCACCACGGAGGAAGAGATTTCTTCTTGCCCCTACTAGTGGGACATGAGACTCTAAAGGCAATCTGTATGGTTTGCTCTAGGGCATCCACGGAAGAGTCTATCTCCTCCGCAGTTGAGATTTGCTTGTAGGCTAAAGAACGGATTTTTGGGCGAGCCACTTTGGCAAATTTGGCGCAGTCAGTACGTTTGGGGTTACGAAATGGAAGAAGGTGCCTCTGTTTCAAGATTCAAATCAAAGAGGATTAAGCTGTGATCCGAGAAGGAACTTTTGCTCGAAACTCTCCAATTGACTGCTTTTAGAGACTCGTTTTCGGATAGAAGGGTAATATCCAAGACTTCTCTCCAGCCTGTCAAGTTGTCAGTACTTGGAAAGGTGAAAGTAGGTGTATTTCCTTTATTGCATATGTTTAAATTAGAGTTAATAATGAAGTCGAAGAAAAACTCACCTCTAGTGTTTATTTCGGAACTGCCCATAGTGTGTTTCTCGCATTGGCATCGCAGCCCAAAATTGTAGTGGTGTTGTTCTGCATTGCCGTAGCCACTAATCGCTTCACCTCGTCTGGAGGAGCTTCCCTGTCGTGGCCATATAGGCTGAGGCTATAAAAAGATTGTTGGCACCCTCCAGTTTGACAACTGTCAGGTCTGAAGAGCTAAGGTTATGGAGTAGAAATAAGTGTATGTGCTTTTTGGCTACAATGCAAGTTCTCGGCTTACCTGCTGTTCTATTGTAGTAGATGTTGTAGTAGTGGTTGTCCTGGAACCCTTTTACTACTGAGTCTCTGACCCAGGGCTCCTGTATAATGCCCACGTCGATACATCCTCCATCATGAGGATGGCCAGATTATCAGCAGCACATCTGGCGTGCTGCAGGTTAACCTGTATTATCGATGGTGGCTGGTGGTTGTTGTGGCTGCTGCGTGGAAGGCACCGGCGGATCCTCGATTGTCAGGAAATTGAGGATATCATCGACGCTGACACCTTCTTCCGCGGACGGGTCTTTGAAAATCTTAAGCTTGGCACGTCGGATGCCAAATCTAAGGGTGTTGCCCGCTTTCTCCAGAGCACCCAGGCACTCGTCCGAGATAAGCAGTAGGAAGGTCATGCTGTTACGCTGGGGGTCCTCAGTCTTGATGACAGCCCAGTTGTTCATGGGAATGTCCGGGTTGTGCAGTTGGAGGATTGCGATGAGCTTGTTTTTCTCAAGCTTCATCTTAGGCAACCAAATGCGAGCACGAGTTCTCCTCGGAATATCCTTAGCCGGGATTATCTTAAGGCTTAAGCCGTCCCACGCGTTTCTGATCTTAGAGACGCACTCGCTTAAGAATTCTTTGGAGAACTGATCCTCGCATTTGATCACCCGGAATCCTCGCACTACATCTGCAGATTCGAAAGATGGAAGCGCACCACCCTTGTTGCCGAGAAGATTCTCAGTGACAATCTCGGACAACTTGGCTTCGATGTTGCCCCACTCTTCCGAAATCCGCTTGTGGCTGTTCAAATTGGCGTCAATCAGCGCTACCTGTAGGTGATCCCTGGCCACCTCACTAAAGGCGCGCTGGCTGGTTGTCGGTTGTTCAGCCACGGTTGACTTGCTGCTGACCTTTGTCCTCTTCGAAACGTTGTCGATCGCATCTTGCGACCGATTTCGCTTTGAATTGGCTGCGTCAGCAGGCTGAGTGGCCTGGTACTTCAGGTACTCATCAATCGTAGCCTCGCATTTTTGTTTGTCTTCCACGTCGCGCTCCTGAACCGTACCCTGCTCCGCATTTTTTCTATCTTGGCAAGAATGAACAGAGCCTTGGTATATTTCACTTTCAGTAGCGCCGTTTCCTTCTCTTCGGACCACTATGGCTGGTGGTCACATTGGATCAGGATGTGGATGGTTTTATCGAGCCACTGTGGCTGGTGGTCTCGGGTATGGTATTTTGTGTTTGACTACAAGAGTACTATGACTAGAAGAGACAACCAGGAGTACTATGGCTGGTACTCTCTGTGCCTTCAACGATTGCCTCCTGACTGGAGGCAAGCAGTTCATCTTCTGTGCTATCCCCTAGCACTTCTGGTTGGTTTTCGGTGTTTGAATTTTTATTTGTCATCATGTGAGTCTTACGCCCCCTTTGCCACCGGAGCAGCGCGGGAGGCTATGAGGTTAAAAGGGGAAAGGGAAAGCCGGCCATGGCAAGCCCAAATACCATGGTAGAGCCAGTGTTTCTCTCTGGTTCGGCCAGGTCAGAGAGGGGATACGCTAGAATACAGCACAGATTAGCCTTGGCTGCAAACTTTGGACTCGGTGGGTGCCATATCTCGACCCCGGAGTTAAGGGTGGGATAAGTTTTAGTTCATTACCCCATAAAAGCCTGTACGACATGGGTGACCCTATCAAGAACCAAGGCTCCCTGGAGCCGAGGTTCCCGTCGTCATAGCCCGCTGTGCTGCAACTTAAGCCCCTACACCACAACAAGGTAGTTATCCCAAATTAGTAGAGGATGCTCGCGTTATTTTGCCTCTCTTTGTTCTGCCTGAAAATACGCTAAGCAGCGCGCTTTACAATCGACGACGCTTTACAATCTATAGGGTTGCTTTGTAGGCAGTTTCTTTCTCTGCAGTGACGTCGCTACACTCTTGGTCGTACCACCGGTTTCGACGAGAGTGGTGGTAGCCAACCACCTCTTCAGCAGCCGCTCGCATGAATACCTTGAATGTTGTGCTACTTAGTACCATGTTTCGTGCAGCGGCAAAGTCAATCAGTCTCTTTTCGTTACTGGATGTGTTATCGTGGAGGCTGAACTTTCTGACTGTTGGACAACATTTTTTTTCTTGCCCATCCTTAGCGTTGAAGTCATCAATCACGACTCTTACGACGAGACGGGGACAGCGTTCGTAAACATTTTCAAGACGCTCGTAGAAAGCTTCTTTGGTCTTATCGTCATTGTCTTCTTTCGGAGCGTGCGCACATATTAGGCTTATATTAAAGAATTTCTCCTTGATGCGGACTATGTCCAGCCGTTTGTTCACTGGTCTGAATTGCAGGAGGTGATGTCGTAGTCTCTTGCCAACTACAAATCCGCAACAAAACTCGTGCTTCTCCGCTCGTCCACTGTAGTACAGTGCTTCTTTTTTGAGGCTTACAGCAGCACCAAAAATAAGAATTTTTGAATGGTTTTTGGCTTATCGCTCGGATTTGAGCATTTTCGATTTCGGCGAAAAATTATGGGGATACTTCGAAAATGTTCGTTATTCGATTTTTAAAAAATGGTGTGGTGAAGCGTTTCACCAAAAATACTTTTCGTTTTCATGTCGACATAAATCGGTTTAATAGCCTCGGGTAGGCTCTTTAGTTAGCAAGATACTAAAATACTGAATAGAAGTCATCGAATCCAATTCAAAATTTTTTTATTTGCTGCTCAAAAATGAATGTAAAAAATATAATGAAAAATGAGTGAAAAAACAACTGCAAAATTTATTATTCATAGCTAATATCGAGGTCAGAGTCACAGTTTCGACATGTAGTAGCCACGGTTGCCCATGTTGAGACGCATTTCAAGTGATAGGCCGGTCGAATTTGTTGCAATGAATTGAATTGTTCGAATTCAATTTTTTTGGCATCAATTCCAAACACAACAAGCAAAAGTCTCGGTCTTCTTCTTCGCAATAGGGTTCCTGACGACGACGCTATTTCTTGGCTTTTTTGCATGTTGGTTTTTGCAATGTGCTTCTCTTCTTCCTCTCAGCATTTTTCTTTCCGAACATTTTTGAAGGGAAGTTAAGATGACTGACTTCATCGCCTTTCTGCAACGATTTGACTTCGGATTTGCTGCAGCAAATTAGATCGGGCCAATATCAACCACAGTTGAACGAACAGAAGTTGTGAAAGCAGTGGCGGATGTATTAGCCTGATCTGATAAGCCGCATATACTAGCAACTTCTGATGTAGACACCTCCTTGTTCGAGCCAACGTCCGTATTATCAAGAACGATGACCATATTTGGAACATCTTCAGCTGTTGGCGGATCTCCGGCCATTAGACTTTCGCCATTAATGTTTGCCGCAAGAAACCCGTCTTTGTTGAATATGTTCGCGTTCAGACCGAAACATCTAAAGGCTTAATTTGCCGACTACAATGTGGTAACAGAGTTACTACCTCGATACCGTTGGCTATGCACACGTCGACAACTTCAATGGACATGTGCGATAAGTGGTTGTCCATTATCAGTAGCAATGGATTGGTCTTGGCGGCAGACGTATGTTTGATGAAATGTTTCATGTAAAGGATGGAATGATCAGTGTCCATCCAGTCTGAAACATTGGCGCAACCGATGGAACCTGGCGGTGCGTTATCAAGGAAAACACTCTTCATATTCTTTCGTGGGAAGGGAAATATCGGCGGAATTGTGTTTCCAGCCGCGCAGACTGCAGCTGCGCCCTCTTTGGCAACGACTTTCACAACGTTCGTGGGAACTGTGGAAAGTCCACTTTCGTCCATGTTCCACAGTCTAGTTGGATCGAAAATGGCTGGGGCCTTCGCAATTGGTTCTTACAAGTTTGAGAAAAATTCATGGACTGCTTCCTTGCAAAATCCTTTTTAGCGTTCAGCATTTATTGGCTGTGGTTTGGCTGAACTTGCGCTTGATTTCTCAGCCACATAAAAATTTCACTATACTTCAGCTGAAAAACTGATCCTGAATAACAAGCATATTGCTGCTTGATTTAAGAAATTTTTTTATGGAATATTAATTTTGATATTGTAGAAAATATCGGCTTGGAATTAAAAAAATTTCGACTGGAATATCTATTTTAATATCGCAGAAAATAATGGCTTGATTTGAGGCGATATTTTCTGGAGTGGGAATTTTGATAGGTCAGCAAATATCCATTTGATTTAAGTAGATCTTGACTGGAATATTTATTTCTTCAGAAAATAGTTTATTTTGTTGACTTTATATGATTTAAATACAAATTCTAAATGTTTGATAGTTTAAATCATACTTGATTTTAAATACAAATTCTAGTTGTTTGACAGTTTAAAATCGTTTATCGAGCTTAAGGTCAAAGTTAGAAACAATTAATTGTTCTAACGAATTTTTCTAAAGAAACAACAACAACAACAAAGTTTTTTCAATATGAAAGGAAAAAAAACCACTAGCAAATTGATTTTATTGTACAATTTCTGCGTGCTAAACGCGTCATCAGAAATCTTTGTGATTGCCCGTGCAAGCGCGTAGACGCACTGCACCATCGGGGCGATGAGATTTTGAAGCTTCAATTTCTCATTTTTTCCCTTAATTTCATAATGCCACATTTGTTGTTGTATTTCTGTTTTACTTTAGTTTCTATGCCTATATTATATGTAGTCCAACAGCCTGCTGGAATTCTGCACTAACAAAGCATGTTTACTGAAGTTGTTTTTAGAATTTTTGCTGATTTTGTTTTTCAGCTGTTTCCGTTTGGTCGAGCTCTACCATTTGATTAAAGTTTTTTCCTAAAAACAAAGATTTCTGATGACGCGTTTAGCACGCAGAAATTGTACAATAAAATCAATTTGCTAGTGGTTTTTTTTCCTTTCATATTGAAAAAACTTTGTTGTTGTTGTTGTTTCTTTAGAAAAATTCGTTAGAACAATTAATTGTTTCTAACTTTGACCTTAAGCTCGATAAACGATTTTAAACTGTCAAACAACTAGAATTTGTATTTAAAATCAAGTATGATTTAAACTATCAAACATTTAGAATTTGTATTTAAATCATATAAAGTCAACATAATAAACATAGAGGTCATTTAGGAAAAAACTTTAATCAAATGGTAGAGCTCGACCAAACGGAAACAGCTGAAAAACAAAATCAGCAAAAATTCTAAAAACAACTTCAGTAAACATGCTTTGTTAGTGCAGAATTCCAGCAGGCTGTTGGACTACATATAATATAGGCATAGAAACTAAAGTAAAACAGAAATACAACAACAAATGTGGCATTATGAAATTAAGGGAAAAAATGAGAAATTGAAGCTTCAAAATCTCATCGCCCCGATGGTGCAGTGCGTCTACGCGCTTGCACGGGCAATCACAAAGATTTCTGATGACGCGTTTAGCACGCAGAAATTGTACAATAAAATCAATTTGCTAGTGGTTTTTTTTCCTTTCATATTGAAAAAACTTTGTTGTTGTTGTTGTTTCTTTAGAAAAATTCGTTAGAACAATTAATTGTTTCTAACTTTGACCTTAAGCTCGATAAACGATTTTAAACTGTCAAACAACTAGAATTTGTATTTAAAATCAAGTATGATTTAAACTATCAAACATTTAGAATTTGTATTTAAATCATATAAAGTCAACATAATAAACATAGAGGTCATTTAGGAAAAAACTTTAATCAAATGGTAGAGCTCGACCAAACGGAAACAGCTGAAAAACAAAATCAGCAAAAATTCTAAAAACAACTTCAGTAAACATGCTTTGTTAGTGCAGAATTCCAGCAGGCTGTTGGACTACATATAATATAGGCATAGAAACTAAAGTAAAACAGAAATACAACAACAAATGTGGCATTATGAAATTAAGGGAAAAAATGAGAAATTGAAGCTTCAAAATCTCATCGCCCCGATGGTGCAGTGCGTCTACGCGCTTGCACGGGCAATCACAAAGATTTCTGATGACGCGTTTAGCACGCAGAAATTGTACAATAAAATCAATTTGCTAGTGGTTTTTTTTTTCCTTTCATATTGAAAAAAACTTTGTTGTTGTTGTTGTTTCTTTAGAAAAATTCGTTAGAACAATTAATTGTTTCTAACTTTGACCTTAAGCTCGATAAACGATTTTAAACTGTCAAACAACTAGAATTTGTATTTAAAATCAAGTATGATTTAAACTATCAAACATTTAGAATTTGTATTTAAATCATATAAAGTCAACATAATAAACATAGAGGTCATTTAGGAAAAAACTTTAATAGTTTATTTTATTTAAGCTTATATTCGCTGTGCGCTATCTGTGTCCGCGATTTTCTTAATACCCACTGAATATGAGTATACTTTTCTATCCATGCAGATGCATAGCCGTAAATCATTATCAGTTCTTCGTTTGCGGTAGTCAGCATCAGTTACTAGCTTTGGCATGTTAATTCAAAAACGTTTTAATGGTTTTTAAAGCAAAGAAGAAAAAAATAAAATTAAATCAATTCCCCTACAAAAACTAGCTCAGTCCCCTACTCCCCCATTGATTCTAAATTCAACAAAAATGGTGGAGTTCACACCATTTGGCAAGCCTGCTCCAATGCTCCTTAGCTTGCCTCGTGCCCATAGCCGCTCATGACTCGAGAACGGATTGTTCGAATTTCACAATTTTGGGTCTGATGGCTTCATTTTGGTTTAAGGAAGGTTAATTTAGAGAAAAAAGGGGCGTGGCACCTACCATACAACCCAAATTTGCAATATCGAATAACTTTGGAGTAATAAATAGCATTGCCTCGAAATTTGGTATTCGACCACAATTTATACGTGCCGTTTCATTGATAGTATTTTATGGGGGTTGACCACGAGGGCGTGCCAATTCTTACACAATCCAAATTTGTGATATAGAATAGCTCTGGAGTTATTCGCACAACCTCCGAATTCAGTATTCGACCTTAATTTACACATGCAGTTTCACTGATTACATTTTATGAGCGTCAAATAAGGCCGTGTGGCATCTCCTATACAGCCAAAATTTGCGATATCGAATAACCTTGGAGTTGTAGATCGTACAGTCTCAGAATTTTGACCGAGCTTCTATTGATAAGTTGTGCAGTGCGTGTTATTAACTGTTTAAACACAAATAATCGAGTACTTAAACTACAAGATTTATGCCGACTCCGAACGGCTTATGTTCTCAAGAAGCCTTACATGGTATTTTTTTACTCTCTGAGGTTTTGTGCCACTGTCTTCAGAGAGGTGGCGGCCGAACAGTAACATTCCTTGCAGAAAATTGGACCAACTTTAAAGTAGTTCTGAGCTAATTCCAAAAAGTACCAGTACTGCTCACTCTACAATGCCCTTTTCCATTGATCCTGTCTAAAGTCTAAAGCGTTAGAGGCATTTATTTTTATCTCTTGCATTTATTACAAGCAGTTCATCCCAAAAAGGTAAAAAGATGATCCATTTCTTTTATTTTATGTACTATAGTTACTTTTTTTATGTAATGCAAAAACTTATCATTGTTGGATGCTGTAAATTTATTTCTCAAACAGTTTGAAAATGAAAAACAACAAATGAGACAACACGTGCTTAGATTTAATTTGTTTTTGTCAGTAAAAATTTCTACAAGAATTTCTACAAGTTCTTCGCTGAAAGTTGTTTGTGCTATTTCATAGCAAGTACAAATTGCGCTAGAAATGAACTAGTAAATTTTTCTAATAGACTCCAAAATAACAACTGGGATTAATTCAATTAAAAAAATTCTGCCTGAGTTAGCTTACGGACCACGAACTCTACTCAGTAAGCTTGGGCCGCCACTTAAATGGGTGTTTGACAAGGGGGCGTGACAGCAACGCGACGGGTTTCAGCTAGTTGCCTATAGAGAAAAATTCCCTCTTTTAGTTTTGACTTTGAACAATAAATTGTATTAGAACAACAGAAAACTTTGCAACTTTCTTTTCTGTTATAACAATTAATACCTTTTTAGAAAAATTTGCAGGCTATTTGGTTTTCAAAGAAAAAATTATTTATTTTTTATCAAAAAAGCTGAAAAAATACAAAAATTCTTGAGATATTAAGGCCTCTTCCTAAATTGCAAATATTTTGAACACTTGTGAAAACTAGCAGCTAAATTTTTGTATGAGCCACCTATGAACCTTAAAAAAAATTAAATTTGTACGCATACATAAAAATTTATGTAAATTTAAATTTGTTTTATAAAAAAATCCGTTCAAATTGTTGAGGCTCGAACTCACAACCTTGTGGTTAAAAATAAATCGCTTTGCGCTATGAGCTACAGAACTCACACCAAAACATTTTTTAAATGAGGTAATATCCCCAGACAAAATATTTGACAGGGAAATAGCATTATACCAGCATAATTGTGGCAAATGAGCAGAGTTCTGGCAGTATGCTGAAATGTGGTGGCGGCTAGTTTACTTCTTATCAAAAAAGGCTGCCAGAAAGTAGCAGAATGAAGGGATGGAAAAGTCAGTAGAAGGCAGAGAGTCGAAATTCGAACAGGCATTGTATTGGACGGCATCTGAAATGTTCAAGCAGCTCAAACATTTTTGTTTTTTCAGCAGCAGCCTTCCTACGCACTATAGCGGCAGGCATATGAACTCTGTTGAATAAAACTATTATTTTGGCATTGAACTGAAATATTTGGGCAGGCTTAAAAGTTTTGTTTTCTACAGAACAAAATGCTTTCGCCCTATACTGGCAGGCACATGAACTCTATTAAACACAAGCATTGTATTGGCATCCAATGAAATGGTCTAGCAGCTTAAATATGTTTTGCTTTCTAGACAACAGAATTATCCCTTCTTATACTGGAAGACGCTTTTATTCTGTTTAACTCTTCTGAGTTCTAACTTTTTACTGGCTTTAACTTGAAATTTTTGAAAACCTTTTCACAACATGTGAACTTGGCAGCTACAATTAATTTTTTTTTTGCCGAAAGTTTGCATAAATTAACGTTATTTAAAAATTTATAAAATATATAATGGTAAAGGTGCTTTATTCGTTTTCAATCATATTTAGTGGAACACTAAAAATCATATTTGGTGGAACACAAAACGTAAGAAATATCATTTACATGTACAGTGGCTCACAACGAAAGTCGGGCAGGTATTTCTTAGCACTTTCGCATTGTTTTCAGAAATGAAAATTTATGAAGAAAATTGCAATATATATTTTTTTCAAAACGTTATTTTTTGGTGTACAAAATTAAACTCAAACATAGTTAATAAATTAGAACCTAACGGTGAAACAAATTTAATTCGAAACAAACCTATAAAAACGAGCTCACATCGAAAGTCGGGCAAGTAAAGAAAAAATGCAAATCATGGTTCGTAGGAAAGCAGAATGAAGAGTAAAAGAAACCAATGTAAATTTTAAACATACGGTTAAGCATGGTAGAGGATCAGTCATGGTTTGGGGCTGCGTCTGATGTTGGAAGGATTAATTTTATTGATAATTTAGTATAATGGACTAAAATAAGTTCCTTGACTTTCTCATGGTGCACGTAAAAGAAAGTACGGGTAAATAAGGAATTGCAGACAATTTTGAGTTTACCAAGACAATGACCTGTAACATACGACTCTCTTGGTAAAGAATTGTGTACTTGATATTTATCCAAATGTCATAAAAACAACCTCACAAGGCCCAGATTAAAATGTTATAGAATATCTATGGGATGAGCTTGAACCCAGAGTGCAGTATCAGGGATGGGCAACTAAAGATGTATTAAAAAGTATCATAAGTGAAGAGTGGAATCAGATTGAAGCTGATGTTTGTTAAAATTTGGTTGCTCCCATGCAAAAAAATCTGCAGACAGTCATAAAAGAAAAAAGGATTGGCAACAAAATATTTAATTCTTAGTTTTAGCATTGAGTTCCCATCTTCCCGACTTTCAATGTGAGCACGTTTTTACAACTTTGGTTTGATTTAATTTTGTTTTACCATTATATTTAATTTTTCAACTATGTTTCTGTTTAATTTTGCTCATCAATAAATAACATTTTGAAAAAAATATTTACTCCAAGTTTCTTCTTACATTTTCATTTCTGAAATCAATGTGAAAGTGCTAAGGAATGCCAGCCCGACTTACGTTGTGAACCACTGTAATGCAAAATTAATTTTTTTTTTTTTTAGACTGAACCAACGCTCAGGGGATGCCCCCTATAAATGCGTAAGCATTGTGTTGATTCGGAAGATGGGTGATAGTTAATTGGAGGGTGGATAGATGGAGTAGTGTCGATGAATATTTGTTTTGAATTTGCACAGCTCAAAACTGCCGGGAAACACGCTCGCAGGGAGACTATTCCACAACTTAACCGCGCGACTAAAGAACGAATTATCGTGGTAATGCGAGGTTCTATTAGGCATCGATGCAATGGTAAAGGGGTGGGCTTGGACAGCTGCCCGAGTGGACCTGGGAAACACACGAGCTGGTGGCGTCAGGCCATGTATCTCCCTTGAACACTTCCCATGGTAATACCTATACAGAAGGCTTAGGCAACCTACATTACGTCGATGCTCAAGAGAGTTAAGAGAGGATGAAATACTTTGATCTAATATCAAATATATCGCACGACGTTGAATTCGGTCCAGAAGCTCCAAATAAGATCTTGAAGCCCCTGCCCAAATGTGCGAATTGTACTCCATTTTCGGCCTAAAATATGAGGTGTAGATCATGCGAAGATCAGCTGAAGTGAAATATTTTTTGCACCGTTTTAGAAAACCTAGGCACTTGCCCGCTTCTTTCGACACATCGAAAATATGATCATTCCAACGAAGATCACATTGGATCGATATGCCCAGAACGTCAAGAGCGGCTGATTCCACAAGATCCACACCATTCATATTGAGGGGAGCTTGTGGGTTAACAGACAACACTGGGTCTTGCTTTCATTGAACTCTACTCTATTAGCAAGACCCCACTCGGAGATTTTTTGTAGATCATTAAGGAGTGTGTCTGTCATTCATAGTTTGCCTTTTTCTCTCAATCTCCATAGAGCTTGGGCGTTTTTTGAATGAATATGAATGACAAATGCTGCTGTCGTCCGCAAACGAATGAATTGGGTTATGCGTCAACGACAGAAGGTCGTTGATAAAAACCAGAAACAAGGTTGGCGATAGAACTGAACCCTGCGGTACTCCTGCGTTGATGGCGTGCTTCTCGGACGAAATACCGTCAACTACGACTCGAATCGTTCTGTCCTTGAGAAAACACGTGATCCATCGAGCATAATTACCACCAAAACCATATGCAGCAAGTTTTGACACGAGCGCTTTATGCCACACTCGGTCGAACGCTTTTGAAATATCCAGAGCAACAACCCTGCTCTCGCCGAAAAAGTGAACGCATTTATTCCATTCTTCGGTTAAGACCGCCATCAGATCACCAGTAGAGCGAGCCCTACGGAAACCATATTGACGGTCACTGAGCAGTTGGTTGTGCTCCAGATAGTTCATAACGTTGAAGTTTATTACGCTCTCCATAACTTTGGAAAGCGTAGAGCATATCGCAATGGGTTGGTAGTTTGCAGGGTTCGTGGCATCACCCTTTTTAGGTACCGGCTGGACATTTGCCTCCTTCCAACAAGATGGAAATATTCCTGTTCTGTAGGAGATGTTGAAAAGGTTGCGCAAAGACCGAGCCAGCGAAGAAGCACACATTTTAAGCACAATTGGCGGTATGCCATCAGGACCAGAGGCTTTGTTAACGTTGAGATTTGTAAGGACCCTTTTAACTGCTCTCGTTCGAAAGTATATCTCCTGCATTGCAGAAGATCCACCCTCAACAAAGGGCAGTGGCTGATTGCTATCCGAGAGAGTGGAATTTTGTGCAAACAACCTAGCCAATAGGTTCGCTTTATCAGCCGAGTCAGTGAAGATTTGGTCATCTTTTAAAAGAGCTGGAATCGATGACGATGTCTGGTTCTTAACTCTTTTAACAAATGACCAAAAATTTTTGCTCCCTTTGGGGCAGAGAAGAACCTGTTCTCGAATGCGAGCTTCGTGCAGAAACTTTTCGCGTTTTAAAATTGCATTACAGCGATTCCTTTCCTCGATGCGAAGTCTTTTAGTATCAGTATTCTTGTTAGAACGCCAATTCTGAAAAGCTTCCTCTTTGGACCTGACTGCAATCCTGCAAGTCTCATTAAACCATGAGTGATCTTTTGGTTTAATGCTTCTCATCTTATTGGGGATGAAAGACCGCATACCTAATAGAATAATTTCTTGTACCATGACAGCCGCGGCATTCACATTTCTATCAGCGAAACATAATTTCCAATTGAAGCTGCGATAAAAATTATTTAACGCAGTCCAATTTTCCTTTCCATAAAACCATGCAGTCCTCTTCGGGGCTTTAGGCGTAGAGGTGCAGGGGTTAGAATATGGAAAAACAGCGGATATGGTACAATGGTCCGAGTTACCAAGAGGTGCGTTGACACTCACATCATATTTTTCATGATGTGAAGTCAGAAAGAGGTCAAGGATATTATGGCTTTGCAAATCACTTTGGGGGAAAAAAGTGGGTTCCTTCAACATATTGTCCAACAGGTGTCAATGGGCCCGAGTGACGTAACCAAGCCGGGTTGTGGACATTGAAATCGCCTGCTACAACGATCTCACTGTCAGGAAACAACCCCAAAATATGCGTAATCGAATCAGAGAGAGAGTCCAGTTTGTTAAAAGCGGGCACCCTTCCTAGATTCGGACTTCTATAAATAAAGCAGAAATGTAGCAAGTGAGAGCGAAGCCTAAACCTAACCCACATTGAGCTAAACTCTGGATCGGTCACGTTCAGACTCCGCTCACACTGGTACGCTACATCTGTTCTTATTAAAAGGGCAATGCCCCTATGCAAAGAAAACAATGGCAGTAAGCGATACCCAGGTATGTGAAAATCCAGTGGATCTGCATCCTCGGCCACCTGGGTCTCGCTCAGTGCCATTATTTGAGGCCTATGTAGAGTACAATGTACATAGACCGAGAATAAATTCGCCCTCAGTCCACGAACATTGCAGAAATCTATGCGAAAATGACCCGACATTTCCGCACCATGCAAAAATCAAACAAATAAGGGCATACAAGGTAATTAGTTACGGCTGCAAGAGAGCTGCACAACATGAGCAATATAAAAAGTACTGAAGCAAGTGTTATGCCTTTACTTCAGCACAATTCAGCCCACTATGCAGCCCAACTTACAAACGTAACTAATGTGAAAGGATGGGGAAGTTGACGGAACCGAAAAAAACAACAATTACTTACACCGCGAGGAGCATAGAAAAGCCCCTCACATGGTCAGACAAAAAAAAACACCAATATTGTCGACGGTGTCAATGCTGCTGCTGGCGGCTGGCTCTCTGCAAAACAGGTTTTGCTGTTGTGTTGTTGATTGGAGCTGCTGCAATTGTTATTGTTGCTGTAAGTTATTGTTGTTGTTTTTATAATTATTTCTTTTTGCACTAATGTTTCTTAGTTTGTTTAGCAAGTTTTAATTTTATTTAAATTGTTTTAAAGTAAAAACAGGTAACATTTAATTTGTACGCGGTGTATATTTAGACACGAAACACTCGACAAAACATTTAATCCACGGGACAAACAACTAGCTTTAATAAAATTAAATTAAATTTATGACGGGGACGGACGGACGCACGTCTACGCCCAACGAGATCACGCACGCAACTCCAATTTTTAATACATAGCGGTGAAATTTACTGTATTTCAGAAGATCTAATATACTGGTGAACAAGAGTGACTTCAACATTTGATACAACCGTCGATTTTGAATAATTTTTGGTGCATTTGCTAATTACTACATAAAAATCTAGTTAACAGTATAAGTTAAATAGAGTGCTGCTCCGTCAAAATACAACATGAATGATAAATTTCTAGGGTCATTCATGAATCTATTTTCGCATTGATTGCGATACATTTCGCCATCGTAAATGTCTTCTAGCCTGTCAACATTTTCTTTTTTCTGCTAAAATAGTGAGCACTTGTTTGCAGAAATCTGGGCGAGAAATAATTGCTTGCAGCTGTGCCTCAATTGAAAAGGTGAGCAGATATCCGAATTCGTCAGAGCTATTATATTCCACGCATTTGCTTTCTTTTTCATTGTCTGTAACAGTTGTTGCAGTGCGCCGTACACTCAATATTTTTATGAAATGCTTTTAAAGACATAAATGGAGATGGACGTTTTAGGGCATATGGATGGAATCAATCAATTCCAACAAACTGCTTAATGCAGAAGCGCTAGTTTGTGTCGTGAAACGTATGCTAGAATAGAGGTGAAGGCTTCAGATGTTGATACCGGAGATCCTAAAATAAATCGATCTTTTTCAGCAATCGGATCTTCACTATCCTCGGCTGATGCACAATTTTTTGATTCTGAGAAGTATGTATGAGTGACCAGCGAATTCATCATCTTAATCAAAAACTTTAACTGAATATACGTCACAAACATTTCTCTGTCAAATTTCGTTTAGGAAATCTGCTTATTTTTTGCGTGTTGGACTATGTTTTTATAGAGCAATAATTTTAAAACTCCCTCTGTACATTCCCTACCAACTGGCTTCCACTGAACGCCTCTTGCATGCTCTCTCATACATTTTTGAGCCTATGTTAGAAAGTCTGATGTTCTGTACAGTGTCAGTCAACTGGCTGGTTTTGGTACAATTCCCGCCCTGCCCTGCCAAAATTGGGCCAACATAATTTCATTTATATTCCAATTAACAGACTACCTGTCTGCCGTTTTAAGTTAATTTTCCGGCCAAACATTTTGTATAGGGTAAATTCACTTAAGTTGTGAATTTTTTAAATTCAAAAATGTCAATGAGCTTTTCAGTATTTTTGTTTAATTTTTAATTTATATGTATGTATAGTTGCGAGCTTTATCGTGTCATGTACGGTAGCGGAGGTAAAACTTTGAGACTACCCAACGAAATATCAACAAATTTATAATCTTTTGTTTTAGCGGAGCTGTAATCGTCCAAAGTTAGTCACATGACATGATAATGGTTGACATATTTATTGAAAAGATGATCTTTTTTCTAAAATACAAAATAATATTTTTTATTTTATGGTGAGTAGTTCAGATTCTAGATCAATAATACTAAATACGTGCCAAACACGTAAAACACGCTGTATATTGAAAATGTTACAATATAGGAGGAAACTGAGTACAGATTTGAAACTAGCGCTGAAAGTACATATAGGAATGATAATCGTTTATCGGATACGAAACTTGTAGACTAGTATTATTTATCCAAACATATCTGATTATAAGAGGACTGCTTTATTTCGCTCGCAGCTATATGCATAAATCAAATAATTTTGCATTTCAGCTAAACAAATAAACGTACAGACAATAAAATTAGTGATTATTGTGTTGTCATCCAGTTCTGAGCTACATTTTAAATTTCAAAACTTAGCTCATCGGGAAGTCGGTTAAAAATGGATACCAAGATTTGTACGGGACAGACATGAAGCGAAGCTTATAAAAACGTGTTAAAATAGAGTTATTCGAATCGAAAATTGACGACAGTCAAGGGCGTCCGAGGATTTGTTCTAGGGGGGAGGGGCAAAGGCATAATTGAATCTAGATTGAACATAAACAAAATGTAAGCTATATAATGCTATTTACTATGATTATTGGTACTAATTTTGTGAGTATGATATGCACACTACACTGGTTGACACACGCTTGTACACATTAGAAAATCTTATATAATTTTAAAGATGGTGTAAAATTTTATCTCATATCATGTCCGAAATATTTAAAAATTTTATTTAATTAGAGTTTTTTCTAAATGACCTTGTTATTTATTATGTTGATTCGTTAGAACAATTTATTGTTCTAACTTTGACCTTAAACTTAATAAACGATTTTAAACTATCAAACAACTAGAATTTGTATTTAAAATCAAGTATGATTTAAACTATCAAAAATTTAGAATTTGTATTTAAATCATATAAATCAACAGACTATATAACAAGGTCATTTAGAAAAAACTTTAGTCAAATAGTAGAGCACGACCAAACAGAAACAAGCTGAAAATTCTAAATATTCAAAAAATCTAAAAACAACTTCAGTAACCATGCTTTTTTAGTGGAAGACTTCCAGCAGACTGTTGGACTCCATAACAATAACATAAGCATAGACTAAAGTAAAGCACAAATACAACAACAAATGTGAGAATGTGAAATGGGAGAAAAACTGAGAAATTGACACTTCAAATCTCATAGCCTCTGTGGTGCAGTGCGCTAGTGCGCGCTTGCACGGGTATAACAAAGATTTCTGATGAAGCCTTTAGCACGGCCGAAATTGCAATAAAATCAGCTAGTGATTTTTTCTTTTTCATATTGAAAAAAACTTTGTTGTTGTTGTTGTTGTTTCTTTGGAAAGATTCGTTAGAACAATTAATTGTTCTAACTTTGATCTTAAGCTCAATAAACGATTTTAAACTATCAAACAACTAGAATTTGTATTTAAAATCAAGTATGATTTAAACAATCAAACATTTATAATTTGTATTTAAATCATATAAAATCAAAAATTTTATTTAATTTTTTGTCAAGTAATGCGTTTCAGTAATTTTTTGCTAAAGCAAAAATTTTTAATAGTTTAATAAATTAAATAACGTGAGGCCTATATCCTTAAATGAAAACGCATTAACTGCTATCAAGCCTCAAGATTTCAACTTTTAAAATTAGAACACAAAAATTTCCTAATATTAAACAATATATTTTTGTTAAAAAACTGAAAAAACTATACAGTAAAAAATTTGAGGGTAAATTTTATCTTTTTTATAACATCTGTGTGGTATAAACTTTTTTTATTCCAAATAATTTATAAATTTTATACCACTCAATATTATAAAAATAAGAAAACAAATATAATTTAAAAATTTCATATGGATATCATGTGTTAATCAAAATATATTCTGGTTCGAAAGAAAAAAATTCACCGAAATCGGCAAATTTAAAAATATAGTGGTTTCGATTGCTCTGACGAGAAAAATGGTCTGGAAAAATTAATATGATATGATGGTTTAAATTTTATAACATTTTTGGTTTGGATTTATATGTATACAAAATAGTATAAAATTTATGCTCATATTTTTTACTGTGTACATTTTTAGGCCATTTTTTTGACTTTGGCAGCCTTTAACTCCTAAGCCAATTTCAAATGGACTAAAATTTTTCAATTATGGATTTACGAGGTCAAAAGCCATATCATTCGAAAAATTAAAAATTTGAGTTGTCGCTTTTCTTTAAATGTTCTCCGCATGGACATCAACTGACTTATTAATTTTTTCAACAAGCATCAGTTCTAGCAGCATTCAAGTAAGTAAAATCTAGTTTGGAAACATACCTATTATATGAATTATTTAAAAAATTTATTTTTTTCTAATTCAAAATGTATGAATAAATATATAAAAACGTACATGTATAGATGGGTTTCGGGCTCCATGTATTTTCTAAACATATTCCAGAACCTCCCTGCAAGGCTTGATTCTGAATCCTGGATGTAATATAAGCACGTGACGCGAAAAAATTCAGCAAATTCTCAAAATGGGTGGACGCTTGTTAAGAAACGTGAATTTGAAGAAGTATAAAATAAATGTTTCAAATCGAGTTTTCTACTTAAATTATAGTCATAAAAATATTCAAATGTAAAAGCGTTTTCTTAACAAAAATTTGCAATCAGATTTTTTTATAAATTAGTGCTTGATCCAAAATTAGCCTACTTTATCAGAATTTCCTAATTTTTTTTTCGCTTTTGAATTAGAAGCTTTGCCTAGATTGCTGCAATTTTTTCAAATTGAAATGCTGCAAGATTGTTAGCAATTTTATTAAGTTTGCGAAAAATTAAAATATATTCAAATTGGATCATCTTTATGACAGAAAAACGATTTTTTTAAGCCGACTTTTGGAAAAACATTTCGTTTTTTAAATTTATTTTACTTTGAAACATATGTTTTACTTTAAAACATAAATTTGCTTATCGTCCAAATTTATATGCATTATTGGCTTAAATGCCCCTTACCATCTTTTGCTCCGAAGAATGATCTTCGAGTAATAGGAATAGAATTTCTTATCATTCCTCAATTTCTCGTACGAATAACTTCGTAATTTCTTCCATTTCATTCGTAGTATTTACTAATGGCTTCGTAATATTTAGGAATTAACTCGGAACAAGTTCAGTTAGGTCTTCCTAAGGATAACCTTTTAACTGAAGACTTCCTCCAGTTTGATGACAGTAGTACGGCCAAGACAATAGGCATTTGAAGGAATGCTCATTCTGGTGTATTTTTTTTTCTCTGAAAAAAAATTCCAGCAAAAGGCAATGTTTACGAAAAGAGAAGTTCTTTCACAAATTTCCAAACTTTTTGATCCTGCAGACTAGTTAGCGTCATACATATTTGTAGCTAAAATGATGCAACAAATACGGGTGGAAAAATTAGACTGGGATGAAAACCGTCTTTCTTGTCATCAAAAATGGTATTCATTTCTAGATAACTGGATTTCAAGATGGATTAACTATTCTCCTGACTGTGACATTAAATTCCACGGATTTTGTGATGCATCCGAAAAAGCATATGCAACAATTTTTGTTCGAATAAATGATAAATTCCATTTCCACCCATTTACTAACGGCTAAAACCAAGGTAGCCCCAGTAAAGACCATATCCCTTCCAAGATATGACAGAAGCAATACTTCCACATCTCGAAATAAAGAAGTACAAAGTGATCTTCTGGACTGACTCGACAATTGTGCTTGCATGGCTTCGAAAACCACCATGCCAATGGATGACATTTGTAGCAAATCGGCTTTCAAAGATTTCTCAGGGTGTTGGCTGTTAGAATTGGTTTCATGTCGATTCCAAGTCCAATCCTGCCGATTTAGCAAGTCGAGGAGTCCTCCCACAAGATTTGATCCACAGCGAACTATCGAGGCATGAGCCACCAAGGCTTGAGCTTCCTGCATCAAACTGGTCAAGTTCTTATCTGGACTCTGAAAACGAAACCGAGTTGGAAATAAAAACTTCTAGGTCCTACTTCAACTTTTTCAAAACTTTTAAGATATACTAGACCGCTTTTCGGCATTTCCAAAAGCAATCAGAGTAATTACATATGTTTTTCGATTCCTTCACCCCACACATCCAACTCAACGTGCAAACTTCTCTGCAACCTCACCACTCATTAGCAGTTTGGAAGTTGAGCTGGTCAAAATACGACTAATCATCCTGTGCCAAAAGATATCATATTCAGACGAGTATTACACTCAAAAAATTTATTAGTAACATTTCTACGAATGATATTAGTAAACAAAATATTCGTACATTCTACAAATATGCGTACATTCTACAAAGTATTTTTATTGTGATATCTTTACGAATTCATTCGTTAAATCTTTCTAATACCTGATGTAGTATCTACGACTATATTTGTTTTATATACCCATGATATTCGTAAACAAAAATAAATCAGTTCCCAACTAGAACTGATGGTCCACATTTGGGTTGCAGCGACGTCGTAGCGTTTATTTTTGTGTCAAAATTGACATGATGTTACTGATTGGTTACGTTACAGAAACCACTATGATTCGAAAGTGGTGCAACACAATGCCGACATTGTGTTACTGAAAATTACTTTGAAGTGACTTATCACATTTTAGTATACACATTAGAGCACCCATGAAATATATGGAATGTGCAAAAGTGTTATTTTCTTCGCTCCCCGCGCATTTTCGTAGAGAACTAGACTAAAAAATAAGATCTGCAAAAAAAACAGGGTGCGTGAAGTGGTAAAATGCCAGTCGCATTTGACTTAAAGCCTCAAAAACACACTTTAAAAAGTTCAAAATTGTTTTGATCTGTAACTCTTTTAAAAAGTGTTTAAAGTAGTTCTTCATTGGGTCTTTAAATTTAAGAATAACCTAGCCAATAACAACAGTGTATACATTTTTGACCAACTTGTATTATTTGTGGTAAAATCAACGTTTATAGACAAGATTTTGGAAAATTTTTGAGCACTTTTTTGCAAAAACGGTTGCCATTATGGTTTTCGTACGGATAAAATTATGTAAAGTTTAAATGAAATCTTTTTTTTACAAAATATTTATTTTTAGCGCCGATAACGCGGTTAAAAGTAAGAATATATAAAACATTAATTAAAAAAATTTGCGACAAAGTTTTGAAATTATGTGAAAATCTAAATAAATTCATTCTGAAGCCAAGTAAAGAATAACTGCATGGTCAGCTTATTCGAATACCTTCAGTATGTCTAGTCGTACAGTTTTTCTAAAACATTTTGAAGCTAAATATGCTTCGTTGCTAACGTAAAATCCACTTGCCATTTTTGTTGACATTTTAACTATTTATATAGTGATAGCAAGATACAGAGAACCGCAGATGAAGTATTGCACATGTCTGCCATCTTTGCTGTGATGTAGAAGGTGCTCATTGGTAGCAACGTAGCCACAATTTATTCATAGGGTGCAAAGATTTTAAAATGTCAAAATTTTCTAAAGAAAACTTGTTTTACTGAAATGAAATATAAATTGTTAAATGAAGCACATGTCCAAAATAAAGTAAATATATTTTTTAGTACTGTTTGTGGAAAAATTTTGAATATTTTGTAGGGGTGTTTTTTCCAATTTTTACCGCTTTACACAAAAAGTGGCTATGTTGCTTGATCTGCTCGACAGAATTTTGACTTTTTGTTCGTTTCCATTTTGCTATCTTCGTCACTTTTCGACATTTTCTTTTGAATGTATTCATCAAGTGTCACATTTGACGAGCACCAATGACGAGGTGCGCAGTAAATTTTCTCGTTGCGCCGGGATACATTATCTGTAGTTCTTTGTATCATGTAGTGATAGTGTTTGGTGTTCGCAGCTATATCAAATAAATTGTGAAAATGGAAAACAGCCACTTGGGAGAAAAATGAAGATTATCTTGCTGCAAAATTAATTGTTAAAAAATTATTAGTCGTTAATGATATTGCAGAACGTGGCGTGGCATTAATTTCACGTTTTAATGCCATTTTAACTCACCAAGAAGAGCAGAAAGAGTTTATTCTCCATGCAATGGAGAAATATTATAAAAATTTGCCATCCAACAATTTTTCTAAGACAATATTTTTACAATATTTTGATAAAAATTAACCAAAACAAAATTCCAGTCGTTAAAATTAAAAATTAACTTTAAGATATTTGTTTAATGTTCTTTGTTCTTAAATGTGCTACCAGTGATTTAACTTAAAACATAATAAATATTATTTCTGCTTGAATTATATTATTAACTATAACTGAATTATATAACTTTTTTGTATTAATGTTTTTAATTATTGTTTTATATATTCTTACTTTGAACCGCGTTATTGGCGCCAAAAATAAATATTTTTTA
This sequence comes from Dichetophora obliterata, assembly GCA_963920525.1. Classification (NCBI taxonomy): domain Eukaryota; kingdom Metazoa; phylum Arthropoda; class Insecta; order Diptera; family Sciomyzidae; genus Dichetophora; species Dichetophora obliterata. The sequence continues at coordinate 176,919,812 of OY986437.1, read as the reverse complement.
TAGAAAAAAATTTCATTTGAAGTTTACTTAATTATCTCTATTATGAAATAAAGCACTTCATTTTATCCGTACGAAAACCATAATGGCAACCTTTTTTGCAAAAAAGGTGTTCAAAAAATTTCAAAAATTTTGTCTTTAAACGTTGATTTTACCACAAATTATACAAGTTGGTCAAAAGTTAATACATGTTATTATTGGCTAGGTTATTCTTAAATTTAAAGTCCCAATCACGAACTGTTTTAAACATTTTTTAAAAGAGTTACAGATCAAAACAATTTTAAACTTTTTTAAAGTGTGTTTTTGAGGCTTTAAGTCAAATGCGACTGGCATTTTACCACTACACGCACCCTGTTTTTTTTTGCAGATCTTATTTTTTAGTCTAGTTCTCTTCGAAAATGCGCGGGGAGCGAAGAAAATAAAACTTTTTCACATATGGGTGGACTAATACACATTGATATATAAAAGCATTACAGAGTTGCCAATTGCAAAAAAATTAATTTTGTTTACATGTTTTGATTACATTTTGCAGCCATAAATATAATTATTTTATAATTAAAATTTATATAATATATAGGAGTACAACATAATCTTAAGGGAAGGTTCTCCTGGATTTTTTTGAAAAAATCCATTTTTTTTACATAAAATGAAAGTTACATATATGTAGAATGTTTGTGCCAAGGGATATTTCAATACGACGCGTATTTCTCGAGCTAGAGCGTGTCAAACGTACCCATGTCACGCGCGCGTACCAACTTTCTAAAAACTTTAAACGCGTTTTTCTCGGAACCATGTTTTCTAATCTAACGGACAGCACAGGGCTTGTTCTATTGATCCGATTTCCTTCATTCAAAGAATGTTTGAAAGTATATACTTTTTTGTACGCCTGGAACCTAACATTGGCATAAAAAAATGTTTATTTATAATTTTTAAACGAGATCTAAGTAAAAAAAAAGCAAAAAATTTCAATTTTTTTTTTAAAAGTCCATAAAATTGGTTTTTTTTACCAAACTTAATTGAAGTTAGGTTCCAGGCATATGAAATGTTATCAATTTTAATAAATTTTATACATTTCTCATTTCAGTTCACTACCTGAGGCCCCACACTGTCCGCGAGAGGTCGATGTTTTGCGCGCTGAGGTCGACGAGATCCGCCATTTTCAAGCCGCCATTTTGAATTTTTCAAATATCTTTTTTTTTTTTACTCGTCAATAAACCACGAATCAAAGTTCAAAAGCATAAGTTCGTATGTCTTTTCATTTTCCCACAAACCATTCTCAAATTTTGCTTGTTTTTCGGCCAAATCCAAAAAAATCCAGGAGAACCCTCCCTTAAGTGATTTTTGATATTATTTGGAGCTAAATGTAGATGGGAAAGAAGATTTTCGGTAAAATAACAGCCAAAACTTCTTAAGAATTTAAGCGCAAGCTGAATTCAGAAAATATTGCAACAATTTCATACATTAATAAAAAATGTTTAAATATAATAATAATTTGCGTCCACCATTTTAAATAACTTGGGTCGCAATTAGCTAATTGTTACAAAATGTACATCTTGATGAGTGATGAGTGATGCCTACACTTGGGTCGCAATTAGCTAATTGTTACAAAATGTACATCTTGATGAATGATGAGTGATGCATTTTTTTAAGGTAACACTTGATAAATCGTTACAACATTCTGTGACCTAGTGGTAAAGTAGTATCCTAGGAATTTTTACAAACTTTTCCCACAAAATATTTTCCAAATCAGTATCGCTGCAACGTCGTCGTGTAAAAAATGTGTCTTAACTAACCTGTGGTCGCAAAATTATACTTGGGTTCGTATTAGTGCATTTTACGAATGATTGTGTTCATATAAATAATTATATTCGTAAATATGTCGTAAGAATAACTTCGTAATTTCTTTCATTACATTCGTAGTATTTACTAATGCACTTGTGAAGTGACTGTAGCCTACTGGTAGAGTGCGTGGCCCGTAAACTAAAGAACCGAGGTTCAAACCCCAGTTCAGACAGAATTTTTTTTTTATTTTTGGTTTGTTTTTACGAATAAAATATTCGTAATGTTTACTAATATACGTCGATTCTACGATTCCTATTCGTGGCTGTAAACTACGAATGAAATTCGTAGAATGGACGCAGTTATTAGTAATATTTACACACAAATATTTTTGAGTGCACCATCTTTCCAACTAGCAATCGATTTCCTCAACTAGCAGTCTACTCAATTTAAATCCATTCGTTGATGAAACTGGCATTATGAGAGTATGAGGTCGGTTTTTAAAATCTCCGGTGATGTCATACGATGAGCGGCATCCAATTATTGTTCCATATAGTTGTCAACTCGTCTTCTTGTAAAATTTACGCACCAAGGTTCCTTTGGAAATCAATTAGTGCCCCATCTGATCCGTCTTTAGTTTGGAATACCAAAGGCCAAAAACTTAATAAGAACGACCATTCATAAGTGTAAAATATGCGTAATCTACAAAAAAAGGTTCAAACTCAATTAATGAGCTCCTTCCCAGGTAGGGTTGTCAATTAACCGACTTATTTTAGTAAAAAATTATCAGATAACAGTATTCACCAAAAAAATTAATTAACTGGCTGTTGGGTACCGGTACCAAAAATTAATCGGTTAACCGGTTAGTTATAAATTAAAAAACAAATAAATTTTTCATTATTTATTGTTTCTGTTTATTCGTTAAGTAATATACGCATATAAAAGTATTTAACACATTAACAATTAAATTAAAAAATCGTTTAAATAAGCTTTAATAAAAAAAAATGGATCACATATATATATAGATAGATATATTTCATTCTTTGTTTTTCACAAACTAATTTTTAAATTAACGACAGTGACAATGACAGCATTTTAAATTGAATCCAAAATAAAGGAAAAAGGCGTTTGAAAGTAATATAAAGTTTATCTATCTTAACTCAAAATGTTGATATGTTATTTTCCAATAGGATATTTAATATTTGGTTGACCATTGCAGACGTAGAGGACCCCTTGTATTTCAGTGTTCTTGGGCACCGAAAACAGCGTGCTGTGGCATCCTTTTCATTTTATTGAAATTATTCTACACAAAGCTCATTGCACTTCTAAAAGAAAAACATGCAGAATTAAAACTCTTTCATTTGTGAGCAAAATCAATGAAAACATTTGTCTTACTAAATTTGTAGTCAGAACAACGACATTTATTTGAACAGCTGCCAACTGAGATGAGTAAATAGCAGAATAATATTATCGATAACAAAACAAGGTTGCATAATATGTGTTGACATCATAGTTTGATATGTTCTTAAGCAACTTTCACACAACATTGGAATCAGTGAAAGAAAACATTTTTAAAGTCGAAAATTGATTTTGTTTACAACATTTCATTGTGTATTAAAACTACCAAAAATAACCGGTTATCGGATACGATTATAATTCATAATATTTTATTAACCGTTGAATACGGTTGAATTAAACGGTTAACCGGTTAACTGTAACCAAATTGACAACCCTATTACCAGCTGAACGAACTATTTTCTCACGTCCTTTCGCGCATACAGGGCTTGATTTTGCTGGCCCGTTCGACATCAAAAACTACACGGGAAGAGCTTGTCTTTTTACTAAAGGATATGTGTGTATTTTTGTATGTTTCGCCACTAAGGAAATTCATCTGGAAGCCACCTCCACCTTTTCAACTCCTGCTTTCTTAGCAGCCTTTGATCGGTTCGTATCCAGGCGTGGGTGTCCCCTCTCTTTGTACTTCGATATTGGTACAACATTATTGGTACAACATAGGAGCATCATAAACCTTATCAAAACAATTAATCCAAAGTTCCCACTCCGCTTTTATCTCAAATTTTCATCACCAACGGCTGACATGGCATTTCATTCCATGCTCTCTTTCAAATCGATCGCTGACACGGTAAGACATAGAAATAAAAATTACATTGACTTCCAAATCCAAAAAGGAACACGAGTTCCTTTCTTTTATTCCAAATCTCAAACTTTTATCGAGTTTGAGAACTAGATTTCAAACATTTAACACCTTCTTCTAGGAGAGTCATCGATTTATACAGCATCTTTCTGATTCCAATTCAACATATCGTATTGAATAAATTTGTAACTTTTATGTAAATAGGCGTTAGTTGTAAATAGCATTGGCTTCAAAATTAAAACGTTTTATAACAACCAAAAAGATTATAATCAGTAAAAAATTTAAATTTATTGAAAGTATTTACAAAATTAAGTATATTTTGAGTACATGATATTTCATATTTCTACGAAGTAAAGTTCTCACTTGCTTCAGAGTCAGTGAGAGAAGTTTGAATTTTTATTGATTCACTTTTCTTACAGAAACACTTTTTTAAAAGGTTCCATTGAAGTTAAATTGGCACTTATGGCAGATTATCAATTTGAAACGAACGAATTTAACAGAAGTCGATTCATATTCGTACAGAAACATTACAGGTGAGAATGAAATCAAATCGGTAAAATCAGTCGGGAACTGCGATCGTTATGCGTGGCAGAAACAAGCTACAGAGAGCACATAAACTATTAACTGCTCTCAAATTTTTCCAAAATCACTCCACTTTAATGTTTAATTCAACGTGCATCTATAACCAAAAATCTACATATTTGTTTTTATACAATTAGTTCTAAAAAGCACAGAGATAAGACCGGGTACATGCGCTAGTGCACACTCTGAGTAAAGTGTTTTTAATTTTATAACTTTAGTGGTCTGTATAAAATGACGGGTTTTTTGAAAAATTGTTGTGCTATTTTGAATTGAGTTGAATGAAGCAAGGTCCTACATGCACCAATTATTACTCTTAACGTAGGACATCGTAGAGTGCCAAATGTCTATTTCATTTAATAAAAAAGCTCTCAAAAGAGCTCCTAAGCAATGGGAATTCATAGCCACAAATTTATTCATGTCCTTGCAGCCGTTGCAAATACTATAAATATTTAAACAGTGGAAGCATTTCAACCCAATATTCGATTTTCGGGTAAGGCGACAAAGCTTGCAACTGTCATGTACCACATAATGTTATTGCCTTGAGTTTAGCGGGTCCGAAGGCAAGACGACACTTTTATTGCTTTCGTTTTGCAAAGATGTGTCTAGTTTTTTTTTTGGTGTTTCGTGCCTAACATTATGTCCTTTGACGCGCAAATAACGTTGCGAAAAATACTCTCAAAATGGTTTGGAAGACATTAATTTTTAACGAAATGGTTTTTGGCTTACAAGTTATATTAGATGTACTTGAAGAAATGAGGTTGCTTGTAGAAAGGTGAATGCCAAGCACTCGTGAAGCAAGGGTTGTTGCGGTGTTGTTTTGACAGCAAGTTGACACTTATAAATGAACGCCAATGTACCTCTTTCTGTTTTCACGAGGACGCTTTTAAGTTGGCAACAAAATATTAAATACAAAAGTGCAAAATTTCCACGTCAGCGTCTGCTAAAGGGTGAGCACTTCATGAAGATTTTTTTACAGTTTTATACGCTTTTTTTCTCTTAGCACACAACGTCAACGAAAGGATGAACTTTTCTGCACTAAGAAAAAATCATTTATTTTCATTTATTGTTTCACATTTCCCACAGGACCTGAAGAGTTGAAATTTTCCCTAGAAAAAACTGACGCATAAAACTTTTTCTTACACGATTTTTATTTACTCCAAGTCCGAAAGTGTTCATAATTTTGTTGACTTGTCTTGTGAAACATAATTTCGCTGCAGAACAAGAGCAAATAATTTGATCAAAATGAAAAAAATTGTTAGTTAACTTCTGTTCGTAGAGAAAATATATTACCGGAAAAAATATTGCTGCAAAAGGGTTGCTGTTAAAAATTAATTGAATTTATGCACTGGCTAGGAAACAAATTATTGATTAATTACAAGCATATCCTACGATAAACATTGGTTAGGGTTATAAAGAGTCTTAAACTTTCCTGCTTACACATATTTTCTATTTTTCGTCAATTTGGAACATTGAACCGTTTGGTATCTTAAAAGTTAAAGGACCTATTAAGAGTTCTGTAATATGCCTACTCTAAGTCACCTTATATTTATTTTTTGATTTTTGTAGTGAAACTTTTTAAGCCTCGTTTTTTGATTTGCTTGGAGTGAAATCTCAAAGACGACACTTTTTTCCATACACCTTTTTCTTAGAATTGTTGTTGTTTTTGGCTTGCGTCAGTTACACCAAGAGAATATAAAATTAAAAGTATTTCTAAGACAGCAATGAAAATCGAACACACACCCTTTCGATTGATAGCACAGCACGCTATCATCAATCCAAACACCTTCGTTAAATTAATTGGTTCATTCAATATTAAGTATTAGGGCCCAACCAAAATAGACGAAACGAGACGATTGCAACTTGCCGATTTAACCCATTTAACATATTTAACCCAAAATCAAACGATTTGATCAACTCGTTTGAAACAGCTGATCAATTGAGAACAGAGTGTCTTTTAGTTATAAATTAAAGTGCAATTACAACTTTGTTAATTATTAAATAAAAATTTGTGAAAAAAATGTCACACACTTTGAACAGCTGTTGTTGACGAGTTGAGACGCTAAAAGTTCGGTTCTTACGGAACAAAACGTTTTGTTAAACCGTTTCGTTCAGTTTCGGTGAGTTGACGTATGTCTATTTTGGACAGCAACATTGAATTGAATTTAAGCGAACATTTTCGTTTCGCTGTTTACGTAGTGACTCGTCTATTTTGGTTAGGCCTTTAACAGAAGCTATGTTGCAGTATATGACAAGAATACATTAAAAGGGTTGTGCATTAGCTATCATACATATTCTATTGTGAATGCGTGAAGCTATGATTCAGCAGATCACAATAATCGATCAAAAGCATTTTGTCTGTTCGGAAATGCAGCACGATTTGCAGTATGCGCACAACTGGCATTTTTTAAGCGTCCAAATTGATGCGTGAATTTATTGATGCGAGTGATGAGTTACGCTTGATAAAAAATTACATTTTAGAATGTTTGACGTTTGCAGTGCTGCAAAATGGGCCTTTTTCGAACATTTTGTTTATGCTAAAAAGCAGTTTCCGCATCATGATGCATTTCCGAACAGACCCATTGTGCATTAGCGCTCCAAACAACATAAGTAGCAAGGTTCCATTGATCAGGTTGAAAATTACCACAAGATGCCACTTGTTTTAGGTGTAGATTTTAATTGCGAATTCAGACATGAATGTTCATAGGCACTTAAGGCAAAGCCTGTGGTCTAGCGCTCGAAAATTTAAAGTATTCTTAGGATTTTTTAAAAAGTTAAAATATTGAAAAACTCTTTTTTCATATAAAAAAATTTTTTGAATAGCATATTTGAATAGCATGAATAGCATATTTAAATTTCAGATGATTCGGCTGAATAGTTTTTGTTTTTTCTACAACACCATGCCGAAAAAAGTTATTAAAAAAACAAACAAAGTTCATAAAAATTATAGGCCTTAAACAATGCCGTTTTGATAAATATAATTTTCGAATGGTAAGAGATCCAAATATTTGCACAACACGATTAAGGACAACTATTGATATAGTATTTGCTAGCAATACGGATGACATTACATCTATATAATATACGTTTCATATTTTAGATATTAAAAACCAATAACTTCTGTAACATTTACAAAAATTAATGTGAAATAATAATGTAAGGTAATAAAATTTACTGGTGGGAATATTATTTTTTTATTTTACTTTATGGCATTAAAATTTTTAAATTTAAAAATTTTTTATTAAAAAAAAACATTAAATTATCATACTTATGAAACTGCGAAAAAGCTTCACTTCTCTCGTGTGTCCAGCGACGCATCTGTATTTTTATTTTTTAAAATTTGCGTCTTTAAAATATTGTCATCAAAGGCCAATTTAGAATTAAAACTACATTCGTAGTTTTATTTTCTTTTGTAAAACAGCAAAATTGTTGACAATATAACTTTTTTTAAACCGGTTTTGATACAACGCGCAAAAGAAGAAACTATTTTTTGTGATGGCCAAAATGCAGTATAAAATTTGTGAAAGCAAAAATGATTCATGCTATGCTGTATAGAACATCGAACATATGGGCATTTCTAAACTGGCGTTACGATTTGTACGAAGACATATTAAAAAAAAGAATGAAAATGTCTATTTTTAAAAATGCTTTTTTATATTTGCGCAGTAATTATGTAGTACTATATTAAGCAAAAACAATGACAACAATCGACCCTTAGGATTTAAAGATATAAGCAGAAATATGTGCTGGCGTTACGTTACTGGCGTTGCGTTACTTAAATTTCCATTGCAGTTCAATTGGGTAATTAAGTAATTAGTCAGTTAAATTTTTATGTAATATGTCGAAAGATTTAGCGATTTTTTTAGTTAACAAGAGTTGTTTTGACTGGCTTTACGTCTTCAAAATATAAAACACAGAATTACTTTATATTTAATTTTGTTGCTGATTTTTATTTTCAATATTTAGAATTGACTCTGCATTCAGAGTCATCATCTGGAAAACTGAACAAACAAAAAACACAATAAAAATATTTAAGTTAAAAAAATTACATAAATTTATAATATATTACACCACAAAAGCAAAAATTGTTACACTTGAAAATAAACGTATTACACTTAATACGGAGCATTTAAAAATAAATCCTAAAAATTCTACTGATGCAAAATTGCCTCATTATGAGTTATTAGGGCTATTCCCGATTACGGGCAAATAGCGTGGCATCGTGGCATTTGCAAAATATGATGGCAAATATTTCCAACACAACAACAAAATGTACAGATTTGCATTTGCCCGACTGTGTCAAATTTGCAAAACTACAATTGCATTGCATACAGTCGAGCATGCCAGTCTTACTCTTTCTTTAATCAATCAGCCAATCAATCAGCTGTCACATTTTAACCAAACGCCGCTAATAAAACAAAATTAACAGACTCTGATATGGAACTCACTTTGATAAATAATACACTTTGATAAATAATAATGAAAAACACCACAAATTGTGTTCGTGTTGTTTTTTTTTTCCTCCAAAACAGTTGTGATTTTTGTTTGCAACAGTGTTCTAAAAAGTGTGCTCACAGTTGATGGCAAATATTTGGTAGGGCATACATTTGCAAAGCTAACTGGGAACAGCCCTATTATGTGTCTGTAGCTGTGAGCACAGCTCTCTGTGTCCATCTTGTTATTAAGGCGTATGTTTTTTGGAATATGTGATATGTGGAGCATCTCAAGAGCGAGTCTTTTAGAGTAATTGTTCTCTCGTTATAAAATTTTCACTTTGTCGAAGTTGGAAATGTGACCCTCTTCTGATTTTGTTGATTAATTTAGATTGGTCAAGTTTGTCCATCGGATCTTTGGTTTTACTAAAAAGATTTTTTAAAATATTGCACGGTTTAAAGGCTAATCTAATTTTGCTCTTGTCAAATATGTCAGATGCGGCAAATCTTTCAGCAAACTCTGGTACGTATATTACAAATTTGAAGGGCTTTTACAATTCCCGGTGTTATAGGAGAAAAGGTGTGATTAATGTTGCACTTATCTTCTTCTTCTTCTTCGTCTTATGATTTTATTAATGCAACGTATTGGATAGTAGTTTTTTGTAGAATTAGTTTTACTTTCGTTATGTTTTCATCATTAAAACCTTTTTCACTGATTTTTAAGACTCTTTGCATAAAGTTTTTTGCTATGTTGCAAATCATCGATTTAGGATGCTTCGAATAAAAGTTAATCAATCGTCCAGAAGCCATGGCTTTTTGTGCCAGTTTATTTTTAATACTCCATTTTTCCGTTTGACCAAAGTATCTAAATATGGTAACTCTTCATCCTTTTCTAATTCTACTGTAAATTGTATATTTTTGATTAATCAATACGTGTCCCATAAGCTAAAGAACTGCGGTTCAAACTCCATCTGAACAGTAAGGTTTTTTGTCAAAACTAGGTATAAGGATTATTAGTATATGTATTCGTACAATATACATTTGTTTTTGTACGAATACGAATAAAATATTCGAAATGTATACCAATCTACGTCCGTTGTCCGAATTCTATTCGTGGCTGAAAATTACGAATAAAATTCGTAGAAAAAAATTTTGAATAGAAGAATATGTATTGAAAAGTGTCTGTAAAACAAGGCTAAATGAAATGGTAGCGTAACTTATTAGGCCGTGTTCGTATTACGCGTTTTTGTCGCGATTGCAACACCGCTCCAATTTTTTTTGCAAACGCGGCTGAAAAGTACTGAATATTAAATAAATAAATGTATACATACAAAAATCAGTATTTTTCAGCCGCGTTTGCGAAAAAATAACGTGAGAGCGGTGTTGCAATCGCGACAAAAACGCGTACCATGAACACGGCCTATTAAGTTACGATATTATTTCATTTACCCTTGTTTCACAGACACTTTTCAATACGTATTCTTAAATTAAAAAATTGTTTAACCCGGCCTTACAGCAACGGGTATAACATACTGTTAAAATATAAATGGTTTAGCTCAGCTCTATTTATAAATTAATCTAAAAAAAGCATTTTTGTATTCTCTTCAAAATATATTAAATACATAATGAACATATCGTCATATGAAATTGAAAAAGCCGTAAGTTACAAAATATTCAAAATCGACTTTTTGATTGATTATGATGCACCTTATCAAAATACATGCTTCGCAAAATTTTACACTTCTACAACTAAAAACGACGTTTTTTTAACAAAGTTTTCAAAGCCCTAAGTTTAAGCGCAACTTATAATTTAGAAAGCTTTTGCTTCTCTCTTAAAATTTTTTAATTTAAGGTACTATTACAGTATGTAAAAAAATTAAAAATCAATTTTTTTTCATTAGAATTCGGTTCTTTAAGGTCTTAAGAATATGTATACAAAATTTTAGAAAAAATATCAAATAGAAAAAAGTTATAACTCATATTATATTCGTATGTCACGTGATATTCATGAACCTTTAAATCTTAAATCGCGTTTTTCTCGAAACAAGGTTTTTCGAATCGGCTTCTAAGATATCTGGAGTTCTACTTGATTGATTTCGATGAATCTTGATTCATTGCGATCCTTTTAGACTCTGATAAGCACTAGATCTAAAAAAAGCTACAGAACTTTTATATTTTTTTCGTATGGCTGAAAGTTTCGGCAAAAAAGGAGGTTTTTAGTACATTTTTTTCAACAAATTCCATTTTTTTATATTTTTTTTTATTTGCTTAGGTTGAGTGCTCAACTTCAACCCTTAACTCAAGAATGCACTTTGATTTTTTACTTTCAGACGCTTTGTAAATGCTGGAGATAAGAAGCCAATTGCAACAATTTTTTAAACACGCTAACTTCAACGCTCTGTAGAAAATTAACAGCAACTATGTAGAAAAAAAAAGTTTTATTTCCTCATGAAAATTTGAATCATTAAAATTAAAAATACTAGGTAAAAAAAATTAAAAAAGAAGGTGTTTTTTATAGGTCAACACTGAATAGTACCTTAAACAAACGGCTTTTTTGATTTAATATGCACCCCTTAAATTAATAAAAAAGGTGTTTTTATAGCTATACACTGTAATAGTACCTTAAACTAACGGCTTTTTTGATTTAATATGCATGGATTTTTCGTTTATTCCAGAAAAATGTACAATAAAAAACAAAACTAATTGCAAATCTTGTTAAGATACAATATAATTTTGTTAGTTTTGATATTTTTTACTAAAGCCCGTACTGTTACAAAAAAAAAGAAAGACATTGTTGAAGTAAATATATTGAGAAATGAAAAAGTTGTGTTTAATTTGAGTGATTGTCTATTTATGCATTTCGCCTTATTTTACTGTCATATAAATACATAATAAGTAAGGGTTGTTATAGGTACGAGTAAAAGAATTTTTTGACGTAGAATTACGTCATAGGCCGTGTTCATATCACGCGTTTTTGTAGCGATTGCGACACCGCTCTCACTTTTTTTTTTTGTAATCGCAGCTGAAAAATACTGAATTTAGCATGTATTTATATTTATTTGTTTCATCATTTAAATATATGCAAAATTCAGTGTTTTTCAGCCGCGATTACAAAAAAAAAAAAACAATGTGAGAGCAGTGTCGCAATCGCGACAAAAACTCGTAATATGAACATGGACTTACAACACGGTTTGTATTCTGGTAATGTTCACAAATTTTTTCAAGCACATACAGCTGCGGTCAAAATAATAGTAGCGCCCTTATATTCATACATGTTTGGATAAATAATACTAGTATACGAATTTCGGATCCGGTAAGTCCATTTTCATTCCTATATGTACTTTTAACACTCGTTCCAACTCCGTACTCAGTTTCCTCCTATATTGTAAAACTTTCAAGATACAGGGTGTTTTACGATTTTGGTACGTGTTTAGTATTATTGATCTAGAATCTAAACTACTCACCATAAAATAAAAAATAATATTTTGTATTCTAGAAAAAATATCAGATTTTTCATAAGTATATCAATCGCTTTTGTGTCATGTGCTGTAGCGGAGAAAAAATGTTGAGATTATCCAAAAAAATATCTACAAATTTTCTATCTTTTGTTTTAGCGGAGCTGTTACTGTCCAAAGTTAGAATTTAAAAAAATACTGTTGATTAAGTGTATTTTTACATGAAAAAAAGACATTTTAAATTTGGACGGTTACAGTTCCGCTAAAACAAAAGATAGAAAATTTGTTGATATTTTTTTGGATAATCTCAAAATTTTAGCTTCGCTACAGCACATGACACGAAAGCGATTGATATACTTATGAAAAATCTGATATTTTTTCTAGAATACAAAATATTATTTTTTATTTTATGGTGAGTAGTTTAGATTTTAGATCAATAATACTAAACACGTACCAAAACCGTAAAACACCCTGTATCTTGAAAGTTTTACAATATAGGAGGAAACTGAGTACGGAGTTGGAACGAGTGTTGAAAGTACATATAGGAATGAAAATGGACTTACCGGATCCGAAATTCGTATACTGGTATTATTTATCCAAATATGTATGAATATAAGGGCGCTACTATTATTTTGACCGCAACTGTATAAGGATTTAAGTTGACACATTGAGGTATACCTACAGCCTTTAATATTCATCGTACAAAGAACAAATACATGTCAAAATATCAGTTAGTGTACGAATGAAACGAATACCAAAATTTGGACTTTGTCACTTCTTTAATAAAGTCACAAAATAGCAAAATCTATGAAGAAGAAATTCATATATTCGCACACAGAAAAAAAGTATAGCAGTGAGAGGACTGCCGACCGAAGCGAAAACCTATGTATAGATTTTAGTATTCCCTGGAAGACGTTGTCCTGCCACGGACCGCCTTACTGCTATATAAGAATTTTCATGCTAATAGGGGGTTTCGGACTATCCTACAAGTAGGATGGATTTGACAGGTCGGACGGACATGTATGATGTGCGAAATCTCATACTGAAGCCCGTCCTACATGTAGGATGAAATCAAAAAGTTTTAAAAGTTCCGCTCTGATCTTGTTCTTCTCTGTGCGTCCTTGTTTGTAGATTTCCTTGGTAATTGTTGTTGGCGCAGTTAGCCGGAAATTTTTTGTAGGTGTTGTGAATTCTAATCGTTTAGCTACAGTTGGCATATGAAATTAGAATTATTTTTGTTAAGAGCTTATAACAATTTATTAAATTTTTTATATATTACTGAAACTATTTCTTTTAATCAAAAGTGTTACCATATCAAAAATACATATAATTAAAGTAATTTATTTAAATTATTAATAATTAATTAATATTATAATTAATAAATAATTAATATTATTTATTATTGATTAATATAAAAAATTAAAGCTTATTTATATCAATTTATATCATAACACTAACACAATATACATAGATATTTCTTAATTTTAGAATATTCTATTTTTAATACACAACGCAATATAGATATGGATATTGCGTTGTGTATTAAAAATAGAATATTCTAAAATTAAGAAATATCTATAGCTTATTAATTATATATAATCCATATAAGAAATTAAGCTAAACAGTTTTTAAAAATATAATGCTTAGGATAAGCAGACCTTAGTTATTCAATTACTACTGAAAATATTAATTATTTTGCAGGTTTAATACGTAATTGTTATTATATAAATATACATAAATATTCTTTAAATTTCCTCAATAAGGAAATTTCATATATATGAACTATAAATATGTAAATATGTAAATATATATATATATATTAGGGCGGGTCAAATTCTGGCTCAGCGAAATTCGTAAAATACATGTAATTTCAAGACTTTTTCTCCACTACAGCATATACAAATTCTGAAAAAAAGCTGTGCGGACTTTCGTAAATAGATTCATACACATACATTCATACATGGATAATTCATACATGAGAACAAAATCTATTTACGAAAGTCCGCACAGCTTTTTTTCAGAATTTGTATATGCTGTAGTGGAGAAAAAGTCTTGAAATTACATGTATTTTACGAATTTCGCTGAGCCAGACCTCCAAAAAATTCGTCCATACAAATTGACCCGGCCAATATATATATATATATATATATATATATATATATATATATATATATATATATATATATATATATATATATATATATATACATCGAACTAATTTAGAAAACAGTTTATACATATGAATTAAAGAGTATATATAATATTAGTAAATCTATTTGTTTTTAGTAAAAGTGTTACCGTATCGGAAATACATATTTTAGCTTTAATTTTTGTGGATGTTTATTTGTAGCTACAGTCAGCATATGACATCGAACTAATTTAGAAAGCAGTTTACACGTATGAATTAAAGAGTATATATAATATTAGTAAATCTATTTGTTTTTAGTAAAAGTGTTACCGTATCGGAAATACATATATATATATATATATATATACAGCTACAGTCAGCATATGACATCGAACTAATTTATATATATATATATATATGTATTTCCGATACGGTAACACTTTTACTAAAAACAAATAGATTTACTAATATTATATATACTCTTTAATTCATATGTATAAACTGTTTTCTAAATTAGTTCGATGTCATATGCTGACTGTAGCTACAAATAAACATCCACAAAAAATTAAAGCTTACTGTACAACAATAACTACTTAGCAAATTTACAACAACAACGCAAAGAGAATTACAAGATCCCAGCGGTTGCGCAGCGTTAGAGGGGATGAACCGAATTGGCGGCGTAAAATATACAGCACTTTGCATGCTATATTTTCTGTTTGCCTGCTGTTTCGTTAATTTTTTTTTAATTTTTTAACAGTTTTTTAAGTTTACAATATTACAAGCTTACGAAATATGTTGCAAGTACAAGCTCTCGAATTAAAATGCAAATATAATAAAATATTTGCGCTAAAACACGACCGAAATGTCAAAATTTGTAATTGCCAAAATTTGTAACTGTCAAAATTTCATCGTCCATTTGACACATCAAAAAAGACAAATTTATTTCAACACACCCAAATTTTATTCAACTTGATATTTTCTATCCTACCACGACTGATTGACACACAGCCATAGTTGACAACTCTGAATATAAAATGCCGCAGTGGTGAAAATAAAAAGCCACTGACAAATACAACAAGTGTGAAAATTGTCAAACTTTGTTTGACGATATGTAATAAAATAAGAGCATGCATGTAATTATTTGAAAGTTCAATGTGCCTTTATCACAACTTAAAGATTAAAATGTTAAAACACTCAATCCATACTATTATTTTTCTTGTTTGCAAACGAAGTTCCAGCAGAAAAAAGAAGAAAAAAGATGGATCCATTTTTAAATCTCGACATGAATAGCAGCTGTTTGAGTAAAAGCAAATTTTTCAAAAATGTTGACAAATACAACAACTCAAGAAATTGTCAAACTTTAAAGGCATATATATATAAATATAAACCGAATTAATAATAAGTTTTGGTTGCAAGCATCTTATTGCAACCTAACTTAAGTATTTGTATACTAACTAACAGATTATATGCATTATTTTAAGGAGTTGCCAAGTGATTTCTTTGTGAGCTTGCGGCCGAATGACGAATTCCTTGGAAAAATATGATGATGCAAACGAATGATTTACCTTTTACCAAAATCGTTCAACGCGCCTAAAGAAGTTTTCACTTCAAAAAAACATTGTATAATCAACTAGAAATAAGATGATTTTGCTTCATAGAGATTTATAGTAAAATCATTGTGATTTTCATGTAAGAATCGCAACAAATTTTGATGTTGAAACATTATGAAATCATGTAAAATCATTATGATGGTCATGTTGATTCCTTATGAAATCATGTAAAATCATTATCATGATCATGTTGAATCATTACGAAATCATGTGAAATCATTATGACGATCATGTTGAATTATTATGAAATCATGTAAAATCATTATGATGGTCATGTTGAATCATTATGAAGTCATGTAAAATCTTTATGATAACCATGTTGAATCATTATGAAATCACGTGGAATCGTTATGAAATCATGTGAAATCATTATTATGATCATGTTGATTCATTATGACATCATGTAAAATCATTATGATGGTCTTGTTGAATCATTATGAAATCATGAAATCCAGCTGAATTCTAACCTCATTTTGAAATAAAAATAACTTAAAAGTGGTTTTATTTTTTTTTATTGAAAAATATAAAAGAAATTTACGACGTATATACGACGTTCTTTTAATATAAACATACCTCAGAGTCTAATATAAACATACCTCATTTTTTCTCAACTAAATAACTTTTCTCTGAAACGTGCACGAAGTCGAATGGGTGGTATAGCTTTCTGTATATCTTCCTTAGATAAATACCTTAAGCTTTCGGAGTCAATTGAAGATTCTAAAAAAAAATAACATTTTGAAATTAGGTGTATTTACGAATCGTGCATTTCCCAGTGCAGTTGAGGACTTGCGCACTTTACAAAAACAAAATACACGTACGTTAAAAATGTGCACAAGTGGTTTTCTTTTGTAGCCTAAAAATTGAGGACTTGAACCGTTCACACTGAAAATTTTAACAGCTTTGTGAGTTACCCAGTGATATGAGCTTTCAGTGCTTGAATATTGTTGTTAGTGCTTTTTGTTAAAAAATCTAAAAAGTTATGTCACCGCCATGGCTTGGCGTTTTGTCGTTGGATGGATGTTTCGTCAGCCAAAATAAAGCATGCATCCAACAATAAATTGACAAGAAATGCACCGACATACTTTGGCGATGGAAAACATAGATAATGTACTAACAAAACCATCTAACAACAACATGCAAATCGCGATGCTGTCACTGGGCAAGAAAAAAACTGTAACTACACTAGTTATGTATGTTACTGTTGTTGCTAAAGGGCCACGGGAGCCCTCGTCTTTAACCGTGCACATTCCTGTTGTAAGAACTTTTTTAGAATTAGGCTGAGTTCCTAAATGCATTTATGCAATGCATCATTGTGTTTTATTTTGAATTGTTTCGAAGCTTTTTAACCAAAACTGCGCAACTTGACTATTTTTAAGAATGTCAACAGAGTTGCACTGTTTCGTAACTAAATTTAGCACCAATTCAAAATGAAACACACTGATGCATTGCATAAATGCATTTAGGAACTCATCCTTAATCATATTTTGGGGATACTTACTTTTCAACTAATGTTTCACTTCCGACAAATTAAATTGTTTTAATAGTTCGTCGAGCTCAGCCTCATAGTTATCTTCATGGATAATAATATTTTCGAAAAACACCACATTACCTTCTGCTTCATCTACCTCCACTAGCACTTCTTCACTTGTATTTTCCATAAAACACTTTTTATTTCTTGCACGACGCTACTTGCAACTCGCGATTAAACTTCTGATATGCAATAATTCACCAGAACTTAACGGAATCTTAACCACGTTAACAATTTTTTTAAAATGATGCAATAATGATTTTACTAGATTCCATAATGATTCTACATGATGTCATAATGATTCTACATGAAATGGTAATGATTCTACATTAATTAACATGATTCTACATGAAATCATAATGATTCTACATGAAATCAAAATGATTCTACATGAAATCATAATGATTCTACATGAAATCATAATGATTCTACATGAAATCATGTTGATTAATTTTTTACATGATGTAATAATGATTTTAATGGATTTCATAATGATTTTACATGAAATCAAAATGATTTTACTCTGCAAAATTAATACCAACACATACACACCATGGACGTGTGCGTGCGTGTTTTTTTTACATGATTTTACATGAAATCACAATGATTTTAATGTTGCTGTCACCACGAAATATGAAATCATGTAAAATGAAATCAACTATGCATTACAATGATTTTACTATGCAAAATTGTTCTGTGTGCGTATGAGAAAAGTAACACAAAAGCTGCTGCTGTAGCTTCTTATGCTGTTGCTATGGTTGTTGGTTTGGTTGTTGTTGTAGTTTTTGTTGTGTTTGTTTTAGTGATTTTTAATTTGTTTCGAAATCGTGACGCTTGTTATTGTGCTACTTTTGTTGTTGTTGTTATGAATATGTATGTAAAATGTACACACATAAATACACATAAATTCCTTTCGTTTTTGTCGTTTGTTTTTGGTTTTGTTTATTTTCAGAAAAATAAATACAATAGAGAATACAGATGAGTGTAGCTACAGAGCCGGTATGTATTACTACTACGCAGGTTTGCGCATGCGTTACTAAGAATGCGTTGTGCTTTTAAAAATCTATTTATTTTTGAAATATTATAGCAAATTCAAGTTATTTATATTTATTATTTATGTTTTTTCCATATTAAAAATATATTTTGTTAGCTAAAATATTAATTTTAAATTAATTTTATAATACATATTCAGTGGACGTCCAGTAAAACGAATGATATTAATGTCCAGTGTCAAATGATACATCGAAAAGTTCGTTATATCGAAACATTTTTTTTGCAATCTGTTTAAAAAAAGAGATCTTAGTTCAATTAAACATACGTAAATTAATTTATTTATTGAAAAAATTACTTGGTACTCTCTTAAAAATTACATTTCTTCTGATCACACCAACACTCTATCTGCTAAAATAGAAAAAATGTCTATTATAATTCTTATCAAAAATCTATGACCCCTTGGGGGGTCAAGTGTATGAGCTGGTGCTATTAAGTTTTCCCCCTCAACATTTCTTCTGAACACCTACACTCTATCTGCCACCCTTCAGGCGATCCCATACAAAAAACACCATAAATAAAACAAATTTATATTTTAGATTATCTATAATAATGTATTGTTTATCTTTCACATTGCGAAAACAATCTTTTTAAGTAAGGCATTTTTTTATTTTGGGATATTCGCCTTTCGTCAAGGATAGTATATTTAAAGCTCCACTTTGGGTAGTTTTTAATCATTTCTGAATTCCTTTTCGATTTTTTATAATGGTATAGAAACTTGATTGCGGAACACCAAACTTTATTCTAATTTAATTTAATGATTTTTTTCTTTAAATATTCTCTAATAATTTTTAATTTCCTGTGCCAAGGACAAACGCTTACGGAACGAAGGCGTTTTCACATAAAATAATTAATTTAATACAACCGTTCGTTAAAAAACATTGGTCGAAACTTACCTTAATGTTCTCATGTCAAAGAAATCAGAGAAGAAAATTAGCGCTCGTTATACAGAATACTTACAGAATTCTACAGAATATAGAATAGAGTCGCCTATGCATTTCAAAATAGGTTACGTTAAAGAGAGATTTCGTTATATAGGGTATTCGTTATACTGGATGACCACTGTATATGCTCTTTACTACAGGAAAAAATAAATAATTGATATTTTTCCGAAATATATATTTCAATTTATTAAACATGACTTTGAATTACATTTAAGTTTAATTAATATTAAAAACTAGTAAGCCTGTGTGGCGTTAAAACGCCAAAATCAAACATACCTACATTTTATTTTAAGCTATTGAATAGATTTCCAACTGATCAAAATTGAAATGAAATTCATTTTGACCTCTTTGCAATATACGCGGTATTGCACGCGCGATATAATGTTAGCATATTTAATTTCATACCCAAATTTATTTAAATAAACAGGAGTAAGAATATTTCTTAATTTCCAGTTTAAAAATGCTTGAACAAAAATGTTTCATTACCAGTTTCCAATTTCTTATTAAATTTTTTTGTACATTTTTGAAAAGTACACAATTTTCCAACCAATATTTTCAACTGTAAGAAATCATTCCAGTATCACTTTGATATTGAATACATCAATTCATAGTTTTAGCTGTGAAATAATAAAAGATTATACGTCAGTATAACAGTTTCATAGCTATTGAAAAAATACCTCACATATTTTTAGGCCTATGCTGAAATTAAGAAGAGAAAAAGGGACATAACAACAACAATTATATGCAAACTTTAACTCGCTATAATGGTCCAATTACGTTCGAGTAACGAAACTCAAGGTGGCCGAAGCAAATGGCGGATTGCTCGTAGATAATTTCGTTTGGATTATGCAGACGTACATCTACCTAAAAAACTTCAACTCAGTGCTTTTTATAAAAAGTAATATTTTTTAATTGGCGGAAAATTATATTTATTAGCAAATTTACCGCACTAAAACGAAAAGACAGAATAAAAAAGAATATTGGGTTAAAAGACACAATTTTTCAGCAAATTTACCGCACATAAACTGTTGCTATGAAAATGCAGCTATCACCAATGTTGTCACTTAAAAATTTTAAATAGTGTAGAATCCAAAAAAGTGGTAGATCCATTACGATTGTGATAGAGTGATTGAATTGAACTTTTTATTTGTTATACGTTTATCTTAAGGTTGTGAGATAAGATCATGTTTTTATCTATACTGTTTTAAGCTTCGTTACGTGGTGCATAACCAGATACACACAAAGTCCATACAACATAAATTTACGTGACACTTGCCACGGCCATCTTGCGTTGCGTTACGCAACATAACATAATTGGACCATAACTTAAAAAAATAAATTTTTAAGAAATAAAAAGTTCAGTTTGCACATCTACAGGTCTAAACCTACCAAGCCATATTAAATTTATTAAGATAGTACATGTATTTAAAAAGCCTTACGCAGTACAAAATGTGCGTTTGCGTAATATATATAAGAAGATAAACAAGAAAAAAAATTCATCACTAAAAATATCAAACGAAAAATTATTATACAAAATAAAATTGTTTTTAAATAATTTTTATTTAGATGATGCTTACGATGCTTAGAAGAGATGCTTTAACTCTTTAAAGAACGGAAATTTCGTTATAAAAATACCCTTGAATTAAAAAGGAAAAAAAAAATAAAAAATATTTTATATTTAATAGCTGGTGAGGATTATTTAATATAATTTAAGCTTAAGAGCTACAACATTAAATCTGAGTGGGGTGAATTTTGTTCCACAAAGATTTATTTTTCAGTGGTTCAAATTTTGTCCCATGTACGTACCAAATTTTGTCCCATGTACGTACCAAAGAGTTGAAACAGTTTTGAAAAATGTAAATAAAAAAAACCAGTATTTTCCCTATTACTGTATTAAAAGGAATTCTACTTCTATTAGGGCCGTGGCCAGGATTTACCCATGGGGGGTTTAGATGAACATTTTTTTATTAAAAATGTATACAAGTTTTGGTTTCATTTCATTTTCAAGTTAAATATACAAGTATTTATATATGCAAGTAAAAATATATTTAGATGCCTCGACTTTCATTAGAAAAAAGTTCAATTCATACCCCTCCTAAAATTAACCTTGTTCTATTTTTTAATGATTCCCAAAATATTTTGGCTGTTACGATAGCCGATGGTGAGCTAAAACATTTTTCCAAAAACCACTTAAAATCATGTTTTTCGTAAATATATTGGCTGGTAGTTGTAAAAAAAATAAACTGTCAGATATTAAAGGCCGGCTTCCAATCTGTGCCTTTTTAATTTTTTTTAATTTATATTCACTAAAATTTAAATATCTTCATTATTTCTAATACGATCCTCACTTTCAAGATATCGTTGGAAAAGTTTTGAGTGAAAAAGTTTGACTGACATTTGTTATATATGTACTCTAATAGGTATATTATAGATTCTGAAGAACCCCTCTCTTGGTTACTCATCATCATAATAAAAGCGTACTGCAATAAGTTAGTTCTAGGGACGTATATCTGTTTGTACTTTTTAAAGTATTTTTGTATACTTTTTATATATTATATTTATACTTTTATATAATAGATACTGATCGCGGACATCGGTGCCTTAGGTTTTTTTAAATTTAAATTTATTTTACATTTTGATAATTTCTAAATATAAATTTGTCCCTAGAACTTATTTATTGGAGTACACTTTTATTATGATGATGAGTAACCAAGAGAGGGGTTCCTCTGGATCTATTATATAACTACTATATACATACAACGCCGTAGATAGGTGCTTCATAAGGGGGGGGGGGGTTTGTTAAGGTTAAAGTGGCTTTCACTTATCAGAGACACACTTAGGACAATGAGGCCGTTGTGATACGGGGTTAATTTCCCTACTCCAGTTCTATTTGAACTAGTGTGAGCTGTTTACAAAGATGTGGATTCTGATGAGGGGTGGGTTTACTGAAGAAAAAAACGTACAAAATTGATTCAATCGGTTCATTTTGAGCAGGACGACAAGTATTTATTTAAGTAAAATAACGAAAACGGACATTTTAAAAATAAAAATATATATAAACATGAACAACCCTATTCTGGCAAATTACCAATTGTTAACCAGTATTTTTTATATTTCTATATGTTTTTGTTTTCAAAACAAAATTTGAAGCTTAAAAAACAAAATTTTATCAAAATTTATTATTTTTTAGCTTCAAAATTTGTTTTGAATTGAAAAAATACAACAAAAACATAGAAATATTCAAAATACTGGTTATCAAATGTCAATTTGCCAGAATAAGGCTGTAAGGCTCCTAACGAAAAAATGTTTTTCAGGGCAGTTCCTCAAAATAATCCTTGGTTTATGTCATGTCGATTCCCCAAATATTTTGATTCTAGCGATAGCCATCCGCGAGCTGCAATGGTTTAAAATATCCTCTAGATATCGAGTTTTTTGTAAAAATATTGGCTGGTGTGTTAGTTAGAAATTAATAAATGGTCTGAAATAATTCTTTTGATACAGTTTTCTAAATTTGCAGCAAAAAAACTTTAAATTTTTGCATTCGGATTAAAAATAAAGATCTTTTTCGTGCATTTGAGTGCACGATTTCTGGTCTGAATAGCTTAAAATGAAACAAATAGAAACTAAAATATTATTGACAAAATAAAGACCTACCGAAAAGATACAATATCTATTAGAAATTAAAAAAAGTTATAAAGTTATTTAAATTTTTAAAGTTTTTAATCCGAGAGCATACTCTTTAATCCGAATGCAATAATTTGCAATTTTGCATAATGCAAGAGATTTTTCTGGGCGTTTATTTCTGATAGTTTGTTTTTTTAAAACTATTAAGCCAATATTTTTATAAAAAACTCAATTTTTAGAGGTTATTTCAAACCATTCCAGCTCTTGGATGGCTATCTGTAGAGTCGAAATATTTGGGGAATCATCATAACATAAGCCAAGGTTTATTTTGAGGGACTGACTCGATCAAGTTTTTTTTTCTATGGAGTATGAGGTGCCTTAAAATACATAGTTGTAGATACTTACGTAGTTAGTTCATTAATTTTTTTGGAACGCGAAGCCAATTTATTGACAGTTTCCTCGTTCACAGATATATCCTTATGAATATTTAATAGCGCTAAACCAGTAATGCGTATCCAGTAGTATTTTTAAGCCAATTTTGAAAACGCTTTAATGTAGAAAATTAACGTTCACTGGAAGCTGTAGTATAGGGCAAAGTTATAATTATTTCCAGTATTTCGTATCATTGCAGAAACATTCATTTCTGACAGATACATTAGTTGCCAAAAAATAATTTAAGTGTTTCAAGAGCTGTTTTGCAACCCTCTGTTCCATTGTTGGGCAATTTAGTTTTCCATAATTCAAGTTTGGTCTCCAACTTTTCTATATCTATCTTATTTGGATACATGTCACTTACAGCAGTTTGAAAAGATTTTATTTGTAACTTATTAGTTTTTGAAGGAATTATGTTTTCAAAATTTGTAATTATTTGAAAGTGCTTTGAAAATTGGAATTTAATTTCAAAAATCCTATGCTGTTTCGGCCATAAGATCGCATCTTAATGAGTGAATCTTAATGTTTAATTTTTAATTTTAATTCTTGAGGGTTTTGTTGTTATATATTCTAATTTGCGGCATGCACAAGAAATCTTTGTTACATCCTAGCATACCTGCTCAATAAATACAAAATGAGGCTTACTTACTTCCATTCAAAGTAAATTAAAGCATATCTAAGGTTTATTAAATATATTTTTAAATTCTTCTTTATCGTAGTTTATTCATAGTCATTGGTGTGCTTGAGACGAAGTGCCACCGCAAGAATTTGAGGAAAACATTTTTTAAAACTTCTTGGCGATAGTCACACGCAGCTTAAGAAATAACTGAATGTAATAACTAAGTGTAACTGAAAAAGGTACTAATAAAATTCACTTTTACGTTCATTTAATAACACTGTAGGGACGTCAAAAAGGCACACGAAAATGCCGAAAAAAAGAGATATTTGCGATTGAAATTTAATCACTTTTAAACCCATTTTTAACAATATTTTCCTTTTTTTTGGAAAACAAAAATTTTGACCACCTCCGATTTTGCTTGAACTTTCAGAATTTATTTAACTTATGAAATAAAATACTAATTTGAATAAATAATTTTAAAATTTTTTTTAAAGTTTTACGATTAAAATTCATATATGGTCAAAAAAGAAGGAAATGCAAAATTGTTTAACTTTTGAAAAAACATAGATTTAACAAGGCTTACTCGGTTTTCACATTGGAGGTATTTTTGAAAAGGCAACACTATAAATTTTTAAATGAAGGTCAAATGATAGTCAAATAACAAAAATCTGAACATCTCGAGAATTTGACCTGATTCGGAAAAACTGAGTATGCCATGAAATACTGCGACCGAAAATAAAGTTAACGTTTCTCTGTTTTTTGTTTTGCGCTTTTCAAAAGTTGAAAATTTAACTACAGTGTAATGTAACAAACACTGAAGAATTGCTTATCATAATTTGAATTTCACAGACTGGCTTAGGATAATTTTGTTCAATTTATATGCATACATTCTGCAAACGTTAGTACGTTAGCAACAATAAATAGGCAAAAAATTAAGAAAACCATTTAAATTTTATTACATTTTCAAGATATCGTACAATTTTCTATTTATCTTCATGTTAGGGCGAAATTAAATAATTTGGAATATCTGTGTTTTTATTTAATATATAAAAAATTAGGGATTAGTAAGGGAGGGTTGAACCCCCTGAATGTATACATATATGACAAATGTCCGTTAAGTTTATTTTTTCTTTTCAGTTCACATTTTCTTTAAATAAAAGCTTATTTTTAAAAATTTGTTTTTACTTTTTATCTATTTTTTACTTTTTAGTCCTAAAAGTTTATTATTAACATCTTTTATTTTCAAAACCTTACGTTTTTCTATTTGTGGGCGGTAAAAGGGGGTGTGGCCAAATTTTTTCCCAAACACCATTCTCTACTTGAAGGGAATTTACTGCCAAAATTTTAGCTGAATCAGGGTAGTAGTTTTGGAGATATCGCATTTTTATTGATTTGTGGGCGGTGAAAAAAGGTGTGGTAATATTCTTTCCCAAACCCCATACTCTACTTGAAGGAAGCTTTTTGCCAAAATTTCAGCTGAATCAGCCTAGTTGTTTTGGTGCTATAGCATTTTTATTGATTTGTGGTCGGTAAAAGGGGGTGTATTGATTTGTGGCGGCCATAGCCTGGTGGGTAGAGTGCGTGGACCCTAAGCTAAAGAACCGCAGTAACCCGGGTTCAATTCCAGCTCAGACAGGAAGTTTTTTCAATTGAATAAATTTTTCTGTTCGGTCGTCACCTGCAGACGTCTGCAGACAATGGCAAACCTCAGAGAGTAAAAGTTGCCATGTAAAGCTTCTTGAGAACATAAGCCGTTCAAAGTCGGTAGGTCCAGTTCTCGATCATTTGTGATCAAACATTTAATAACGCGCACAACACAATTGATCAATAAAAGCTAGGTCAAAATTCTTCCTTCTAAGGGCTGAAATGGCCAGTTCATTTTTTTATTTATTTTATTTTATTTTAAAAGGGGGTGTGGCAAAAAATTTTATCATAATATTGCATTTTCACCGGACTTACATATGTATGCTAAATCATATGTATGCTTTCAGCTTAATCGGATACCAACAAGTTGTCGAAAAATGGCTTGCAAGTTTTGACGGACATACATACGAACGAAGCAAGTTAAATAAAAGCTTATAAAAAGTTTATAATAAACACCTTCTGAAAAAATTTTGTAAAAAATTACAAAAAAATTAATTTATTTTAATTTTGAAAGTTTTTTTATGGAAACAAAATAAAAAAATTCAAAAATTTAGTCTAATTCTACCAACACGTCCTGTTCTGTTACTGTGCAATCACACTAATGCAAACTGTGCAATCACTGTGTACGCTATGGGATGCACACATCCGTTCAAACGGATCTTGCACATTGGATTACGGAGGTATGTTTTAAGAAATTTTAAGGATGACAACGATATCTCATTTATCTCACATTAATACAATTTTAGAGACAGAATAACTTTTACATAAAATTCAATCCAAAAACCTAAAAATTCACAAAAATACTTAAACGATTGACTTAAAACTTTTCCTCGGGTCAGAATTCTTAAATATGTCAGTCAACTTTTTATAACTCATGAGTAACTTTAAACATTACTCAAAAATTAAACCATTTTTAGACTCATATCTTCAATTCAAAAGTTAATTGTTCAAAAACACTTGACCATAAAAGAGTCACAATGAAAGGGGCAGAAAAATTTATTTAATAAAAACTTGGTTGTGGCGTTAATTACGAAGAGGCTTTGATGCCCAAAACTCAGTAGTTCTTTAGGTCGGTCGCCGTTGATCGTACTTTGGTCTGCGTTGTAAAAACTTTACGATACAAGTGTCAAAATGGACGACCTCAAAATTTGCAAAACTTAATGTTGCGTTGACAGATCTTGCCTCTGCCATTTCGGTGATGCCAATAAAAGCAGCTATTCAAAAAAACCCACAAAACTACCCTTTATCCCAAATAATGCAATTTTTAATGAATGCGGATTTAATTTTAATAAATCCATGAAAAATAAATAATTATTGTAATAAAATCCTGAAACGACCTACTTTAAAAAGTTGAAATATTGTATTAATGCACGTTTAATACAATAAGATCAAAATCAGTCAAAATGATTTCTGAAATTTTAAGAATTTAATATTTTTTACTCTTTTTCCAAATCACAAATTCTCACCTATTATTGATTTTTTACCTTCTGATAAGAAATTAATAAACTTACGAAAAACGAAAAACGATTTGTCTAGCATCTGTTGAAATGACTGTTGGTTCAGCCAATCTGTTGATGATAAGTTAAATGTTTTCGATTCACATATCAAATATGCTTCTAATAACTTTGTTCCCATTCGTGAGTCTAAAGTTAAAAACAAGTTGTGTCCATTGTACACGTCACATGTCAAAGTCGCCATTAATAAAAGAAGCAAACTTTATGTTAAATGGAAAAGACACCCTACTAATGAAAACTGGGAATTATACAAACATACTCACATACTTCTGTTTCTATTATTAGACTGTCTAAAAAAATTCTTCCTTAAAAAATTAAATACTGCTCTTCCTTCTAAAATTCTTTTAAAAAATATTCGTAGCTAAGTGTTAGTTCTAAAGATGATCAAAAGTGTGAAATCGAGCCAAATAGTCTTAATAACTTTTTTCTGTTTAGATTACCAGGAAATATTAATGTTAATCAATGTAATGCTCGTAATACTCGTAATAACCTTGTTAATGATCAGTTTTCTCTCTTTAATGTTGATGAAAATGATGTAATATTGTCAATTACGAAAATTAAGTCTAACGCCGTTGCTAGTGATGGCATTCCATTACAATTTATTAAAATTATATCGCCGTTTATCATAAAACCTCTCACACATGTTATAAACCAATGTTTTACTGAATCATGTTTTCCCAACACTTGGAAGCTAGCCACTATTATACCAATTGCTAAAATCGGTAATGCTTCCTCTATGAAAGATTTTAGACCTATTAGTATTTCAAGCTTGTTCTCAAAAGTCTGTGAATCCCCGATGTGTAAACAAATTAAAGAATGTTTAGAGTCTCAGAAACTGCTTTCACAATACCAATCTGTTTTTCGAAATGGACATAGTTGCGCAACAGCTATGCTAAAGTTTCAAGACGATATTCGCATAAATTATGACGCTGGTAATATCACACTCCTTTGTCTTCTTGACTTTTCTAAAGCATTTGACAGTGTAAATCCGTATCTTTTAGTTCGGAAACTGAAAATTGAGTTTGGGTTCAGTAGTGGTGCTGTTTTTTTAATTGTTAACTATCTCGATGACCGGAAGCAAAGAGTTATAATTGGCAATGCACTGTCTGACTATGCAGAAATAAAAGCTGTGTTTTGCAAGGATCCATTCTTGGATCAATGCTTTTTAGTTAATTTATTAATGACATTTTTACTTCATGTAATGATATGACAATGCATGCATATGTCGTCGACATTCAATTATATTCTTCAAACCGGATTGGACTACTTGAGGATCTATGCTGTAGGCTAAATGATGACCTGAGTTCTATTTCGAAGTGAGCTTCTAAAACGATCTGTACGATTTATTGGCATTCAGGCAATAAATCGTACATTCTTTCTATATCCAAGGATATACTTGACTTGAACGAAATTCCGACAATTAGTCTTAATGAAAATCCTCTAAAAATAGTTGATAAAGTGAAAAATAAAGGATTTTATATCAATTCAAATTTTATTATTCAAATTTTATTTATAAGACTACCTCTTGACAAAAAAAAACTTGTTCTTCAACTCATTTTGCCTATAATAACTTATTTCGAGTTAGTTTACAGTAAATTTGACTCTCATTCTGTGCACAAAATTCATGTTGCGTTTAATACTTGACTAGATATATTTTTGTTTTGAGCATGTATCTGAAAAAAGTAGTTACATTTTAGGATGTACCTTAACAAGATATTTAAATGCAAGAAACTGCATATTTCTTCACAAGTTGACTATCAATAAGACTCCATCATACCTTTTCGAAAAACTTTGTTTCAGTGCATCGAACAGAACTCTTAATTTAATATTACCAAGATACTCTTGTTAGTAAGTAAGTAAGATACTCTTGTTTACATTCTAAGCGGCTGTTTTTCATCAACGCCATCAATCTCTGGAACTCGCTTCCTTCAAACATCAAAAGTATTGTTAGCATGAACAAATTTAAACTATCAATGATTTTTCTAATCCTTAATTCCCCTCCCCCTACCTCTTCTTTACTGCTTTATTTACTTCCTTTCCTCATTCCTCATACCTATGATAAGTTAATTTAAATATTTTTTTATTTTTTTTTTTATTATTTAAAAAAATGTGTTGTATTGTTAAATTTGTTATTGTTAGTTTTATTCTCTTTTTATGTTTTTTTTTAATATAATGTTTTTAAATTTTATGCTATATATTTTAAATTTTTAAATTGTTTTTGCTTTGTTTAATTTTTATCATTAGCGTTAAGCTTTATTTTATGTTTTTTGTTAATTATAATGTTTTTAAATTTTTAAATTGTTGTACGCTAAAAGATTTTCATAGATCTTAATGTACGAATTTTTTAAGTATAATAAATACAAATACGAAAACAACTTCTTCATCATAAAGGCCACCTCGTTTGCTCACCTAAATCAAAGAGCAAATATATCTCGTTTGTGCAAAGGCCTCTCCATTCAAATTTATAAAGCTGATAAACTTATACTCTTTATACTGTTTATAATGGTATTGCCCATTTTCATAAATCCCCATAATATCTGATATAATAGAGGTATTCACTATCCGGTGCATTTGGTTGTGCAATTGAGCTTGAGCAAAATATTCATGCTTTTATGCACTTTACACTAACAAAATTTTCGCTAACAAAATTTCCCCCAGGGGAAACTGGGGGCGATGCAACAATGTAACATGTCTGACTGTTTCAACCTGGCGAGGCCAGCATAATCTTTGTGAAATCGCCTCAAGTCGACTCAAACCTCCACGTGGTGTTTCCTGGGCAACGTCAAAACTGACAACCGTTAGTTTGGCGGCTAATCTGAGCGGCGGGCCTCCTTAGGCTTAAAAAAGGTTGTGCGCCGGTTTTGAAGTCCACCCGTAAAAATCCATTTCAATGAAAACAACTAAGAAAAGAAGAAAACTGATCCCCAAATCTGATGACGACCTCCGCAAACGAAAAACTGAAAATGATTTACAGATATGCAGCTGGAATGTCAGAACCCTTAATAAGGAAGGTGCCTCTATCCAACTGACTGAAGTCTTGGAAAGATACAAAGCTGATATCACTGCTATCCAAGAAATGCGATAGAAGGGACAGTGTTGCATTCGGCATGCACCCTGTGATATCTACTACAGCGGCCATGCGGAGAAGCACGAGTTTGGATGCGGATTTGTAGTTGGCAAGAGACTACGGCCCCACGTCCTACGATTCACACCTGTGAACGAACGACTTGCCATAATCCGCATCAAGGTTAAATTTTTTAATATAATCCTTATATGTGCGCACGCTCCGACAGAAGACAAGGACGATGAGATCAAGGAAATTTTTTACGAGCGCCTTGAAAATGCTTACGAGTGCTGCCCCCGTCACGACGTAAAAATCGTGCTTGGTGACTTCAACGCTAAGGTGGGCAAGGAAAATATTTATGGTCCAACAGTCGGAAAGTTCAGCCTCCACGACAACACCTCCGATAACGGAATGAGGCTGATTGACTTCACCGCAGCACGAAACATGGTCGTAAGTAGCACTAGATTCAAGCATCGCAATATTCATAAAGCCACCTGGATAATCCCTGATCAAAAAAACCAAGAATCAAATTGATCACGTTTTGATCGACGGAAGGCACTCTTTCAGTGTATTGAATTTACGCACGATCAGTGGTGCAAACATTGACTCGGATCACTATCTTTTTGCAGCCAAGATCCGTACACATCTGTGCGCAGCTAAGAATACACGCAATCCTACACAGAGGAAGCTAGACGTCGACAAGCTGCAATCGAAACAGACAGCCGAAGCTTTCGCCACTCGACTCTCACTCCTGCTTCAAAGCACTCCTCCAATCGATGATATATGCGCGCAATGGACACACATTTCCAACTCCATGCGTGCGGCTGCTGAAGAGGTGATTGGCTACCACCGCCCTCGCCCTGAGATGTATGGTGATAGGAATGAGGCCCGAAAATTTTTCGAAAAAATAAGACGCCTTGCCGATGGTTTTAAAACCGGGTACTCTTCCTGCAAGGATGAAAACGGCAATCTAGTGACAGATGTCCAGAGTACTCTGACGTTATGGAGGGAACACTTCTCTAAGCTTCTAAATGGCGACGCTGACAACAATCCCGCCAATAGAGATGATATTCCGGAAACCCCAATTTCGGATGACAGCGTCGAAGTTCCGCTGCCCGACTATGATGAAGTTCTGACAGCTATAGCTCGACTTAAAAATAACAAAGCCGCGGGAGCTGAAGGCTTACCTGCTGAGCTGTTTAAGAACGGAGGCGAAGCTCTACTTAAATGCATTCACGAGCTTCTATGCAGAATATGGTCGGAAGAATACATTCTGAACGATTGGAATCTCAGTGTGCTCTGCCCAATCCACAAGAAAGGCGATCCCTCTATCTGTGCCAATTACCGTGGGATAATCCTTCTTAATATCGCATATAAGGTCCTGTCGAGCGTTTTATGTGAAAGATTGAAGCCCATTGTAAACGAACTGATCGGACCTTATCAGTGTGGCTTCAGACCTGGAAAGTCCACCATCGACCAGATTTTCACGCTACGACAAATCTTGGAGAAGACTCAAGAAAAACAAGTCGACACCCACCATCTTTTTGTCGACTACAAAGCCGCCTTCGACAGCCCATGAGGAAGCACCTGTACTCCACCATGTCTGAATTTGTTATTCCTGCAAAACTAATACGACTTTGCAGGATGACACTGATTAACACCAGCAGCGCAGTTAAAATCGGGAAGGACCTCTCCCCACCATTTATTACGAAACGAGGTTTCAAACAAGGTGATTCTTATCGTGTGACTTTTTCAACCTAATGATGGAAAAGATCATCCGAGCTGCTGATTGGAGACGTAGTGGCACAATATTCTACAAGAGTGTTATGCTGCTTGCGTATTCTGATGACATCGATATCATAACAACCATATTTAGAAAAGGAACTTTTTTGTAGGAACCAAAATATTATTGAAACAATCATTATTCTCTTATTGGGTTGAAAATAGAATGATTGCAACAACTATATTATGAATTTATTTTTAGGATCCAGAATATTATTGAAACATTTTTTTATTTTTTTTTATTTTCATGCACTCTAATTTCCACAGCTATTAATTTAGATATCTCCAGAGGTTTGGCATTGTCTGGGCTGAACAGAAATATTAATTCAATTGAAAAATCTTTTTGATAAAATTTTCTTTCCGAGCTAGGTTTTGAACCGCGGCTTTTTCGCTTACGAGCCACGCACACTACCAGTAAACCACAGCCGCTACTACCGTTCGCCTGACTAATACCATTAATAAACATGGTACATTAAGTGCATTGTCAGAAAAATAGCAATATTTGTGATAAACAAAATATGGTCAGAATTGCGAAATATATTTACGGTAAACAGAAATATGTTTGCTACAATTAAAGTCGAAAATATCACTTTTCTGCGTGCTAATTTTTGGATTAAGGCGATTTAAAACCAAACACAATAATTGAACAGTTGACAAACGAAACGGCACATAGCCAAGAATCGATAAAACTTATTGTGGTTGAATGAAGTGAAAGTTTTTCCTGCAAACTGTTCAGACCCAATAAATTCTTTTGATTTTTGGTTATGTTCTGCATCGTTTGCCAACAATCAAAGAATAGTTCAGACAAGCATTCAAAATTCTAACATGTTTGTCTCTATAATAATATTCATATTTATCATGATTGACAGAACTACAACATTTTTGTTGCAACTAATAGTTGAGGCAATCATAGTATGTTGACGATTTCAATGATGTTATGATTTCAACTATAATGTTATTTTTGGTACCACCATTAGTAAATTATGACTTTATTAAGGCAAAAATGTGTGTTTGCAGAAATAATACAATAATTTTAGTAGAAAATTATTATTGTAGTAATCGTGTCTCAACCATGTCTTTTCTCTGCGTGTAGAAATGTGTTACATGATATCTCGGGTGCAGCAATTTTCACAAAATCATCCACGCTTTTTCTTAGCTTATCTACTGTTAACCAACAAAATAACGTTTTTATGTTTGAATCAGCTTATTCTCCTGTTGTGGTGGAGTCTAGTGTAAAAGCTTGTCCTATTAATTTTCCACCTCAACATTTCTTTTGAACACACCTACACTATATCTGCCACCCTTCTGGGGTTCCCCATAAAAAACACAAAAAAATAGAAAAAAAAAATGTCAATTATAGTTCACATCAAAAAATCTATGGCCCTTAGGAGAGTTAAATGTATGATCTGGTCCTATTGATTAAACTTTATCTGCCATCCTTCTGGGGGTCTCCATACAAAAACACATAAAAATAGAAAATATCATTGCTCGTGTAAGCAAAAACCTGACGAATGAGTCTCGAAACAGTTTTCTTCACAAAGATTTAAAATTTTTTTACTGCACTTGAAAACTTTTACTCTCAATAAATTTTTCGGCATGTTCATATTTATTTTATTAAATGTTTTATTTTCCTAGCCAACACCTGATTCAGACAAATAAGACATACTTCAATAAATTTCACAATCAAAAGTGTGGTGTGTTCACGAAAACCTAACTGCACAACTACAAGTCCTCAACTGCTCTGGCAAGTGCACTGAATCGTGAATACCCCTATTTTGTTATATCTATATATGTAGCATAGATGCAGTGATTGAGCTTACTCATTGTGGTGTAAGTTTGCTAGCAGCAAAGAAACTTACTAATATTTTTTCAAAGCAAAAATCAATCTTTTATTTATAATATCTGTGGTCACAAGAAATAACGACTTAACTCAAAGTATCGTAAGAAACGACATTTTAATTGCACGAACTACGATCCTTTTTTTATAAATATATGAACCGTTGCAATCAAAATATATGCAGACATAAGTGATGATTAATTCTGGGCAAAAAATGATATCTGCATACTTTTTTACGATATTTTGAGTTTAGTCATTATTCCTTGTGACCACAGATATTATTATGTATTTATAATATTTTATTTATACTATATTTATTTAGGCATTAATTTTAATAGAATATATGTATACTTATATTATATTTATATCATACTTAATTCATTAGAATCTTTATTATATTACTTTAACAGCATAAAATTTAAAAAAGTCACACCAATTATAAAATCCCATGATTATCCCATGAAAATATTTGTTATCATCGAAATACAAGAAATACCCACATATTAAAATTTCTCAACGAAAACGCAACCTTGGTATTGAATGTCAAACGCACGAGCTAGTAGAAAAATTCTGTACTTACAACTTTGATCGTACTTCACCCCTGCTTTAAATTTTTACGGGATGAGGTCGAAGCAAAGTCTGGGGTCGAATTTAGTGTTACTTTATAAGAACTCGTTGTTTCTTGTCTAGCTGTCAAAGGGCGACCGACATAACGCGCTATTGAGTTTTGGACATGATGCAGTGCCACCATAAGCAGAGCTAAAGGAAACGCAGAACTTACAATAAGCTTCATTTGCATATTTGGAGAAGCCAACGATCTCCAGCGAAAAAGCCATGAATGCTGAAATTTAAATTTTCGAGAACCGCTCGAGGAAAAATTAAAATCAGTTGTTGACTGAAGTATACTTTAAAATCTTTATAGGCGGTTCGAATTAGAAAGGTTTTTTCCAGTATACATGTGTATGTATATATAAACCATAATTGTTGGCTTCATTGTTATCTTCACTACCATCATCTACAGCTACCGATGTCAAGGGTAGTGAAAACAATATTGCCGGTAATTTTGAATGTATCACGTTTGATCTAATAAATCACGATGCATGGTTTTCACTATTGTTGTTTACACGATTTAACTCATAACAAAGACTTTTACACGTAAACTCTTATGATTTGTAACGTTTTTTTAGAACATATTAAAGTTATTCAATGAAATAATTATTTAAATGCATTAATTTTTATTAAAATTTTGACCCATTGAGAGGGGTTTGAACCCCAAAAACCCCCCTTGGCTACTGCCCTGACGCCTATACTTACGAAACTATGTATTTAAAAAAAATTATATAATTCATAGGGCATAAGTTTCAAATCAGGTGTTTTGAGAAGGAACAAAAAATATACAAACAAACAACCCAGTGGTAAATAGACACATGACATAACCAATTACTTCAATTATATAGACAATCAACACTTGTATAGAAATTTTATTGAAAAAAAAAATATTGCAGTCTCAGCTGAGGATGTTTTCTTAGCTATTTCTAGTCTTAATTCGAGTTTGAAATTTGATCGTGGCGATTTTCCACCCATGTCCTTTAAACTTTGTTTAGACAGTATTGCTGAGTCCATTTCTATACTATTTAGTATCTGTTTGAAAACTGATATTTTCTTAAAGTCATGGAAAATATGTTATGGTGTGCTACAAACAATTTAAATTTAAATGTAAATAAGTGTCTTGTGGTTACTTATGCCAAAACTTTGAACACAATTTCATATAATTATTCATTAAATACTATAATTTTAACACGTAAACAATAAAATATTTGGGTGTTGTATCCGATTCGAACTTCTGTTTTAATTCTCATTGCAATATTCGACGTAAGCTTCTTAGCTTACAATCTTTAAAAGATAGAAGACTAGCCTCTTCACTTTTATTTGTTTACCATATTTTAGTCGGTAAAATTATTTCTGCCGAATTATCAAATTGTTTTGTTTTGTATGAGCCTCAAAGGTATCTGAGTACTAATAGATTATTAGAAGTGAGGCTTCATAGAACAAATTATACATTAAACGACCCTGTTAACGGGTGTATTAATTTATGTAACAGCTATGCTCATGTTCTAGATTTCAATTTAACTGAAAATAACTTTAAGCTAAATTTATTTATGTTATTTAACTAGTGTTTTAACTGTATTAACTAAGATGAATTGTATAGTCTGTAGGATTGAAACATCAGCAGACTGAATAAATAAATAAATAATTAAAAAAAAAATAATAGAAGGACCCCTGTATGTTGGTAGTAAAATCAAAACTAGAGAATACAATTTTGTGACTTCAAATTATGGTTTTTTAACACACATCAAAAAACTATCACTTTACAAAAATTTGTGTTAAATCACCTGTTAAT
This sequence comes from Dichetophora obliterata, assembly GCA_963920525.1. Lineage (NCBI taxonomy): Eukaryota > Metazoa > Arthropoda > Insecta > Diptera > Sciomyzidae > Dichetophora > Dichetophora obliterata. The sequence continues at coordinate 176,883,237 of OY986437.1, read as the reverse complement.
TGAAAGTTATTAACCCTGAAAGTGTGAGATTAAGAAAACCATAAAGCTTTTTTTCTGCATTAATGCATTTGAATCCTATAATGTTTAGTAAGACAACCTGGTTTCTCTAAAAAATATATGCTTCGTTGATACCTCACATTGTCTCTAGCATTTTCAGTGATTATTCTTTTCCCTGCCTCGCATATCCAATAAAATATCCTCAGACTCCTTGGGGAAATTCAGATGGATGTGAACATTCATTTCGTACAAGAACTGTGAATACTACCTTCTGAAACATAATTGCTGAGTTCATTATTCCCGCCGCAGAAAGAGCAGCAGTAAGAAAAACAAAAAATAACAACAGAACTACACTCTAAAAATTAAGTGGTGTTTTGATAACACTGCCTTTAAAATATCCTGGGCCTGAATGTAAGCATAATCTGTAATTAAGTATTCTACGTGCTTAAACTAAGGTAGAATATATTTGAGATAAATTTGCCAATGTTAGCAATTTGTAATGACGTTTTGCTACCGAGCTTACGACGCAATAAATACCTCCGTTGAAGTGTGTTTGTCTGTCGAGAAAAAAAAAACCGTTTAATTATCATATTGGGAAAAGTTTTAATAGTTTCTTCATTTGCAAAACACTTCACATTTCTTTATAAAAATCACTTATCACCATCAAAAAAAAATATTTAAATTTTCATTTTCGTTTTAGTAATGCCAAAAACAGTATCGACGGTATAACACCTTAAATTTATTGGCAGTTATTTATTGATTCTAAAAGTGCAGAAAAAAAATTGTATAAATTATATTATACTTAGAGCTTAAACCTTTATCAATAAAACGTTGAAAATTACAAAAATGGCGGACAAGTGCTCTAAAAAAATACTGGCCCATATTATCTGAATTTATGATTCAGGATCCAATAAATTTTATCTACTTAAAAATAAAAAAATTCAATCCATAATGTTAGTTCTTGAGATATAGTGGAGACCATTTTGAAAAATTTGGTTTTTCTGAAAATGCGTTTTAAAACTTGGTTAACGATTTTTTCGGGTTCTTTTATGAAAATATGGGTTCCTTTCGTATGTGACTTTTTATGCAATCGTTATCGGCCAAACCGCTTCGGGAACATATTCTACACATCAAAAGCTATCTAAAAAAAAGTAATTTTTTTGGTCGAGTTCCATGAGAACCTGCCAGCTAATTTTAAGTAAGTAGTTTAATACCGGTCATCGGTATTTTTTTTAATTCAGCCATGAGTGTCTTAGATCTGTTGCAGCGCTTTTTATGACAAACTTTAAACAGAATTTACGATTTTTTTTACAGTGTAGCGTGAAACAAGTCATTGTGTTTATTAAAGAAATCCTACGCATCCAGATTCAAAAAATATCCTTTATGCAACCGCACAAGGACCAAGACGCTTAATAACAAAAACGAATAAGAGAATACGGTATAACATAAGAATTTTTGCACACTAACTGTAGAAAATCCGGAAATTGTCGAGAACGAGGGAGAGCGAGAGGAGGGGGAATCCGCAACAATGATTATAAGTGTGAAAATTGTATTTATGAGTGTAGGGAATGAACAGAAAAGCGATGATATAGTGTAGAGAGGAGAGGACGCGATGCTAGTGATGGTGAATAAAAGAAAAAAGTTGGTGGTTGCACGCTATTTAGTATAGTGAAAGAAATTTGTAATTGGAATTTTATTTGGGTTTGTGGCGGATTGCAATTAATATTGAATGATTATTATTTGCAGTTGTTTGGAAGTAGAAAGCTCTCGTCTGTCAAAGTTAATCACATAAGTTGAATAGATGATTTATAGTTCGTTTGTGTTGAGAAAATACTTAAAATAAACTCAGATTAGCTGCAATTATTTTTGTTGGCCTTACGAATATCAAATATAATATAATACCTTCTTTTTATTGTAAAAAACAAAGCGTCTATATAGCGCAACTCAAGTGGAAATCAGCCGCTGTGTTAATTAAACGCATATATTTTAAACTTTTTAAAAAACATCCACGTGGGGGGTGATTTTTAAGTTTGAAAGGTGTTTTATTCTTTGTTTACAAACAAAACCAAAAATACTTTGAAACCCCTAATTTAGCAATAAGAACTAAAGTCATTTTTGAAGCAACACAAATATATTCGAATAGCTCTAAGGTCGTGTTTTTGCAGCTTCTTTACTTAACACCCATGCCTACAGCGAATCGTAAATTATCCTGATCCTTGCAGGTAATGCTGTTCTTATTGGCAGTATAATGTATGGCTGACCGCTGTCATTTTACAAAAAAGTAATAGAAGCGCAAATAAAAACATTAGCGTCCGCACAGACCACAAAATACAAACAAACAGGACATTGACACATAAAAAGGGTTTATATTTAACAAACAAAGGGACATCATGGACTTACATTGCAATATTATATGAAACACGAACAAAGATAAAATAATATGTTGCCTGCAAGAAAGTAATATATTATGAAGGGATCATCGCAACTACTCTAGCCTGCGTTGCTCATGACGATGCCCTTTTGAGATAAAATTAAAATTTTAACTTTTGTTTATTATATAAACTGAACTCTTTTAAAGGAGTGAGTTAAATGAGTTGAATCTAATTTTAATTTGCTAAAAATGAACACAAGCAATTCATATCGTATTTAAAGTTTTTTATCATACGTAGAAGTTTATTTATTATGCGATTTGGTTCTTGGTGAAATGTTCTTGCAAGAATTATTGAGGAAAAAGGCTTAAGAGCTAAAACCTGTTGAGATGTTTTCAATTCCCATAGCACTTTATCAATGCAAAGTGACTTAAGATATTCTAACCAGTGCCTTAAAAAACTCCACATCTTTCATGTCGCTATTCTCTTTCGAGTCTTCTGCTGGGTGTGTCATTGTCTTCTTACATCGCATAAATTTCCACTTTCTCCGATGGTGTGCTACATTATTGATACTTTAAATGACAATGGATGATGATGGAGATGGAAATTGATATGCACTCGTAAATGTAGATGATATCCCATGTTGTGCTCGTAAACATTGTGTTTGAATCTGTTTCATTGTGTGGTTTTGTTGTTCGTGGTGCCACTCACTTTAGTTGCTGTCAAGGACAAAAACAACGTCTACCTAATGTTGAATCTCTAACGTTTTGTAATTTAACGTTTTGCAACTTTCTCTTGACGTTTTAAAAAAATCTAACTTAATTTATGGAAAGAAATGGTAATTTTATTGTTAAAATGCAGTCAATTGTGCCATTAAATAAGTGTATTTTCCGATAACAGGACTAGCCTGAAATTCATGAACTCTTTTGGGGATAATTTCCAAAATATTTCGAAGAAATTTACAAAGTTTTTATTTTTTGAGGAGTTATAACGGGCAAACGAGTTTAAATATTGCACTATGGTTTTTTTATTCACTAAAATATCATTGGGAAACATTCTTGAACTCTTGGAAATTAGTTTTTATTTAAATTTTTTAAATAGATTCTTATACAAATTCGATATAAAAGAAAATATGAAGTTATGTTTTAGTAGAATAGTACTACACTGAGCCAAAAAATCAAAGGGGCTCCTTAGTGCGATTACCATTAAACGGACATTTATGGCAAATGCTTTTGATTTAAATATAATGTACTTTGTTTCGCATATGAAAGAAATTTCGCATGTGATTTAAATGCCAAAATTCTTACATTAAAGTAAAACAAAATTAAATTGAGTTGAATCAAATGTAGTAAATACCATAAATGTAAATACATAATTCATATGAAGTTCATATGATTCCCGAGAAACTTTTTGTGTCTGTATCAAACTACTCAGGCACAAAAGTGCCGAGTATCAGACTCAATTTTATTTTTAAAAGCTACGAAGTTTTAGCGAACAGGGCCCGAGAACAAAGTTCATATATTGTGTCAAAGTAGCTGATATTTCTCGAAACTGGCCAAAGTCTTAACTATATTGCACCCGAAACATATCCAATAAGAACCTCGAAACTCACCAGAAATATTACCGTAGTAAGTCTGAATTGTGTCAATAAATTGCTCAAGAACTAGCTACTATATTCGGGCACAATAAACTGACGATTGCCCGAATCGATCTTAGTTCGTACATTGTGCCTGCCCAAGGTGTTAAGGGAGGGTTCTCCTGGATTTTTTTGGATTTGGACGAAAAACAAGCAAAATTTGAGAATGGTTTGTGGGAAAATGAAAAGACATACGAACTTATGCTTTTGAACTTTGATTCGTGGTTTTTTGACGAGTAAAAAAAAAAAAGATATTTGAAAAATTCAAAATGGCGGCTTGAAAATGGCGGATCTCGTCGACCTCTGCGCGCAAAACATCGACCTCCCGCGGACAGTGTGGGGCCTCAGGAAGTGAACTGAAATGAGAAATGTATAAATTTTATTAAAATTGATAACATTTCATATGCCTGGAACCTAACTTCAATTAAGTTTGGTAAAAAAAACCAATTTTATGGACTTTTAAAAAAAAAATTGAAATTTTTTGCTTTTTTTTTACTTAGATCTCGTTTAAAAATTATAAATAAACAATTTTTTATGCCAATGTTAGGTTCCAGGCGTACAAAAAAGTATATACTTTCAAACATTCTTTGAATGAAGGAAATCGGATCAATAGAACAAGCCCTGTGCTGTCCGTTAGATTAGAAAACATGGTTCCGAGAAAAACGCGTTTAAAGTTTTTAGAAAGTTGGTACGCGCGCGTGACATGGGTACGTTTGACACGCTCTAGCTCGAGAAATACGCGTCGTATTGAAATATCCCTTGGCACAAACATTCTACATATATGTAACTTTCATTTTATGTAAAAAAAAATCGATTTTTTCAAAAAAATCCAGGAGAACCTTCCCTTAAAGAAATAGCATTTCTTTCGGTGCAACGGTCAGACATTTACCAACACGGACACCGGACATATATCAGCTACTTTATTGACACAAAATATGAAATTGTTTCTCGGGATTTCTTCTTTACATTTTTATGTTTCAAAAGCAAAAACAAAAATCTAGATTTTTCTTTTCAGTTTTGAAATAACAGCAGTTTTGACAGAATTCAGCGTTCAGTTTTAAAATAAGTTACTAAAGATCTAGAAACAGTAAGGACAAATAAAACTTAGTATTTTGTTTGAAAGCCACAAATCTTAATCCGAATTTGATTTCAGATTTTGCCTATCACATCTGGTTATTGAGATAACGCAACCAAAAAAAAATTTGAAACAATGCTGTTTTTGGTTATATGTTAGGGCATATTTAAATGAGGGATCGAAATTTTCGAAATGACTAAATAAAGCATTAGATGCACAGTATTTAAGGACAATTTATTGCCTTCAAAACTCATTTTGATTCGTCGCAAAATCTTTTCTTTCTTAGAGATAATGGTTGCAAGAATTTATGGTTTTAACGACCATTTGCATTGTAGTATATTAGGGTGCTTGGTTTTTTTATTAACTTCTAACAGCATTTTTCTGGTGCTTTAATTAATAAATAAAAAAAATTGTGCAAGGAGAAGGGCAACAATTGATATCTTCAGGTGGCGCCATGCCAGTAAAATATCAGTAAAACAATAATTTTATTACTGAAGTATATATAGACTGTGTGAAAAAAACGAAATCATATATATATATATACAATTCTATTTTTCAGCACAATATTTTAAACAGTTTTTAGGAGAAAATTATTAAAATTCGTTAGAATATCGCACTTTCTGAAAGAGTGCGCCAAATAAAAAAATATATTTAGTATAAGTTGTAGTAGTACTATTTAACACCTTCAATTTAAGAGTTTTAAGAAGTTTTAAATGCTCTGAAATCAAAGTATTTTTAAGATTTTTGTAATTCTAGAGGTTTCAGATCTGCGAACGTTAATTTTTCATCTCTGGATATTTCAGATCCAGAGTTAAGTGCGTAGGATTTATGATTTTATCGAAAATCGGTTGAAAAATTGCTGAGTTGCTGATTGTGTAATATGTCAAGTACCAAAAAATCGGTTTTTTAAAGGTAAAATAAAATTTTTGGGTGTATTAAAAATTTCAAATATGGTTTCGTGTTGTACTCGACCAGACCTATAACCTAAACTATGTCACTTAAAAAAGTGATCACGTACATTTCCACTGTAGCATTGTGCAATTAATTATCATCATAAACTAAATACTGAAAGAGTGAAATTCAAAAATATTAATACGAAAATATTGCTTTAAAATCGATAAAATTTATTAAATCGTAAATTCTACGCTCTTAACTTTGGATCTGAAATATCCAGAGATGAATTACAAAATCTTAAAAATACTATAACTTTGATTTCAGAGCACTTAGAGACTTCTAAAAACTCTTAAATTGATGGTGTTAAATAGTACTACTACAATTTATTCTAAATACATTTTTTATTTGGCGCACTCTTTCAGAAAGTGCGATATTCTAAAGAATTTCCTAAAAACTGTTCAAAATATCGTGCTGCAAAATAGAATTGTATATATATTTATGATTTGGTTTTTTTCACATAGTCTACATATACTTCAGTAATAAAAGAATCGTTTTACTGATATTCAGCGCATATGCTTTAATAGAGATCAACATTTATCAAATAACTACGAAAAAGTAGAATTTTTACTATATGCGGACTTTCTAGGGCACGGCTCTACCTGAAGAAATAAATTGTGGCCCTGCTCCTTGCACAAGATTTTTGTTTATGAATTTAAGCACCAGAAAAATGCTGTTAGAAGTAGAAGAAGAAGAAAAAAAAAGACGATACGCCCTATTGTATATCTGATGAAAGGAAAGTCATCAAAACTATAAATTCTTACAAGCGATATCTTGTAATTAATTTAGTGTTCTCATTATTCAAATCGTAACCAATTATTTCAAAAAAACAAAATGTACCTACATTGCTTTTTAATTTCTTCACATATAAATCAAATGCGAATGCGCTACATTTAAAGGATCAATAATATATACATTGAAATTGATATACGTACCCTATTTGCATCAAATACTTTTACATTTAATTACAATACAAGTGGATTTTTATTTATAATACCCATTTTTATTAGGAATTAATCAAATAGGGAAAAATCGATGTTGAAAATAATTAAATTAAATGCGTTTTCTTTGATTTCACTACCTTTTTTCATCAGTGTAAATGATTTTTTTCGCAAAACTTATCATCATATAAATCTTTACATAAATTTTTATATCATATAAAAAAAATGTCCATAAAACTTTAACTTAAACAGTTCAAAAAGAAAACTTTCTGAATTTTATTAGCTTATTAGACAATATTTGAAAAAAAAAAAAATACTATAAATAGACGTATTTTGAGGACAATACAGTCGACGTCCAATAAATACTAATTAAGAAGGGTCATCCTTATTCTGAAAATCAAAATATTCATATAATCGTTTCGAAATTTTTGTCATTTTTTTCCTTATTTAAAATTGTAAATGAAAGTTGTGTAAAAGAAAAAGATTAAGTAAGCGTATAACTAGTCTGTTAGATATTATTTTATTAAGCTCTGATGTTTCTTAATCTGCAAATTCATATGCACGGCCTCTTATTCTAACAAAAGTATTTTTGAACATTGAATGTATACATGTGCGAAAACTGTTTATTGTATCCGCATAATTATGCTTTGCACAGTGGCTCAGCGTTAATGAAGGTGCGGTCGAAAGCCAATATCTTAAAAAGTATTAAATACAAAGCAATGAAGTGTGGCAGTTATGGTCAATACGATAATACGCTCCTATGGTCCAAACATGAACCGAATAGAAAATTTTTTGTTGGTTTTACAGAACTTTGCAATTTGAGGTAAAAAACATACTTGAGAATACTTTTAATAAAAATATTTGTGTTTTAATTTTATTTATTATAATGCAACATGCAACAAAATAAACGCCAAAAAAACAAATATACATTAATATGTGCATTTCCAAACTGGCAATACGTACGATTTGTACGAAGAAATATAAAAAAAAGCTGTTTGCCTATGACAACACGATAGAAGAGATATGTAAATAACTTCTAATTTTCCAATTCGCCATTCATTACACAACATAAATGTTATTCACAGTTTAAGCGTACATTTAACAAATTGTGTTTAAGGCATTTGTTATTGTTGAAACAGTGAGCACTCTGCCGTAATATGGCAGCCGTAGACAGAGCATAAAAATACGAAGTACAAAAACACGTCCAAGGGCTACTTTAACCTACGCGTGTTTGCGTATTTTCGTTTGCATGCAAAACAACAACAATGCAAAATACACTTACGTAACTTGGCGCAAAAATAACAAATCGTATAACAAACAATAGCGGACCAGCGTATTTAAACTGTGAATAGCCTTTATATTTATGTACATTACGACGGATCGAAATATAGATTTCGCCGGACACCGACTCAAAAGTTAGAGCGACTCTTAAGAACTATTTCGGCATAGTTTTTTTTTTTGATCGGAGAAATCCTCATGAAGCGGTTTTGGTCCTCCTGAAACCTTTTTTTGGCCAAAAAAATCATGTTTTTTACATGTAACTTTTTTTCTTCAGAATGCATACCCAAGATAAGCAAAATAATAAAGATTTTGATCAAACAAAAATTTTGGCAAAAAAAATTTGGCAATTTTTGTCTTTACATACTCTTTTGAGACCCCAAAAAATCGATATGTTGTCATTTTCAAAAAGGTGATTTTTTAAACGCTTATAAAATATGTATGTATTTTTGACGGCAGTCACATGAATTTTTAGCTTATTGGAGAGATATGGAGCTCTTCTTTCCATTGATATCTTAACCAACAATGAGTGCCACAACTCTATAAAACATCTCACCTTGGTGCAGCAGCAGTATCAATCGGTGGAGTGGGGTTTATTTGTTACTGTTTTGGTTTTTGTTTACGACCATTAGCAAAAATCACAACAAAGCAAATAATGCTTGGTTTTGATTCAAAGTGCCACAAACAGAATGGAATGAGGAGTTTGCGGATTTTGCGATTTTGTAGAATTACTTATAAGGTATGGTTGTATTCATTCCCTGAACCCAACGCACAACCTGTTTTATGCCTAGGAGACCCACCGCTCAGGTTAGCCACCAAACTGACGGTTGACAGTTTTGACGTTGCCCAGGAAACACCACTTAGCGGTCTGGGTCGGGCTGAAACGATTTCACATGGCTAATGCTGGCCTCGCCAGTTTGAGACAGTCAGACATATTATCATGTGAAGGTTCGCCCGGTCCTGATCACTGTAAAAAGTAAATCTTATTATTAGGTGAAAAACTGTCTTAAAGTAAGCTGCAATAGCTTAAAGGCAGCTTTCGCTGAAATTACACTCGCCTTTATTTGCTGCTGGATACCGAATACTGTCTTATTTTAAGGCAGTTAAAATGTAAAAGCAACAGTAGCTTCGCTGAATTCCAGCCTTTGTTATTAGTGAAAAAGCAGCACAACCTATCTGGAATTAAGTTCCAGCATGCTGAAAGCACACACTTTTAGCAGGTCTCTAAAGAAAAATTGTTTATTGAAATTTGTTCAAAAACAGTTTTTTATAAAAACTTAAAATAAAAAAAAAACAAATGGTTAAACTTTTCTTATTAAAACTAAACGATTTTATTTGTTGCTTCGAATTTATTTGCTCAATTCATTGAATTTCAAATCAACAACTCAACCATATACGACAAATTAATGTGAGCCCTGCTGAAAATAAGAGTAAGACTGCCTGGTTTTTTCAACAGGCACGCTTTAAAATTTTGAATTTCAACTTCCTACTGTCTGAAATTAAGACTGCATAAACTGAATATAAAGACTACGATGAAATTGAGGCAATTGATGATTTTAAGGCAGTGTTTATCTGCCTTAATATATTATCTGCCTTAATATAACACTATAAAGTGTTATAGATACACTATAAAGTGTTGTATAGTGTATCTATAAAAACACTTAGTTTTTACAGTGATTGTATTATAACATAAAATTATTATTCTGGAAAAAATTAATTTCAGCAAAACAAAATAATAGAGGTACCCTTTTTGTTTTGATGACAAAATCAAGAATGACAATTATAACGTGTTTTTATTTGTGCAACAAAACAACTTTTGAGTAAAAAGTCAATGCATTGATTAAAACGAAATGCGTTTCCACACCACTTTGGAAGTATGAATTGTGAGGCGTTACCGATTGTTGCCGAATTTTCCCCTTCAAAGGAAAAAATTATTAATTACTTGAATTACTTTCAGCAAACATTAGCAATTGAAGAAAAATACTTATCTTGTTTTCTCAGTGGGGAGTTTAGAATGGTGGTTGTCGATTTGTTTTTCTTCAGTCTTTTTCAAAAATTTTTGTAGCGTAACGATCTGGTAGTTGATAGGCTATCTAGGTCTGAAACCACACTGATATGGTCCAATTGGATCGTTTACGATTGGCTACAATCTTTCACATCTACCGCTCGACAGAACTTTTTATGCGCTATTAAGGAGGCTTATCCCACGGTAATTGGCGCAACTAGTGGGATCGCTTTCCTTGTGGATTGGACCACACTAAGATAACAATCATTTGGAACCATACCATATTCTGCATAGAAGCTTGTGGAATGCATTTAAAGCGAGCTTCACTTCCGTTGTGAAACATCTCAACCATCGGCTCCCGCAGCTTTGTTATTTTTAAGTTAAAGCTGTCAGGACATAATCATAGTCCGATAGCGGAACCCCGACGCTAGCATCCATAATTGAGGTTTCCGGGATATCATCTCTATAGGCGGCATTGTTGTCAGCGTCGCCATTTAAGGAGCTCAGAGAAGTCTTCCAACTAGGCTTGGATAGTTCACGAACGAACTAGTTCAATTGAACTATTCGCACTCAAGACCTATGTGAACTAGTTCGTTGATTCTCGTTCTTTTAGTTTTTTTAGTTCAATCGATTTTGCAGCGAGTCAGATCGAAATGAACTAGAAAAAATTTTGTATCACTCAACAATGGTTTGAGTCCGTGCTGTACAGTTTTTCACTAATGAACGGTAAAAAAAACTTTTTAGCAAAAACAAATTTTTCTGGCAAATATCGTGTGGAATGCCCCATATGTAGTATTTTTATGTAAATTTCTTCAATGTCCGCAGTTAATGATTGATTCAGTCATATAGTTCATTTCATTTTATAGATCTGATCATGAAAGAGCAAACAAAACAAACTAAAAGACCTATTGAACTAAAAAATACAACAAGCTAACATACCTAATGATCTAAAACACCAAACGAACTATAAGACCTAACGAACTAACAACATGAAGAGTGCACGAAACGAACTAAAAGAGCGAACGAACTAAATGAACTAAAATAACTATATGAACGAACTAGTTCATTAAACTCAACTGAACTAAAAAGAGCGATCTTTTTAGTGAACTAAAATGTCCAAGCCTACTTCCAACAATAACGTTAGTGGATATCTGCTACTAAACTGTCGCCAATCACCTCTTTGGTAGCCGCACGCATGGAGTGAGAAATGTGTGTCCACTGCGCACATATATCATCAATTCGAGGAATTTTTGAAGTAGAAGTGAGAGTAGAGTGGCGCAGGCTTCGGCTGTTCGTTTCGATTGCTTTTTGACGTCGAGTTTTTTCTGTGCAGGGTTGCGTGCATTCTTAGCAGCGCACTTACGTACCCAGATCTTGGCTGAGACAAAATAGTGATTCGAGTCAATGTTTGCACCACGGATCGTGTGTACATCCAATACACTGGAAGAGTGCATTGCGTCTATAAAAACGTGATCAATTTGGTGTCTGCTTTTCTTAACACTGGCCTTAATGAATATTGAGATAAATGCTTCATTAGATCTTTGTGCGTATGTCGTTTTTAAATAGAATGCGGTGGGGTGAAGCGTTTCGCTTTTTTGGAGGCACCCCCAAAGATTATAATTTTTGAAGGGTTTTGAGCTTAAATCGCAAGAATGGATATTTTTCTTAATTTCTATATGCTCGGATTTGAAAATTTTCGATTTCGGCAAAATACTATGGGGATACTTCGAAAATGTTCGTTTTTCGATTTTTTAAAAATGGTGCGGTTAAGCGTTTCACCAAAAGAATCTTTCCGTTTTCATGTATCAACATAAATCACCATAAAAGTTCAGCAAGAAACTAAAATACTGAATAAAAGTCATCAAATCCAAATTTATTATTCATCGCTAATATCGAGGTTAGAGTCGTAGTTTGGACAGGTGTAGTAGCCACGGTTGCACATAACGACTCATTTCAAGTGATATGAGGGCCGGTCGCGTTTGTTGCAATGAATTGAAAAATGCCAAAAAACCAATAAAAACACATTAAACATACACAAAAACACTTAATACGCATTAAAACGGAGTTTGTGGGATGAAACGTTTCGTTTTGAAAACACGGCTGGCATCACACTACCACTCGATAGATATTTCACAAACACTTCATATTTTTTAAGAACAACATTAAACCAACAAAAACTAATATATTTACCTTGAATTTGTGTTGAGTAGCTGGCATAAAACACGATAAATTCACTCAATCAAAAAACTTTTGGAAAACAATGTTTACACAATGTATGTACGTCTGAAAGCTTTGCTGTATCATGAAAAACTGTGCGGCAATGACAGCAACACGTGACGGTATGATACTTGGCGATAAGAGCGCTGTAAAATTTTACAGGTGAAACGCTTCACCTCACCGCACCGGACCTATCCCCTTCATGCCACTCTTCCCGTGATCACCATACAGACAATAAGAAAAATATCATACATGGGTCATATCTCTTTCGCATTGACCTCTAGATGGATAAATGTAAGAGCTCCTTCTTTTATTTTGTCACCTCCAACCAAGGCCGTAGTCAGGTTTTACCCATGGGGGGAGGGTTTTGATGAATTTTTTTTTCCAAATTAAAAAATTAAAATATACAAGAATTTTTTTAATTTAATTTTCAAGTTAAGTTTTCTATATATTTTATATGTATTTGAATGTGCCTCGACTTGTATGACGGAGAAAGTTCCAATTGCCCCCTCTAAAAATTATCCTTGGTCTATTTTATAACGATTCCCAAAATACTTTTGCTGTTACAATAACCGTCAGTGAGCTAAATCATTTTACAATATCCGCAAAAAAATCATGTTTTTCGTAAATATATTGCTGGCTGGTGTAACAGTTGTAAAAAATAACCTGCCAAAAACTATATGCCAGAAAGCAGACTTCATCAGAAAATTTAAAAGCGTTGCAATAGGATTACAGATATTGCTGTTTTTCGTGAACTTTTTTAAAGTTATTTTCACTTAAACTCAAATAACTTCATTTTTTCTTATGCGATACTCGCTTTCAATATATTGTTATAAAGATTTTGAGCTGGCAATGATTCCTGAAATTTATACGTATTAAAGCTAAAATATTAATTGTAAAATAAACACCTACTGGAAAAATATTGTAAAAAATAAATGTAATAAAGTTATTTGAATTTTGAATGTCTCACGTTTGATCCTTACTCTGCCTACTAGATTTTTCAAAAGCGTTTGATACTGTGAACCACCATATGTTGTGCAAGAATCTTTAAACTTACTTTGGATTTTCTGACGCTTCAGTTCGTTTTTTAAAAAGTTGTTTAGGCGGACGGATGCAGCAAGTTAAAGTGGGTAACAACTTGTCAACATATAAAAACAAGCCCAATGGAGTTCCTCAAGACTCACTACTAGGCCCATTACTCTATACAATGTTCAGCAATGACATATTTAACAAGTGCCATAACGCTACAATGCATGCGTATGCTGATGATTTATTTAGATTTTCCTCATTGATGTCGAGTTAAAAGCTGTCAATAAGGCTTTTAATCTTGGTTTTCATATAAATAGTTCCCTGTTCAGTGAAGACCATATAAACTCTTGTATTAGGAAACTCTACTATGTATTGAGAAATCTGAATAACTGAAGCATTTGTTCCAATTATTACGTATTCTGAAGTGGTATATAGCAACTTAGACTCACTCAAGAGCCCGTTACGTCTATGGCCTGAAAAAGTTTGAGCATGTATCCTTTTTTCGCACAAAACTACTTGGTCGTTGCCTATTTCGGCGTCTCGAAGTGCGAAATTGTTTAGTCATACATATGATTATATACTCGCGTTGTCCATTTTATCTGTTTTAAAAACTTAAGTTCTGAAGGTCTAGCAGAGGCATGAATCTCTTGATTCCGAATTACTTTTACAGAAACTCCATCAGGTTGTTTCTTGTCAGTGCAATCAGATTGTGGAATTCTTGGCCTAATAACATTAAAGTTGTATCCAACCATAGAGCCTTCAAGCATTTGATTTTTAACTACATTTCTTAGTTTTAACCAATTCCAGTTCTCTTTTCCTCTTTCTCTCTTCTGAGTTATTTCTAAGTTGCAATTAATCTCCCTGTTAACTTTTAGTTCTTACTTTGTCATTTTCGTATATAATATATAAAAATTATGCTTTCAAAAATATTTAAAAAGTCATTAATAGAAATGTGTTATTACTTCTGTTATCTATTTAAATTTGAATTCTAATGTTTAATTTTAATTTTCAAGTTTTTTGTTGCTACATATTCTAATTTGCGGCATACACAAGAAATCTTTTCTTATATGCTAACATACCTGCTCAATAAAAACGAAATACAAAATCACGATACATTGTTTTTCACTATCGTTTTTAACACTATGAAACTCAACAAAAACTATTACACGTAAACGCAACTTTAGTATGTATATGACTTGTAAAGTTTTTTTTAGAACATATTGAAATAATTTTTTAAATGCGTTAATTTTTATTAAAATTTTGACCCTCTGGGGGTGGGTTTGAACACCGAAAACCACCTAGGAAAACCGCAGAGGCATACTGTAGTATGTTGAAAATATTTTATATCTCTCCCGAGTTAACCTCTAAATGGGGAAAACATATTTTTGTAGCATAAATTTCTGATTCTGTATCTCCAACTTTTTATAAACATGATATATTTGGGGAATCACTTTGTCTTAAACTTGAAAAAAGAGCATATCTTCATGATTTTGTTTTGAGATATGAATAACGTTGGTTTACTTATTTAATATACACGTTATAGTATAATATCTCAAGTACTTTTGGAAAAATTTTCAATTAAAAATATCGATAAACAAGTCGGTGACAGCGAATCTCCGGTGGCGTCTCGAAAAAAAACAATGTTGTTATGCGATGAACACCATAGCTCCTTACCGCATCATCTGAAACAAAATATCTAAATGCGGTTTAAAGGTATAATGCTTCCGTGGGTAGTGATAGAGATTTTTTTCGATTTTTTTATTTTTAACAGCATTTGGAAGTGAAAAACGCTGTTTTCGCTATAAATTTCGATGAATTTGTTATTATAAAATAAAAAAAAAATGATAAAAAAAATATCTTCGTCACTACTTGTTGATTCACGTCTATAAATAGTGTTTAAAATTTCAAAAGAATCGGTCTAGTAGATTTTTTGTTATAACGTTCACGAACGATTTGCGAGAAAATTGATTTAGTTTTTATATCCCCCAATATGCGGGCCGGTTGCTTGAAATGCTGTATCTTCGTTAGTTTTGCACCAATGAACTAGAAATTTTGACATACTACTCTCAACGTTTTAATATCTTACCCCCCTTAACACTAAAACGCCTTTCAAGGAACGAGGTAAATAGAAAAAATAATTTTGCCACATAAGCAAATGTTGACAAAACTCTCTGTTTTATGTCTATCTGTCTGATACAAAATCTCACTACTCTATCATACAAACTACCATCATAAAAAAAACCTTTATAAATTCCTCAAACATGTATTGTTTAAGTTTATAAGGTTAAGCTTATGAGGGTAAATCCTAGCGTTTGGACGCTCTATTCGGATACATTTTATCTTAAACTAGCAAAAACCCGTCGCTTCGTTTGCGCTAAAAATATTAAATACCATGTAAAAATTTTAAATATTAAAATTAAAGTATTTTGTTTTATCTTCAAATGCAAAATAGAAAAGTATTTCTGATTGTTTAATATTAAAAAATGGTATTTATATTAAAAAAATACTTTATTTAATTTGAATTACCGTCTTTAAACAGTAGTTGCTATGGTGACATAAAGTTGCTTGGCTTTTTCTGTATTTCGATTTTTTTAATAAGTCCTGCATAACAGGATTATTTAAAATATTGGTAAAAATTTTTCAAATTTGTAATTAAAAAATGTATTTCTTTTTTAACTTAGGTTCTGTATATGAATATATTCTTCTTAAGTTTTGAAAAATGTCCATTATTTTGACATCAAACTTTTGACTATATATCGAAAACCATAGATTTTCTCAGTACAATGCATTTTATATGAAAAGTCGTTAATTAGTAAAAATAACGGTAAACGAAAGATTTGTTGAAAATATTTTGTACGTATACCTATTATTAAATTCTATAAAATATCTATCGAAAAATTTCCGTTATTATGACATCAAAATTATTGCGATATCTTGAAAACTAAAATATTTTCTTTTGAATTAGATTGAGAAAAAACCTATTAAAATTTCAATTAATGAATTTGCAAGCAAACATCTCGGCCATTTTCAAATCGATGTTCAACAAATTTTCTTTTGTCTGAAAGGTTAATGAGTGAATTTGAAGAGAATGAGAAAGAGAGGAGAAGGAGAAAAGATTAACCGTTACTTATAATTCAATGTTTTATATTGTTTTATAAAACCTTTAAAATATTCAATTTGTGCTCAAAAAATAGCCCAAAAGTTATTTTTGTTGCATTTTTTTTTCAATTTCCATTTTCCCCTAACTTTCATAGCACATATCATTTATCTGCAAAAATTGCTTAATTTTGACATAAAGTTTAATAAACTGTTGTTATCATGGAATACCACCCCCTATTATTTTTTGTATAAAATTTCTCAATTCTCAAAATGTTTTTATATTTTTAACAAATTTCTACACCTTAAAAAATAATTTCTGTAAAAAAATTTTCAAACTACATTACCAAATTTTGGTCTTATACTGCGTTAACATTAGGTCAAATGACTCATTTCAGCCTATTCAGCTAAATGATAAACGAAGTTATCTCATTTTCCATACAAATTCTCAGTTGCAATACAACTCATTTAAAACAAAGGAATAAGATTGGATACGTTCTTAAAACTTATTAAAAACTATTTCAAACGCATTCAATGGAGAATGTATAAAAAAACCACCGAACACACAAAAAACAAAGGAAAACGTATAACAACAAATAATTTTATACTCGCGTATCATCATCAATATCAACCAGTAAAACAAAAAAAAAAAGAACCAGTTGTCAAACAAAATGGGATACTTTCGCAAAAAAAAATAACCAATGTAAGGCACTTTTGAATGACAGGTTCAAATGAGTCATTTGGTCGAACTTAAAAGTAGTATTATACGACCAAAACCGTTTGAAATGTTGCATTTTCATTGAATTTTGGGCGGTTTAAAGGCTCGTGGAAACTCATTTTTAGAGCAGCTGCCGAAAGTAACCACACAAATAAAATTACCAAATTTTAGTCTTGTACGACCAAAACCGTGCGAAATATAGCAATTTTAGCATATAGTAGACGTGAAAAGTAGGAGTGGAAAAATATTAATAGCCTATCACGATTTGGTTGAAATAACGAATCGTTTGGTACATATATCGTCTAAATCGGTTCAGTGGTTCTTGCGTGATTGTCAAACATCCGTGTAGTTTCAAAAATATTTTAATAGAATAGATAGCCAGATAGATAAATAGATAGATATATAGATATATAGATAGTTAGCTAGATAGATAGATAGAATTTGGAATTACCAGAAGGTGCAAAACTAATAGGTTACGCTGATGATATTGCTCTGGAAGTAAACCAGCGAACTGCCGAATTAATCGAGATAGTCGTAAACGATAGCTTATGTCGATGTAACAGATGGCCGCGAAGAAACGGTTTGAAACTTGCAGTTCCAAAAACGGAAGGAATTCTAGTGACAGATCGTAGGGTCTTCAAAATACTGAAAATACGTCTACAAGATAGAGAGATACCCTTTAAACGAAGCTTATGCTATTTGGGTGTGCAATTGGATGACAAGCTTAGCTTTAGACAGCACGTAGTAAATATTCGAGACAAAGTTTTGCGAACAGCAGCATCATTGGCCAGAATAATGCCAAACTGTGGTGGCCCAAGGCCGCAGATGAGAAAATTAATAAACAGCGTAGTACACTCCCAGCTTCTTTATGCTGCTCCAACCTTTGTCAGGGCACTGAATCTGAAGAATAATATTAGGGAACTACAGAAAGCACAGAGATTTAGTGCTCTCCGTATTATATCAGCGTACCGTACAGTATCCACAAGTGCGGCACTTGTGCTTGCAGATTTGCCACCAATAGGCTTATTAATACTGGAAAAAAAAGAAATATATATCCAAACTAAAGTTATAAGTTTAGCGAACACTAATTCACAAAAGCGAAAGAGAAAATTTCAAAAATAAAAAGTAATACCAGGGACAATATTGTGACTAACTAAATGGCAAGAAAGTTGGAATCAATACATGAACGGGAGCTGGACATATAACCTTATCCCCAATATAAAAGTCTGGATGAAAAAGACAACATGGAAACATGTGAAATTTTTTGACTCAGGCTATGACAAACCATGGTAGTTTTAACAAATACTTGCATAGATTTAAACTAAAAGAAATAAGCAGCTGTGATTCATGCGCAGCGGTAGAAGAATATGCAAAACACATACTTTTCGAATGTAAAAAGTGGTTGGTGAAGAGACGAGCTTTAAATGATATGCTAGGTGTTACATTAACTCAAGAGAATCTGCTGAACGAAATGTTAAAATCTGAACATGCATGGACTTTGTGTAAAAGACACGTAAATAAAATATCGAAGGAGATAAATTTCAGTAGTTCCGAACCTCCTTGCTTAAAGAGGATGTAGGAATCTTACGAAAACAAACCCCTGTTCTGATGAAATGCTGACGCAGTTCCGGGGTGGAGCTGGTGGAGTATGGTGGGGCCACTAGTTGATAGCGTGCTGTCACTAGTCCAACAAAAAAAAAAAAAGAAAGATAGATAGATAGATAGAATAATAAAAATACTTTTCATTTTCGTTTATTTAACACGAATAATATGTTTTTGAAAAGTTTATAATTTTCTAAAATCATGATTAAAAATATGTTATTTTGGGTTATACATTGTTTCAATAATTTTAGATTAAAGATTTTACTAATGGATTTCCAGACACCACGTCTAGCAGTACTTTCTTAGCAATACCTATTCACTAATGCGCACACACTTTATGATAAGTTTTACATTCATTCTTATTTTTACCACGGCCGGACAAAATAAAATTTGCAAAAAACAAATAATTTTCGCTCCACCTTACTGTAAATTCATGCCAGTTTTTGTTCCAGCTTAAAGATATTTTTTTAACTATTCGTCTGTATTTTTACATGTCCGTCTTTAACCTGTATTCCACACTATCCGTTTGTCGGTATGTTGATTTCGACAGTCCGTCCACTACACATTAATTTAATTTTGCAATATAAATTAAAGCACAAAAAAAAATTACAAGATTTTTGCAAAAAGTAGTTTACTGTGTAAGGTAGATTTTTAGCGGCCAAGCCCGAAAGAATGAAATTCAGAATTGTGTACAGGTGTTGGAGGTCTCGCAGCTTCATTGCATTTAAGAAATACTTGGTTACGTCATATGTCCATTTACCACTGGGTTGCTTTCAGAATATTCTTAAAAGCGCTCATTAATACATACTCAATTTTTGGAGCGTATAAATGAGCAAAGCTACCCAACACTGCAATAGAAACAATGAGAAACACCAAAGCAGAAGAAAAGATAGATAAAGCTTTATGCTGCTTGAGTGTCTAACAATTTAATGAAGCAATGATTTTTATGTTTGGTTTTTTTGGCTACTTTATAAATGTAAATTTTAATAACTTTTAATATTGTTTTAAAAAAATAAAGGATGTAAGATTTTAAGTTAAGCATGTAGCTTTATATTAGTGAAAGAATTACTAGAATCGGTTCAGCAGTTTTTAAGTTTAGCGTCCTCGTAGATACGTGAGAAGCCTTTTATATAATAGTATATATAGATAACATCCTGCGTATTACCGCAGTGTACCTAAAATTTTTAATTTTTTCGTGCATTCGGACGTTACCAAATAAGGAAGTAATTGTGGGACTAACATTCGAACTAAGAATATTTCTGCGAAATAGTCGATCGTACCTCGAAAGTCTAAAGAAACAAAAAAATGCAAATTAAATAATTTAAAAAAGGCCAACATCATCTCAAATATCGTATTTTTGAAGTTACTGTCAACAATTTTATTTGTTCGGACGTTAGGTGTCGAACGTCAAACACTTTTTATTGAAACTCAATTGGGTAATTAAGTAATTGGGTAGTTAAGTATTTATGTAATTTATTAATTAAAAACAAATTTAATATATTTTTGTTTCCTTGCCTAAACCATTTTTTCAATTTTTTTAGCCTAAAACAAAAAAGTTTACGAAATATTTACGAAAAAGAAACACTACATTTGTAAAACAATGCAGACGATTTGATCATCATGGAAACTGAATCAATGTATAAATTGTTTAATTTAATAAAATTAAAATGTCTCTCTTATTAAATATCACAAAACGGCATATGTCGGCCTTTGTAGTCTAGTGGAGAGTGCGCTAGACTATCAACCCAGAGGTCCCTGGTTCGAATCCGGGCTCGGGCATGGTTCTGTTCACTTTCTTTGTTCTTTCCTACATTTAAAAATTATGGAAAACTAAAAAAATTCCACAACTTAATTGTGGAAAATGTGGAATTAAAGAACAGGGACAACTAAGGGCTAGAAATGCTTGCCGAGGTTAAGGCATAACATTAGCCTTGGTTAAAAGCAATTAAAATTGTCTTTCACGGTTGTTTCGCCTAATCAATAATTTACGTATTGTTCCAATCAATTCCTCTAAATAATATATCACTTTCCTTTCAGGTCAAAGACCAAACCTTGTTTGTATAAGGCGCATGCCTTGGTTCCTTGATCTTTTTTTTTTAAAAAAAAGCAATATGTTATAAATTAGTTTTAAATTTTTTGGTCACGGTTGACTTTTTTGTGGATTTCCCCATATGTATTAAAAATGCATAACCTATATATTAAAGTTTTCATAAATTTTATACAAAAATAGGTATTGACTTGAGATTTACTACTTCAACGCTTATGTATCAGCGTAATTTCTTGTGCAGATAAGAAAAATTTAAAAATCACATCCACTCCCGCAAAGAAATTTTCACATATAATTTTTAATCACTATGAAATTTTACTCAGCAAAATACTTTAGGGTTTTTAAAATGCCAGTTTAACATTAAAAATTGTCACCAAATTTCAAAAAATTTTCCGTTAAAAGAAATTTTTTGAAAATATTAGAGAGTGTACAAAAGTGACAATGTTTCAAAATGCATATTTAGCAAAAGTTGCACTATTTTCCAACTCTGAAGACATATATTTTGAAAACTTCGAAAAATAATTACAAGGTTACATAAAATGCGTAATATTTTTAAAAAATGCAGCAAATCCATTTTAAACGTACCGGAAAAATAAAAATTACGGAATGATCATCTCTGATTTTGGTGAAATTTTACATGGAGCATCAATGACAAAATCTTAATTTGATGGAAGAAGGTGTAGCATGATTTTTGTGGGTCAATTTGGCACAAAATTTAAAAAAATCAACAAAAACGTCGAAAAATTTTTTTTTACTAAAATTCATATCACAAACTTAACAGATTGCAAAGTTTGAACAAACGTTGGAGAGCTAATAAATTGATCTTAAAATAATTTTGAGGAAGTTTGGTGGTTGGGGCAGGCCCGGCAAATAATGCGGGTATGGTGGGTAGTTATACCCACATGGAATTTTGTGGGTGGATAATTACCCACTATGCTTTCCCATGAAATGCTTTCAATAATATTGAAATTTATCATATTTTTTTCAAACATTTTTAAAGGTATCTTTCACCATCCATAAATTACTTCAGTTCACCTCAGCAATTGATTGATCTTCATTTAATTGACAAATTAATAGTTTCGCTTAAAAGTCGCTTTGAAAAACACTTGGCTCTTTTTTTTAACTGTTAAGCATAGTACTCTGTTCAGTTTCATGAGAAATTCCACTCAAATCTCCAAAAAAAAAATGACAGCTGCGAAACAAACATGGAAATTTTCACAACATGTTTATCAGAGCAGTACTCTGTTCTGCTGCGTGAAATTATGACAACATGTTTCTGAGCAGCATTTTTTCACGACAATTTAATTGTACTGCCTATTTATTTTGAAGTGAAAAGAGAGAGATCATATGAAATCTCCCAACTTATTCTCTGAGTCTCTCTGAGATATGTTGCCATAGGAATTCCTCGCAACAAACTTTAAGACAGAAATTTCACGCAACAAATAAATAGATGCTGCGAACAGAGTACTAGGCTTTAGAGCGATATGCTGTAGGAGACTGCGAAACTTTCGACACTGTAATAAACTTCTATAATGATTTCGAAGAAGAAAGACGAATGAGCGATAAGCAAATGTTCATGGAGTTGTATTCATACCATATGCATATGGATACCAGTGTCGTCATGTTGAAATGAAAGAAGTTTTTACGCACTTTTTCTTCTAAAGATGTATCTTAATAATTCTAATATAAGTTGTAGCGACAACAACTCTTATTTATATTCACTTTGATTTTTTGTTTCTGATAAATTAGGGCCAAAATATCTTGACCCCGCCTGAAAAGGACTCTTTTTTCGGCGCCGCTTAGTAAGAAGAAGATACACTAAAAAAAATTTAATGTATTTTTTGTACGATTACGTAAGAAAAACTTTCAAGTCTCTATGTATTCTTATCAGAATAAATGTTTTAAATTGAGTCCATTGCTTTTTTCAACCGTGCAATGTCAGCTTAAAGGTGTAGTCTACTTGGCCGCTTTCGAATTTTTTTTTTACAGTTTGCGAATGTTTATGTATCTAAGAATATTGTATCAAAATTTTATTAAGATCCGAGCAGTATAAGTACTTTTTTTTAACCTAATGCTTGCTACATCCACGTACGTACCTGAGCGCTTACAAAACTTCAAACGCGTTTTTCTTAAGACTACGTTTTCACGGACGCCCAACACGATTCCTTCGAAACACATGAGCCGATCTTTCTGCAATTTTAACCACATGTTTTACACATAAATACTTACAAACTAGACTATTATCATTAAAAATATTGATTTTTACTAAATTTTTTACAAACAATGGCGAAAAAAAATAATTTTTAAAACTTTTTCGTTTTTGTAACATAAAATTAACAAAAATTGTTATAAATTAATATCAATAGTCTATTTTGTAGCCATTTGCATACCAAATCTACACTTCAGTTTTATTTGTTTCAGATAAGTCGTTGCGAGATATCGTGTTGGAGCCAACCTGCCTCCAAATTATGTAAAAAACTGAAAACAAATAATAATTTTTTTATTTTCTAATTTGAGACTTCATTTATCATCCCTAATAACTTTTATTAACAAATCTTTCACATCAAGTTCACGAGAAATTACCAAAAAATAGCCTTTTTCTTTAGCCGACGAACTAGACTACATCCTTAAACATATAATTACACAAGAAAATACATATGTAAAACAAAAAGCATGGTTAATGTTTTATTAGTCGCACGGTCTAAAGGTTTATTTTTTGGGTAGACGAACTACCCACACGGGGTGAACGCGAACTGCCGGGCCTGGGTTGGGGGTTCATCCCTTGCGGTTACGTAATTGATTTATAAGTAGAGGTTCGAGGAACACCATCTAAAATTACCTTTTTAAGAATATAAAAACAAGGTGAAGACACAAGTGACTTCGTTCGTTTTACAAAATAAGGCTAATACTCTCAGCAAAACTCTCCAAAACACTTATCTTCAGAGCAGCCACTTAGATAACATTATTATCAAATATCTTGAAATGAGAATGGATGAAAACAGTTTAGAAAGTATTTTTCTTAACCCTATGATGCGTACATTCACTATGAATCATTCATGTTCATTTATGAATCACTACTATTAGTTACAGAATTATATTTATTAATACACATTAAAGTGTATGATTATATTGAATCATATTTCTTATTTATTCTTTTAATTACTACTCTTATGCAGAAGTTTGGTAAAAGTAGAAATCATTATTTTTTTTTTAAATTTGTCAGTGACCATACAGAAAAACAAATTTAATGAACAGCATACGTTATAATTAATTCATTGATTTTAATGAAAAATTCATTGAATTTTATTGAATTGCTCATAGTTTTTAACGTACTGTTCATTGAAATCAATGAAGTAATATTCATTAAAAATGTCTAAATAAATAACAATGATTTGTTTTCATTATTTTAATGGAGTTTTCATTAATATCAGTGAAAAGTACATTGATTTCAGTTGTAAATCAAATTTTAACGAACCATACATTGATTTTTAATGAACAGTTCATTGAATTCAATGTATAGGTCATTGAAGTCAATGTATAGTTTATTGAATTTAATGTATAGTTCATTGAATTTAAGTTATACTTCATTGAATTCAATGTATTGTTCATTGATTTCAATGTATAGTTCACTGATTTAATGTATTGTTCATTGATTTCAATGTATAGTTCATTGAATTCAATGTATTGTTCATTGATTTCAATGTATAGTTCATTAAATTCAATGTATAGTTAATTAAATTCAGTGTATAATTCATTAAATTCAATGTATAGTTCATTGAATTCAATGTATAGTTCATTAAATTCAATGTATTCAGCTCATTAAATTCAATGTGTACTAATTTATTCCCTTCCCAATTTTGTTTGAAGTGAAACGCGAAGTTGTGAAGACGTGTGGCAATTGTGTGTGTAAATTTTAGATAAAAGGTGATAATAAATTAAATTAAAAGTGAAGAAAATGCTGTGCTATGAATGTAAAAGAAAATTAAAATCTGTTGAATTACTATTAGTATTAGTAAATAATAGGAAATATACCTGGCATTTTAAGTGACTGCTGCCATCATTTTCAAAAAATGTTTACATTTTTAAAGGATGAAAACCACATAAAAGATAAAGCTGTGCGGGCAAAGTTGGCAGAAATTGAAGATTTCACTTATTACAGTGGTAAGATTAATTTTTCTCGAGGCTAAATAAATAAATAGTTATTTTTTTCAATTAATATCTTTCCAGACAGTACTGCTATGAAACTTCTTTGGAGTCTTCATGGGTATTTGGTGCCCACTCAAAGAGTATGCAGTAAGGACAACTTTGGAAGAAAAACTTTCCTAAAGCATACAATTACCAGTTCCCAAGAGGCATTCGTTTTTGTTGGAAGCAGCATCCAGGAAGTCGAGGAACATATTGAGTTTTTAAAAAATAAAGGCGAAAATATTCAACCATTAATCCTTGCTGTTGGAGAGAAGAACTTCTCCTCATTCCAACAATTTTATGTGTTCATGGATGGTGTAAAATTTCAATTTGCAAGTTTTATTAGAGCCGTAGATGTGTGCTTCAAAATTTTTCAATTATTTCAATTAAAATATCCTGCGGCATGCACTCTCGTGTGGGAGTTTATTGGCGTATATTTTTATAAATTTAAAAACAATTCAAAATCTTCTAAACTTTGTATATTAACTGACTCTTTAAAATAAAAAAATATTGGTTAAATTGTTATTATTTCCTTATTTTAAAAATGTTTAGAGAGGGATTAACAAATAATTCGTTGAATTTAATTCATTACAATGAACTAAATACATTAAATTTAATGAAATATACATGGAATTCAATGAACTGAATGATGAATGAACTGTACATTGAATCCAATGAACTAAATACATACATTAAATTCAATGAACTTCATACATTAAATTCAATGAAATAAACATTAAATTCAATGAACTATACATTGAATTCAATGAACTATAATACATTGAATTCATTGAACTATAATACACTGAATTCAATGAACCATACATTGAATTCAATGTAAGGTTCATTGAACTATACATTAAATTCAATGAACTTTACATTGAATTCAATGAACCTTACATTGAATTCAATGAACCTTACATTGAATTCAATGAACCTTACATTGAATTCAATGAAAAAATCATTAATTTTGGCATTTTTTTAATGAACGTGTTCATTGAATTCAATGAAGTGTACATTGATATTCAAGGAACCATTCATTGAAAATCACTAAGTTTAATGAACTATTCATTAAAGTATGAAGAAAATTCATTGAAATCAATGACCACAGTTCATTGGACCAAAATCAATGAATAATTCATTGAAATTAATGCACCTTTTCATTAATATAATGTACCTTTTTGGTTCAGTGCACGTGTTGCGTGAATAGTAGAAAAATCAGCGAGTATTATACTGGAATTTATTGTTATTTTGTTTAAAAAGTGAGTAAAAAAAATATTAATTTTAGTGATATGTGCTCTAAGTGTTCATATTTTATCACAAATATTTTATTAAACAAAGTTCATTTGCTGTGTTACGTTTTAATGGTTTGGTTCATTTATGAATCACCATGTTCGAAATGATTTGTAAGAAAAATAGTTAAGCTTTCATTCACATTCATACACTTATGAGACATCTTGACTCAGCGCATATTGATTCATATATGAATTACTACGTTACTACAAGTTTCTAAATAATAAGCAAAACATTAGCGACTTTTGCTTGAACAAAGATTCAATATAACATTTTTAAAATCCAAAATTCATCATGCATCATAGGGCACCGTGCAAGCACAAAACATAGTAAACGCCATTTCTAGGATTTTCACTTTTTGATGAAACTTAAATATTAATTTCTTGCTCTAAATATTGTCTTAACGACAGAGGCGGATTAAATGTCGAGAATGCCCTAGGCAAGCACCTCATTGGCACCCCTCTTATAATAAAAAAAGTACGTGAGAAGTCAGTTATTCAAAAACACATTGTACTGGTCAGTCTGCGTGAAACCAGTATTGTTTTGCGTACATGAACTGTGTCTGATTGTGTTGGTGTAGGCAATCCCTAAATAAAATCCCTCCAGGAGAAATCAGAAGACTTCCATCTAAAACTGATAAAGAAACATTCCCCACCGTATCTTTCGGAAGCTTAAGTGTAGTTTTGTTTCTATGTTGTTTCCAAAATGCTTCTTTAAGAATGCTTGTGGAAACTTTTACTTATTGTCAAGCAATGACAACAAAAAATATTAATATCATTGTTTCCTAGCCGCTTATTATAGAATTCGATAGTCTAGTGGTAGCGCGCTTGACTGTCGCTCAGGGGTCCCGGGTTCAAATCCTGCCCGGGCATTTTCATAACAAGGGAGAGGAATGCTTACACACTAATTTTTAGAACAGGGGAGAGGACTGCTTCCAATTAACTTTTTAAGCGGAGAGGAATGTCTTCACATTAATTTTTAACACAGCGGAGAGGAATGTTTCCCTTTAATGACATGCTATGTAAAAAAAGGAATGAGTGTCTAACGGAAGGGTATGCTTCCTACATTCCATGGAATGCTTCCTGTTTATATCCGAGAAAGTTTCCATTTTCTATTTTGGGCCAATGACATCTTCGTAGTTTAAAGATTTAAGTTAATAAGTTTGATTCGATGTTAAGTTAATTTAATATAAAATTTTAAATTGAGAAATGAAGTTATTATATGATAGTTTACCAAATAAATAAAACTTAAAAATTTCGATGAAATGCATTTCCTTAAAGTTACTACATGCCTCAAGTTATATGTCAACGGGGCAAGTTGATACACCTGACTTTCTACGGTAAAATTATTTTATTTTCAAAAACTAACAAACTTTCTCATATTTTCTTTTTTAATATCGTGGATAATAATACGGCTAAAATAAATTCCAGTTGTAATCTGAAAAAGTTACAAATATTTTAAAGTAAATCATCTTTTTTCAAACTTTGTAATAACTAGCTCCTGCACAACGTTTCTGCTAAGGTATGCTCCCAATGTTACTGTTTTTTGCAGATGTTTTTTTTTGCCTTAGCCTAAAGACACTTGTGTGACACAGAAAATATGAGTTTTTTTTAAGTAGGTACTTACTTATTTTTTTCGTTTAAAAATTTTCGCGCGCGCCCCTTGGAACCTAGCGCCCCTAGGCAGGTGCCTAGTCTGCCTTATGGATAATCCGCCATTGCTTAACAATGTATAGTTTTTGATATATTGGACTGTCTAAACATACTATGCACATACTATGTTTTCATATTGTAAATTTGTTTTTCTTATATTTTCAAAAAGGTTTATAAAACAAAGTTAGTAACTTGATACTATAACACAATATTTTGCAATATTGCAAGCATTTTATCTCCTTTTTTTGAGAGGGTTGTGTTTTTTCCATTTTAAACTATTCTCCTCGTTGAAAACTAAATATTTAATAAATTTGTATTTTTATAAAGGATACCCATTTTAAGTTGCACTATTTGAAGCACAAGTTATAATAATCTTACTTTTAAAAAATGCAAGCAAAATGCAATTTTATATTTCAAATGGCACAAATATATGAAGGAATATAGGAGGCTCATCTGAGCATCTTTTGTGTATATAACATATATATAAATTCCTATCGGACGTTCTTACGATATTTGTTTATAGTTTTCAAGAAAAATGGGTCAACAAAAAAGTTCAGTACAAAAAAGGCCCGTACTCACTATCTACATCAAATGGCAACCTAGCCGCTTATTCGCAGGAAAGTAAAGTATGAATTAATTTTTATTCTTAGATTTAAAAAAAACCCATCGGATGTTCTTAAGATTAGTATGAAGTAAGATTTTTGAGAAAAAAAATAGAAATGTAACTCATCAAAGATATGTAACTCATCAATAGGAAATTCATAAAAAATGAGGAACTGTTGCAAAATTTACTTTTTGTTGTTTCCGAATACCGTAAAAAGTTTCCTAAAACCACCAAATCAGAGTTAACGTTACAGGAAAAAAGCAAAAATGCATTGAATATGTAAGTTAAAATTTGTATTTGATAATGATTTTTAAAATAATATTTCATAAAAGCATACATATTGAATTGTCTTGTTTTATATTACATAAATAAAAAAATTTAATTTTTGTAACAATTGCTACAATTTTAAATATTTATGCAAAATAGACTTTTTTATACTAATTTTTCAATGTTTGTCCGTGCTTTGTACGGGTTAACAGCTATTTTGGCAAAAAAATTGATTTTCTAGTAAATTAAATGAAGGATCTGAAAACACTGAAAAATCGATATTATGACAACATTATGCAAGTACGTATTGCAGGCATATCCAACAAAAAAAAAAACTGCTTGTTTTGGTCATTTCATATGATTTCGGGATAGCTGAGCACGAATCCAGCATCAGTTTTTGAAAAAAATTCATTACAAAAAGTTACAGTGCGGATAAAGTAGAGAAAATGTAAAAAACTCGAGTTTCAACCAAAAAAATAGTCAAAAATCGAGGATATTTTGTATTTTTCGAAAATCTGACTTCATCATCTTAATAATAAGAAAATATTACTTAAAAATGAAGTAATACAAAAACAAAAAATTAACAAGAAATTATTTAGATTTATCGCCTAATAAAAGACCTCAGATGATAGACTTCTCTGAAGCCTTGCCAGTGGAAGATCTAAATTTGTTTTCTCCGTTTTTGCTCTAAACATCTTAAATCGTGACCAATTTTCATAAAATCTTCCTTCAATGCAATACCACTTTTTTTTGGGCCACTCTACTGGACACTGTGGGTTAAAGTCGAGAGTGGCATCGTGTTTGTCAAAATATTGTTGGGTAAAGTCTACATATTTACATACTTTTCCTTTAAGATATTATTGCTTTTTTTACAAAAATCAAAGCATTTTTAGATCGTTATTTTTTACTGTTTGTTTAAAAAAATAGTTTGTACTTGCGGGAGAGGAAGGCATTTTTTATTTGCAAAAAACGCTGTTTTGGCATTATGCTTACTATGTTTTGACGTTGTACGGGGACAGCATAGGTAAAAATTTTTCGAATATGTCAACTACAGAAATATCGGAGCAGTTTCCAAGTCGAAAATAGAACAACTGAAAATTATTTTCGGTAAATTTTTGTGGTTTTGATTAATATTGTATATTGTACAAAATCATAATTAAATTTTTACAGTGCTTTTCTCTTCTATCCATATCTGAATCACATGATATCGTCCTTAAAATTTGAAGGGCAAGTTTGAATATATACTACCTTTGCAGAGCTTAGTCTCTAGCAATGAAGGCAAATTTCCATTTAAGGAAATTATAAAGACGGCATTAATATATAACTAATAACAGTTTGAACGTGTCAACAGAAGCAAAGTTGATTGCATTTTATTGTCCTAAGCAAGATCTAGACCGGTAGGCCGGTAGACCGGTAGGTTAAAATAAAATAAATTTAAAATTTTTGATATTTTGTTTTTGTTTGACTGGCCGTGAAGTCTCTTTTGATGCCACCACTCATAGTTCAACTAGACAAGGTAGTGTTAGGGCTGAATGTGTTCTCTTTATTAGTGACCATAACTGTCAAACTTAGCCATTTTGGTATTTTGGCCAATTTTTGCTTTCATATTGCATTCTCATTGGCCGCATTCAGCGCAGACAACTGTTGTGAACTGTAATGGTAGCGCTACCTTAGTTCACGATGTTTGTCTCTGAATGTGATGCTACTCTACACGTCAGAAGTCAGATTCAATTTAATTTTTATGTAAATTTAAGTCAATTGCAAAGGTTTCTCACTTAAATTTGCTGCGTTCTTTCTGCGTTTATTAATTTAACAGCGTCAGTAACAGCATCTGACAGTTAAGCAAACAGTTGCGTTCATGTATCATATAATTTGTTCGCTCGATTAAAACCGTTCGCTACTTTATCAGTTTTAGTTAGCGCTACCAAATTTGTACCATTCAGCGAATTTTTACACAACAGTTGCCAACTGTTGTCTGCGCTGAATGCGGCCATTGGTTGCATAATTTGTATGAAATGTCAACTTCATTTTGACAGTTTCGGTCACCGGCTTTCCGCTTCAACAGTACCTTGTCTAATTTTGCCATTCCACCACATAAGATTTTGCTAACAGGCAAACAGAAAGCATAGTAAACAAAATTTCAAAAATTGATTTAAACTCTTATCTTAAATAAATCAGTTGTCATATCCCGACTGTAGCTAAAAAAGTCTAAACAAAATTCCAGCTAACTGTGCAACAACAATTACATTTCTAATCTACATCAACGACGCAGTGGGAATGGAAAGGTTCACAGCGATTGCGCAGCGTTAGAGGGGATGAACCGAATTGGCGGCGAAAAATAAATAGCACTTTGCTTGCTATTTTTTCTGTTTGCCTGCTAGCAAGATCTAAGGTGGAGGCATTAAAAGAGACTTCACGACAGTCAAACAAAATACAAATATGAAAAATTGAAATTTCATTTTATTTCAGCAGTTAGCTCTGAAGTCTCTTTTAATGCCTCCCTAAACTTCGGGAGTCCTCTCACTGCTATACTTTTTTTGTATACTTTTTTGTACTTAAAAATAAATATGCAAAGTTTCAATAAGATATATCTTTCCTTTCTTTGCATTTTAAAAATGTAATTTTGTAAAAATCCGGGGATGTACAGTCCCTTAAGTAGAATTTATTGCCTTCTAAAACCATTTTGATTCGTCTTAAAAGCTTTTCTTTCTTTAAGATAATACTTGCAAGAATTTATAGTTTCAACGACCATTTGCATTGTATTTCTAATGAAAGGAAAGGAGAGTCAACAAAACTATAAATTCTAACAAGCGATATCTTGTAATTGATTTAGTGTTCCCATTATTCAAATCGTAACCAATTATTGCACTATACCTTTTAATCCGCCGTCAATGAACATATTTTTTGTCACACAGCCCAGTTCATTGGCTGTCACACCCGAGAAAAAAAGTGATATTGAAAATAAAAACTATACACATAATAATTTTTTTAAATGTTTTTTTATGAAATCAATAATATATTAGTTTGAAAAAGAGAAATAAAACCTAATCTGTTCTTTACAAATATTGTTTTTTTGTTACTTAAATTAGAGATCAAAAAAATTAATCCAAAATTTATAGAAGCCCTGGTGTAACACACCCATGTTTTTTGACGAAGGGTTAAATAAATAGTACCTACATTGTTTCTTAATTTCCTCACATTTAAACCACATTCGGATGCGCTGCATTTAAAGTATTCATAATATATAAACTGAAAACGTACCCCATTTGCATCAAATACTCTTACATATAATTACAATACAAGTGCATTATCCTTTATTATTAGAAATTAATCAAATGGGGCAAAATTGTTGTTGAAAATCATGAAATTAAATGTGTTTTCTTTGATTTCACTACCTTTTTTCATCAGTGTATAGATAAAAAAATAATTTTCCTAGTTTATAGGCGGCGGTTTATAGGCGGCTCCCCCCATAGATAATAGAGTCGCCATTGCTAAAAATATATTTGATGTTTCACACTTCTATGATATAAACAGATAATGATCGAAAAACAGTAGCCAAGTATCTTTTACTTGTAGCTAAAAATCTAGCAACGATATGAAGGAACGCAATTTAAAAAGACGACATTCTTAAAGGGGTGGCAATCTGAGGTCGCACGCAAAAAGACAAATAGTAGCAACTAAAGTGTCATCAGCATGATAATGTCGTCATATGTGCGTTGTTTGCGCATTTTTTATCGTAGAACAATCGCTCTAATCATACACGGGGGTGTTGTTAAGAATTGTTTTGACGAAATAAAGTTGAATTGCAGTTTTCTTAGGTGCCGTTATTGTGATGGTTACCGTAAACTGTGTTACTTTTACCTAAAATGTAAAGAAATTTGCAGTAAATCTACCACGGTGTGCAGGAAGCATCATGTATTCAACATAAAAAGCTGAGAAAACCTGTTATACAGAGGTGTTTATTCATATTAGATAATTTAAACTTTTTGAAGTTAAAATGGAAATAAGTGATTAAATAAAATATTTTATACATAAAAACATATTTGTCCCATATCAAAAATTATAATGAAATATTTTCTTAAGAAATTTAGTTATGCTTTTAAGCTTTTGAATTATATACGTTATAACCATTTAATACGCGAAAGTAAAGCTTCCTACGAATCGTTTTGTTGTGTTGCTAACACTGAGCCAAAAAATCAAAAGAGGTCTTTAGTGCGATTACCCAAATCAAATTCGGATTGAGACTTTCCAACAAAATACTCATTTTTATTTGTCCTTACTGTTTCGAATGCTTTAATATCTTATTTTAAAACTGAACACAGACTTTTTTGGTTTCTATATTTACCTGCTGCTTCTGTTATCTCAAAAATAAAAAGAAATATATAGATTTTTCTTCTTGCTTTTTAAACATAAGAATGTAAATAAGAAATGCGCAAATAAAAACTTCATATGAATTATGTATTAACATTAATGGTATTCATTACATTTGTTATGTCCCCTAGAGGTCACTTTATTCAATTTAAGGTGAAGTCACAGGCCTACAACCAGAATTTGATCAAAACACTTCTAACGATACCTCATTTGTAAAATTGTGATGAGTAGTTTAGAAGTGAGAGTGGAACAGACCCAACAAGCAAGAAAAATATTTTTCTCCGAGTTTGGAAAAAAAGTCTTCAACCTCCACTTGATCTACAACTCATTTTTCCAAGTCAACTCCAACATCTTGGAGTTGAGCTGGAATTTGGCTTGAGATGCATTTGTTTTCAAAGTGGCAATACTATTGAAGTGTCAACAAAATAATTTGTTATTGTATCTGGCAACACTAGGTTGTTTTGGTTATTGTGTTTCTTGTTGGAATTTGTAGAAAAGTGAATTTGTGAAGTGTAGCGAAATAATAAAAGTAACGTCAATAAAATAAGTAGAAACTGCAACAAATTAGGAATAACTGCAGTTCATGGCCCACACGTAATAATTTTTTTCATATGTTTATTAAACGTAGTTGCACTCCTTAGTCTAAAAAATGCAAAAATAAAACGCATAAGTGCATTTTATGGCCGACGCGTAAATAATTTTTTTTCTTATTTTTATTAATCGTATTTTGGACTCCTTAATCCAAAAATGCAAAAATAAAATGTCAGCCTCTAATGGCTTAGGAGATAAAATTAGGAGATAAAATTTTGTGGAATAAAGCCGAAAATAAACTATGACTGCATTCATCGGAAGGAAGGAGTGGAACTGGAATACATTCATTTATTTTATATTCTTTTTAAAATAAGCGAAAAAATCAACTTAAATATTTTCATTAAATTATAAAAATCTGTAAAAAGTCTTCTTTTAAACTCAATTTAGCTTCAATTTAGTACTTGAATAATAATATAATGTACCTTTAATAAGTTTATGAAAATGTGTAACATTTGGTTTAAAACTATTTTCATTGATTGAAATAAAAACTTAATTGGAAAAGCTTTCTCTTAAAAAACATTTTCTTTTTTCATTTTGGGTTGGAGATCGGTTTGAGTATGACCTTAAAGATCAAGTGGAGATCCAGCCTTATCTCAACTGGAGATCGAAGGTCCATTTCCCTGGAGAATGGCTTAGATCTCAAGTTGATATCCATCACTGGAGATTGGAGAAACGAACTGGAGCTCCACTTGAGGTCAAGTCGATCTAATGTTTATTGAGGATAAACAAACATATATACATACCGATCAAATACATATACCGCTCCTTTTGCGTCGCCGTAGTCGGGTAAAAAACAGCTTATTGCTTCAAAATAATTGTATGGACAAAGCTGCTATTAAAAGTGAAATTAAATATTAGCGCATTTCATTTAAATATAAGTAAATATGATTAAAAATACTCAAAAGTACACCATCCTTAAATTAAGTTTAACGCGTAGTTAATTTAAATTTGCTACACCTGACTTTAATTTTGTTTTACTGTAATTTAAGGATTTTGGCATTTAAATCAAATGCCAAAGTCCTTTCATATTTGAAACAAAGTACATTATATTTAAATCAAATACATTTGCCATAAATGTCCGTTTAATGGTAATCGCACTAAAGAGCCCCTTTGATTTTTTGGCTCAGTGTAACATTTTTTGATGCGTGTAGTACACTTATTTTTAAAATTTACATTATCTTTTTAAATGCCTTTAGTATAAAATTCAAAAGTATATCAAAAGTTAAACAGTAATATTATTTATAGGAATTAGAAGTGGCTAAGGATTTTATTCAAATTAAAATTCTTATGCTTCTTTAACATCCCAATTAGCGTTACTAAGTCGCCGATTTTTTGGAACAAAGTTCTTTTACGCAGCTTGCGGGTAGTGCGATTGGGTAGAAAACATCACGTAACCGTGTGATTGCTATGTGTATGTGTGCGAGTATTGAGCAGACTACACAAACTACCCAATCAGCCATTCAGAAATAGTGTATGGATTAAGCTTACATACAACGCAAAAACCAAGAATTTTCCAAGCACGCTTGTAAAACACTTGCGTAGGCAATAAATTTCCAAGCTGCTTTTTAGAATTATTGCGTAAAAAACCAAAGGTAATTGTTGTACAATAAGACTTGGAGAAACTTGCTTTAATTAAGTGTTTTCTAATCATACTTGCAAAATGTTAGCCAAGGTAATAATTTTGCAACTGTTCAAAGTTGCGATTGCTGTTAACTGTTGGCCTGTGGAGTCTAGTGAAGAGTGCGCTAGACTATCAACCCAGACGGCACCGGTTCGAGTCCGGGTTCGGTCGCGGTTCTTTTCACTTTCTTTGCTCTTTACTACATTTAAGAATTATGGAATCTTAACATAGAAATCCACGAGTTAATTGTGGAAAATATTGAATTTAAAGGACAAGAACCCACAACTGCGGGCTTAAAATGCTACAAGGCAAGTTTTCTTGAAGGAAAGTCGAGTTTTGATAGTGAGAAATGAGGACGGTATAGCTTCTCGAACCGGCGAATTTTTTTTTTTATTCTTATTTGTCAATGTAAGATGGCTGCGCATTGTTTTGTAAATATATTTATACATAAAAGTTGCGTATTAAAATACTAATTTCCAATTGTAAAGAAGCACTTGGAAAAAGTTTATTCAAATACTAATTTCTCATTGTAAAGAAACACTTGGAAAAAGCTTATTCAAATTCTAATTTCCAATTGTAAATAAACACTAGGATTAAGCTTATTCAAATACTTATTTCCAATTGTAAAGAAACACTTGGATTAAGCTTATAGTAAGGAATATTTTTCCAAGGGATCTTTTTCGTTTATTCTACAATTACTTGTAAGCATTTTCCAATAGTAATCTAAAGCTTTTTCCAAGCTTAATGCTTACGGTTCTAAGCTTGTTTAAAGCTTCCCAATCAGTCAAACAAGCTTGGAATAAGCTTTAAACAAGCTTAGAACCGTAAACATCAAGCTTTCCCGCAAAGCTTGGAAAAAGCTTCAGATTACTATTGGAAAATGCTTACAAGTAATTGTAGAATAAACGAAAACGATCCCTTGGACCCGGACTCGAACCGGGGATGTCTGGGTTGATAGTCTAGCGTACTCTCCACTAGACTACACTGGCCAACAGTTGACAGCAATCGCAACTTTGAACAGTTGAAAAATTATTACCTTGGCCATTTTGCAAGTATGATTGGAAAAAAATTACTTAAAGCAAGTCTTTTCAAGTATTATTATACAACACTTACTTTTCGTTTTTTACGCAATAATTCTACAAAGCAACTTGGAAATTTATTACCTACGCAAGTGTTTTACAAGCGTTCTTGGAAAAGGCTTGGTTTTTGCATTGCATGTAAGCTTAATCCAACCACTGATTAGGGTTATTCCAAGCTTGTTTGGCTGATTGGGTAGCATACGAGTGCGCTGTGTGTGTGTGTGTGTGTGTGCGAGTGTTGACCAAGATGGAAAACAAAGCAGGCCGACCGATGGAAGAAATGTGCAGGTTTTAATTTTAACGCTAAGTTAAGAAGTCTATTTTTTTAATTTTAAAACTTCCTCTTTACTTCTAAGTGAGGTGCATTCGAAATTTTAGGGGACAACAACTTCGATTTTTTCTTGATTATTGTAATTCGCCGACTCTTTGTGTTTTCGCCGAAGCTTTTTGATAGCAACAGTGTAGTTATGTATATTATGACATTATCACAACAGTACGAATGGCTCAAATGATCTCAAATCCCATCAGAGTCATAATTTTTATTTTCTTAATGGCCTTTAGTTTTGTTTTGGTTTTTTTTGTTTGTTCTGTTTTTTAGAGATTTCGTTTTTTTTGCATTAATTGCTTATAATAACAAGGCGAACGCGTTAATTTTCTTACTCTGTGATCGTACGTTTGTTCTTAATAAAGCAAATTAAGCGACGAAATTAAGCGAC
The DNA here is from genome assembly GCA_963920525.1 of Dichetophora obliterata. NCBI lineage: Eukaryota > Metazoa > Arthropoda > Insecta > Diptera > Sciomyzidae > Dichetophora > Dichetophora obliterata. The sequence goes on along the minus strand of OY986437.1, from coordinate 176,845,897 downwards.
GATGCCGTAGCAGCATGCTGCATTGCTGCTACGGCAGTTCATTTGGCAGATATGCTGACCTAGGATATGCCTATAGAAAAAAGATATAAGCGGGTATGGAAGCGAGCATGTCGCATGTCCTTCCGAGGCATGTTGCCGGCAGACATGCAGTGGGGCTCCTTTTCCAATTGGGGAGATTCGAGCAGACTTACAAACGAGTAACAGATAGAAACGAATTCGGTGCAGTTCTGTGTATGTAGGAAATTCTCTATACTAAATTCTGCATTACAAAATTCTGCATTAACATAAAACTGTGTTAAAAAATTCTGTATGCCAAAAATCTGCAAAATATGGACTAAGAAAACAACTAAGGTAAAAAAGCTTAAAATATCAACTTTCGTACAAGGGCATATAATTTCATTATAAATAAACACCATTTTGTATCCAAAAGACAGTTAAAATGCTGTCAATGGAGAGCAGACTTTTTGAAAGCAAAATTTTTAAGAAACAGTATTTTGAGTATATACAGTTTTTTTGACAAAAAAAAAAATAAATTGGCCATTTCAGCCCTAAAAAAGACTTTGACCGAGCTTCTATTGGCCAACTGTGTCGTGCGTGTTATTGAATGTTTGAACACAAATGATCGAGAACTGAACCTACGAGCAGTGTTGCCACTTTGTGAGTTATTCCTCAAAACGTGAGTAATTTAAAGTGGCTGTGAGTAATTTTTGAGGAATTTTATTTTGAGGAATTTTTGAGGAGCTTGAAAATTTATAGCATTTTTTTTAAAATATATTTACAAAAAACTTTGGCAGCACCTTTTTCTGGTTGTAGAAACATACCTTTAAATTACACTGAATACTGAACTATCAGAATTCGTTTCCTCATCACTAATACAAAAATTTAAACAAGCGCAAACGTACTTAATAATTGGCGTACGGTTTTAGCTAAAATCAGTTTAAACACAAAATAAAGACATCTGCATCGGAATCAAAGATATGCATTGACTATTATTTCTATTGAAGCAATTATCGATTAGCTCTTTAATGACGAGACAATTTTTTCACTTTCTTACTTACTTAGTTGGTGCTACAACCGTATGTCGGTCTTGGCCTTACTAAGAATTTGCGCTATTTCTGTCTTTCGCTTGCTGGCGCCAGTTGGAAATTCCAAGCTTCATCAGGTTGTCCTCTACTTGGTCTTTCCAACGAAGATGCGGTCTCCTCTTCTGCGTTGACCGCCGCTGGGTACCGAATCGAATGTTTTCTTCACTGGAGCATCGTCTTTCATGCGCTGAACATGACCGAGCCAGCGAAGCCGCTCGATTTTAATGCGCTTGACTATGTTGATGTCAGCGTACAGCTCATACAGTTCATCATTCCACCGTATTCGGTACTCGCCATTGACGCAGATTGGTCCGTAGATCTTACGAAGAATCTTTCTCTCGAATGCTCCTAAAGTCTTTTCATCTAAACTGCTCAGCGTCCAGGTTTGTGATGCATAAAGTAGGACGGGCATGATGAGCGATTTATAGAGCGTGATTCTCGTTCATCGAGAGAGGGCTCTACTTCTCAATTGCCTACTGAGCCCAAAGTAACACCTGTTGGCAAGAGTTTTTCTTCGTTTGATCTCAATGCTGATGTCGTTGGCTGAGTTAATGCTGGATCCCAGATAAACGAAGTTCTTCACAACCTCGAAAGAGGTATTGTCAACGGTAACGTAGGTTCCAAGACGCTAGGACTGTTTGTTTGTTGACACCAAGTATTTCGTCTTATCTGCATTCACTGCCAGACCCATTCGACTTGACTCTCTTTCTAATCTGGAAAATGCTGCACTTACTTCGCGTGTATTATGGCCAATGATATCGATGTCATCAGCATACGCAAGCAGTATAACACTCTTGTAGAATATTGTGCCACTACGTCTCAGATCAACAGCTCGGATGATCTCTTCCATCATTAGGTTGAAAAAGTCGCACGATAAGGAATCACCTTGTCTGAAACCTCGTTTGGTAATAAATGGTGGGGAGAGGTCCTTCCCGATTTTAACTGCGCTGCTGGTGTTGCTCAGTGTCATCCTGCAAAGTCGTATTAGTTTTGCAAGACCACCAAATTCGGACATGGTGGAGTACAGGTGCTTCCTTATTGGGCTGTCGAAGGCGGCTATGCAGTCGACAAAAAGATGGTGGGTGTCGACTTGTTTTTCTTGAGTCTTCTCCAAGATTTGTCGTAGCGTCAAAATCTGGTCGATGGTGGACTTTCCAGGTCTGAAGCCACACTGATAAGGTCCGATCAGTTCGTTTACAATGGGCTTCAATCTTTCACATAAAACGCTCAACAGGACCTTATATGCGATATTAAGAAGGATTATCCCACGGTAATTGGCACAGATAGTGGGATCGCCTTTCAGGGCAGAGCACACTTAGATTATAATCGTTCGGAATGCATTCTTCCGACCATATTCTCCATAGAAGCTCGTGAATGCATTTAAGTAGAGCTTCGCCTCCGTTCTTAAACAGCTCAGCAGGTAAGCCATCAGCTTTGTTATTTTTAAGCCGAGCTATAGCTGTCAGAACTTCATCATAGTCGGGCAGCGGAACCTCAACGCTGTCATCCAAAATTGGGGTTTCCGGAATATCATCTCTATTGGCGGGATTGTGGTCAGCGTCGCCATTTAGAAGCTTAGAGAAGTGTTCCTTCCATAACGTCAGTGTACTCTGGACATCTGTCACTAAATTCCCGTTTTCATTCTTGCAGGAAGAGGTCCCGGTTTTAAAACCATCGGCAAGGCGTCTTATTTTTTCGAAAAATTTTCGGGCCTCATTCCTGTCACCATACATCTCAATCGTCTCCTGCTCGCGCTTTTCTGCCTCTCTTTTTTTCCGCCAGAAAATATGTCTCTCTTCCCTCCTCTTTTCTTTGTATCGCTCCTTAGCAGCGCGCGTACCAACCGACTGCAGGGTGGCTTTGTAGGCGGCGTCTTTCTCTGCAGTGGCGTCGTGACACTCCTGGTCGTAGCCAATCACCTCTTCAGCAACCGCATGCATGGAGTTGGAAATGTGTGTCCACTGCGCGCATATATCATCGATTGGAGGAGTGCTTTGAAGCAGGAGTGAGAGTCGAGTGGCAAAAGCATCGGCTGTCTGTTTCGATTGCAGCTTGTCGACGTCTAGCTTTCTCTGTGTAGGGTTGCGAGTATTCTTAGCTGTGCACAGATGTGTACGAATCTTGGCTGCAACAAGATAGTGATCCGAGTCAATGTTTGCACCACGGATCGTGCATAAATCCAATACACTGGAAGAGAGCCTTCCGTCGATCAAAACGTGATCAATTTGATTCTTGGTTTTTTGATCAGGGGACATCCAGGTGGCTTTATGAATATTGAGATGCTTGAATCTAGTGCTACTTACGACCATGTTTCGTGCGGCGGTGAAGTCAATCAGCCTCATTTCGTTATCGGAGGTGTTGTCGTGGAGGCTGAACTTTCCGACTGTTGGACCAAAAATATTTTCCTTGCCCATCTTATCGTTGAAGTCACCAAGCACAATTTTTACGTCGCACAGTGCTTTGTCCCCATATAGTGAATCGGCAAAATTAGAGAAGTTATCGCAGAAAAATGAAATTTGGTGTGCTGGTTCAAAATATGTTAATTAAGAAAAATTCGAAGTTTCGGAAAAATCGGTGCAAGGACATGACTACTTCCCATACATCTTTAAATTTAAAAGTTTAATTTTAGCTATAATTGTATATAGAATAAATCGAAAGTTGGTAACTATCTGTTAAAATATGTCTTTTAGCTTAGTGGTTAATTTTGTTTCATTCGGTGCAAGGACATGACTACCTCCCATATATAATTTTTCTCAAAAACTAAATTGTAACTACATTAGTAATCAGAATGCACTGAAAACTTACAACAACTTATAAAACTATATTTTTAGGCTCTCTGGGAAATTTCGCTTCATTTGATACAAGGACATGACCATCTCCCATATATCCTTTTTCTCAAAAACTAAACTTTAGCTACATTTGTGATCAAAATTCACTAAAAACTAATAATCCGACATTAATAACAAATGAGCCATTAAATCTCTATTTGTATTTTCTCTCGTCGTTTTTCTTGTATGGGATAAACGCACATTCCTTATATTTTTATGACTGGCTTCTAAGGCTTCTTCTGACAGACACCCTAGAATAAAAATAGTTTTAAAAAATGTGTAAAACGTTTTTTTAATATTTTATTACCTATTGGCAAGTTGAAGTATTCCAGAACATCGCACCCATGCACTAAAACCTTATGAACAGTACTTGGCATGTTATACCAGCCGTACTGTATTAAATATGAGTTTCTAGTAATATTTAGCAGCTCCTTAAACGTTGTCACATTAACCGGGATTCCGCAAGATAGAACTCTTAATATTATGCCAAAATTATCAATAAGACTTCTATCAATCCCCGTAATTTCAGCAGAAATTTTACTATTTTCAAAAAATCGTCGAGCCGTGTTTCCGTCGTTAGTAGTTCCAAATCCCGTTTTTACTTGGTCTATTATTAATCCCGTCCGTGTTTTGAATTCATTTTGAATTCTTTTTTTGTTTTGTGAAAAAATTGAGGTATTTTCCTTATTGATTCTCCAAATTTTTAAAGGAAGACGGTAAGCAATGTGCAATATGCATTCAAAAAAGCGTATCCAGCAGTGGAGTGTAGAAAGTCCATATTTATAATTATTAATGCAAGGGTCCTTAATAATGTTAATATTGTTCATCTCTGTTGGGCTTGCATTACATATAAAGCACCTACTAGCTGAGTTTGTGTCACTCAAAACATTTGCAACTGAACCATCTATCATTGTGCAGTGCATATCGTAAGACACCTCAACAGTTGAACCATTTGTATCAATTACACAACACTCCAAATTGTTAAATTTTTCAATAAAATCGTTGTGCATTTGCTTAACTAAAACTGGATTCTCTTTTGTTAATACAAATTTAAGGGGTCTACAATACATTGTGGAAGATGGCGTTTTATTTACCCATAATACTTCCTTTGAGTCTAAATTTACCATTCTGAAAAAAATAGAAATTTTAAATATAAAAGGATAATTGTGGAATGCACGTATAAATGTACATCTGTGTATAATAATTTACATACCTCAGAGGGACAAAGGCTATAAAAAAAATGAACTCGTCGGAACTATTTTCGTTTTCAAATTTTTGCTTATATCGACTATGGCCAGAGCTACCATCCATGCCCCACTTGCAAATTAGGGACAGCTTTGTACCTTTTTGTTCCGTATTACAAATTTTAATCACACTTTCCGCCGTTTTACGCATTATACATTTTAAGTCAACCTCTGCTGAAATTTCAGTCGTTGCAATAGGGGGTAAGAATTTTAATTTTTCATTTCTTAACGCATATAATGATGGCAAACAGTTTGGATGAAGCTCATTAATTGCTTCCCGCAATACGTTATATTTTCGTTCCGCCAAATCCAAATCCATGTATAGCGCCAATGACTTTTCAATAGAAATGCATTTTACATCTGCTTTAGTGCTGTCTAAATTATTAGTACACCTCTTTCTTAATTTGTCTGCTGCATATTGAAGTTCTTCAAAAGAATAATTTTCAATCAATTCTGAAATCTTTCTATTTTTTGATCTAACAGAACTTTGACTGAATACTTTCTTTTTTCTACCAGATTTAGTTATTTCTTCATTTGTAGTATGTGACACGTTTGTTTCCATATCTGATGCTATTGAAGATTCCATTGTTTCTAGTTGTTCAGTATTGGTCAGATACAATAGATATTTTATGTTGGCAAGTTTTGCTCGTGCTTGGTTTCTAAATATTTTAGTTTTAAAGTTTAACTTTTTTACTTAGATTAAAAAGAATATCAATATAAAACTTACATTGTCTGGGTCGAAAAATTTCCAATTCAACCACTTCGAATACTTTTTATCGAAGAATTGTCTATTGGATCTACTCTCGCTCCAATATTTTTTTATTTTATTGTCAAACAATTTAATTTTTCTTAACAACACTTCTTTTTCAAGACTTGAATTCCCAATTTTGCCTTTTATAAATTCATATACTTCTGGGATTTTATTTTTCGAAGACACTGATAACCAAAAATCAACTATATCGGAATTAATAATACAATTTGTCATTATCGAAAAATATTGCTTCACAGCGGTTCTTCTTTTGTTTTTCTTGTTTTTTCTTGTAATATTGGAGTGATTTTTGGTATTTTTATTGAAACTTATTCAGTAATTTTTCTAAATATGAACAATTGTAATTTGTATAATATTTAAAAAAACACATTCTTGAAGAAAAACATTTTCAATTTCTTTTTTATAATAAAACAAAACTTCTGATATATTTTTATGTTTTTCTCGCTTTTGGTCATTTAGACGGAAAGCACGCACCACCCTGCCCTGCATCCCACCCCTCCACCGTAAATTATTCTTTTTGGAATATTCATAAAAGTTCTCAAACAGACCTACAGTCAATAAAATTGCACAGCTTGCAAAAATTGAATTGAACATTGAACGTCGCTGGAGCCCTTTACTTGGAAAAAATATTTTTCATCATATTTTTGGTCTTTGTAAAACTAAAAAATATAGATGTTTTAAAAAAATACAAAATTTCAAATTTCCGGTTAAAAATCTTAACTTTTTTTTTACTTGTGGTTAGATTTGTTAACAAAGTATATAAATGAAAAATAAAAAATCGCCTACTTTTTATTTATATATTTTTTTAATTTTTTCAAAGTTTGCAAAACTTTAGGGTTTCCGCCAAAAAAAAAAATATTCTTTCAATTTTTGGTAAGTTTTTGTCACTATGTAATACAAATTATACACTACAACAAAATTTGATTCATTTTTTATAGTAATAAAAAAAAAACAATTGTATAAACTTATTTGTTTTAAATTTTGGCAGTACCATAAACTTAGGTCCTTGCAACTTTTTCTCAAACTTAGGAAATATGTCTTAAAAAATTCATATTATTTTTACATTTCCGGTTGAAAATTCTAAAACTTGTTTACATATTCTATTTAAGCCTTTTAAAATGTACTAAAATCAAAAATAAAAAATTACCTATTCTTAAAAAAAATTTTTTTTCACTCTGTCAAACTTTTGCATTTTGGGAATTCCAAATAAAAAATCCCAAAAGTTTTCGATGCCACAAACAACTTTTATATCTAAAATATTTACAAAAACTTATTTTTGTTTTTTTGTACCTATACTTATAAACAAAACTGTTAAGTTTCAAAGCAATACAATAACAAATGAAATTTAAAAAATTTTTTTGTAACACAGTAAAAACCGTTTTTCCGTTCAACAGTTTTACTTCAAACGTTTTCTGAATTTAGCGCCCTCTACTGTTAACAAAAATACGAGATGATAAATTCTATTTACGAATTTTTTTAAGGTACTTTGTTAGCTTTACAAAAATGTATATTACTTAAATATTCTAAGCACTTTATTTTATTTTAATTTTGCCTATGGGACAAAGCACTGTGCGTCGTGACGGGGGCAGCGCTCGTTAGCATTTTCAAGGCGCTCGTAGAAAATTTAATTGATCTCATCGTCCTTGTCTTCTGTCGGAGCGTGCGCACATATTAGGCTTAAATTGAAAAATTCAACCTTGATGCGGATTATGGCAAGTCGTTCGTTCACAGGTGTGAATCGCAGGACGTGGGGCCGTAGTCTCTTGCCAACTACAAATCCGCATCCAAACTCGTGCTTCTCCGCATGACCGCTGTAGTAGACATCACAGGGTGCATGCCAAATCCCGAACCCTGTCCCTTTCATCGCATTTCTTGGAAAGCAGTTATATCAGCTTTGTATCTTTCCAAGACATCAGTCAGTTGGATAGAGGCGCCTTCCCAATTAAGGGTTCGGACATTCCAGGTGCATATCCGTAAATCATTATCAGTTTTTCGTTTGCGAAACTAACGATTGTCAGTTTTGACGTTACCCAGGAAACACCACGTGGAGGTTTGTGTTGACTTAAGGCGATTTCACAAAGATTATGCTGGCCTCGCTGGTTGAGACAGTCAGACATGTTACATTGTTACATCACCCCCAGAATTTTTTCACACATGGGCTAATTTTAGCCATATTTTTATTTTGACTAATTTGATTGTGATACTGTTAGTTTTACGAAATCCGACTTAGTGATGCCATATTACAACATAGTCTTTATTGGGTTAAAGGCATTTTAGAGTACTCCTTCAAGTAAAAGCCAGCAAAAAATCATATAAATTGAATCAAATTTGTCTGCTTAAGATCTCGATAATGAGTGGAGATTATTTTTACCTCGATTATATTTTAGATCCAGAATCATATTAAAAACGGAGTTTTTATATAAAAAATCCAGAAGATATATTTATATTTTCAAGTTAGGAAAAAGTAATATCATTACTTTTATGCATAGAACTAAAGTTTTTAAAGAAAACATACGTTTAAACTAAAAAGTCTTAAATTTTTTTAAGAAACGCACAGAGCGTTTAACTCTTCGACAACGAATGGGTGAAAAAGAACCCATTTGCATTTTTAAGTCGTGTGAGCACAATTTCCGAAATATTTTCACAAAGTTAGGCTTAAAGGATTATAAATCAATGTGCCTTTTAACGTGTGCCACATTTTTTTTAATTATTTTTATTTCAAGAGAAAAAAAAAACTAAGAAGTAAAAAAAAAAATTTTCCATAGGTATGATTAATCCCGATTTCTCAGAGACTACAGATAACGGTACCACAAACGATTTGCAAATATGATATGCTTTCTCATCCCAATAATGTCAAAACTGTTACGAAGCTACTCCAACAAAGTAAAAAATAAATTTTTCAGATGGGGTTTTCTGGATTTTTTCAATACTTACAGTAACAAAAAATTTAAAAAATTTCAAATTCATTATTGTATAGAAATATGCCATTGGTGATGACAATTCCCCAAAAAAAAAAAATTTAAATTTACAGCGGTTTGCTTGTCATCCTCAAAGGGTTAAAAAAGATATGCAATAAGATAGAAAATATGTAGGAAAAAATATATTTGTTTATGTTTACTTGATAAATAAAATATCGTTTGAAAAAATTTTTTGAGGAATTTCATTGAAATTTTATAAATTTTTGAGGAATTTGGGCATTAAAAAGTGGCAACAACGCCTACGAGTTTAATGCCGACCCCGAACGGCTTATGTTCTCAAGAAGCTTTTCATGGCAGTTTTTACTCTCTGATTTTTGCCATTGTCTGCAGAGAGGTGACGACCGAACATAAAAATGAATTCAATTGAAAAAACTTTCTGTCTGAGCTGGAATTGAACCCGTGCTACCGCGGTTCTGTAGCTTAGGGGCCAAGCAATCTGCCCACAACACTACGGCCGCCACAGGTTTTTAAACAAACAGCATTTTAAAAATACTGTAAAAAATACATCACTTTGGCAATAAAGACTTCTGACAAGTAGAAAACTGACCCGTTCCCGATAGAAACATTGAACATTGATGTGCCCATTTAAATAGTGGGCTTTATTCGACAGAGGGACTTGACAATATTAGAAAACCACTGAATCTCTAATAATAGTGACACTAGGGTACTGAAATTTAGTGGTAGCCGTACCTAGTGGGTAGAGTGCGTGGCCACTAATCTAAAGAACCGCGGTAGCCCGGGTTCAATTCCAGCTCAGACAGAAAGTTTTTTCAATTGAATTAATTTTTCTGTTCGGTCGTCACCTCTCTGCAGACAATGGCAAACCTCAGAGAGTAAAAGTTGCCATGTAAAGCTTCTTGAGAACATAAGCCGTTCGGAGTCGGCATAAAACACGGAGGTCAAAATCTCGGTTATTTGTGAGCAAACATTTAATAACACGCACAACACAATTGATCAATAAAAGCTCGGTCAAAGTCCTTCCAAGGGCTGAAATGGCCAGTTTATTTTTTTTTTAACTGAAATTTAGTACAGGCAAAATTATTACAAATTACGGTCAAGAAAGTGGGCTTTATTTGACAAAAGGATATGGCAACATTAGAAAACCACTGTTTCTCGAATAATATAGGGACTAGGGTTTTTAAATTAGTACAGGAATATGCACAATTATGATAAAATACGGTAAAAAAGTGAGTGTTATTATACAAAGGGGCGTGTCAGTATTTTAAACCACTGTATCTCGAATAATATTGACACTAGTGTACTAACATTTAGTATAGAGGTAGACGCAATTGTTACAAATTACGGTAAAGAAAGTATGAGTTATTGGACAAACATTGTTTCTTCACCGAAACTACTCCATCTATCCATTCTCCAACTAACTATCACCCATCTTCCGAATAAACACAATGCCTACACATTTATAGAGGGCCTCCCCTGAGCAGTGGTTCAGTCTAAAACAAAAAGTAGGCCATGAGGACATGCCCTACAGCAGCACTAGAAGTAATTCTGGACCTAACACCCTTACACCTTGTCATAGAGGGAGTAGCCAAGCGAACTCTGTTGAGCATTGCAAAAGAGGGGACAGGTTTAGGTAAAACTATCAGCAGTAGAGAGAAGGAGGACATTGCAAAGCACACTCCCTACATCGATCTATCAAGAGACGATATAGTAAAAAGGTATAACTTCGAAAAACACTTCGGAATTAAGCTTAGTACCAAGATAGAGTGGGACAGCGAGATGATATCGCAAGTCAAGAAACCACACAGTATAGCATGGTATACAGATGGGTCCAAGACATTGGAAGGTACAGGCGCAGGGGTGTACGGGCCAAGAACCAAGCACTTTCAACCCATGGGGACAACACCCAGTATCTTCCAAGCGGAAATCCTAGCAATACAGCTGTGTTCACAATTCAATCTGGACCGCAAATACAAAGGTCAGGATATAGTTGTGATGTCAGACAGCCAAGCAGCAATCAAAGCATTAGTCTCCTGTGAGATATCATCGAAAATAACATGGGAATGCCTAACAAAACTCAACGAACTAGGCAAGAATAACACTGTTAGGGTAACGAAGAAGCCGACGGTCTAGCGCGACAGGGCGCAGCCACAAAATTTATAGGACCAGAACCATTCTGCGGATTGGGCACACATTCTATAAAAGAAGAACTATGAAGGGAGGAGAGGCTTAAACGTTCAAACCTTTGGAAAAGCCTCCCAAAGCTAAGACAATCCAAATTGCTCCTTAGAGATTTTAACACTCGAAGAGCAAAATTGTGCATGAGCATAGGCAAACCGAATCTCAGGATTCTAACGGGGTTCCTTACAGGACACTGTTAACTCAAATACCACCTGATGAAATTGGGCATAGATACCGATTGTAACTGCCGTTTCTGTGAAAAAGCAGAGGAGACTCCAATACACCTACTCACAAACTGCGACGCCGTGGCTCGCAGACGTAAACTAGCACTGGGGAACTATGAGCTGAGTCTAGAGCAGGTTTCATCCCTTGAACCTATAAATATTCTCAAATTCATTAGAGAAATAGGGCTGGATGAAATTCTGTAATCCGCAAACCCAGCGGAGCTTTGAGAAGGAGGTACAATAGATCTGATTTAGGTCGCAGTACGCATCTCCACCACACAACATTAACATTAACATTAACATTAAGGGTAATGAAAATGAGTACAGGGGTAGGCGCAATTATTATAAATTACGGTCAAGAAAGTAGGCTTTATTCGAACAAAGAGGAATGGCAGCATTAGAAAACCACTGTATGTCAAATTATATTGACACTAGGGTACTGAAATTTAGTACAGGTGAAGACACAATTATTACAAATTATGATCAAGTAAGTGGGCGTTATTGGACAAAGGAGCGTGGCAAAACACAATTAAGAAATATTTTTGTTAAGCCCATTTATTGGGTTCCTGAATAAAAAAATTATTTCAATTATATAAGTATATTTAAAAACAGCAGAGATAGTTGCATTGAAAGTAAAAAATTTGATTTTCAAGTCGCTGGATCTCATTCTTAGGTTAAGATATTTTATGAAAAAGTCGTTGTACTAAAAATTTTTACAGTTTTCTGAAGGTTTCACATCTACCGTGCGTGGTAGCCACACACTTTTATTAATATTTGTGCGTTTATTTTAAATCGTACGTGAGAATCTTTATTGCAATTAAGTTTTAAGAAATGGGCACTGCAGCAAATGTATGTAATACAGTGTAATCTGATGATTGAATTTCAAAAAGTTTTTGGCACTAGGGCCGACCCTGAAAATTTGTTTTTTTTTATTATATTCTTTGTATATGTGCTGGCAGTATTAAGGGGTCGCTAATTCGACCCTTACATCGATCCTGATGTAAGAATTTCAAAATATTCCTTGACACTAGGGTGGACCCAAAAAATGTTTTTTTATACTCTTACGTAAGTCCAGTTTTTAATAGAATTTTTCGATAAATTCAAGCTCCTTACGAAGAACAGGATGAATGTTCAGTGCTCAAAGCCTTTAAACAAACATCGATAGCAACATGTTTGAAGAATTTTACATCTTTATTTTCAATATATAAATCTTTTTTCCCAAAATATTAAATAAAACTATTTTATTTGATTGTTTATTTAAATCATTTGCCTTAATAATATTATCTAAAAATTTTATTTCGAATCACATTCGGATTTTAAGAAAAAGTGTAAGGAACTTCGTTCTTAACGGGGGTCCTCCGACCGAACTACTTTATATTGTACAAAAAACTTCGCAATACAGATTCTCACGTAAGATTTAAGACAAACACAAATATATTAAAAAAGTACAATGACTTTTTCATAAAACATAGTAATCTTTGAATGAGGTAAGAGGTATGAAGTATTTAATTTTAATAATTTTTTTTATTCAGGAGTCCAATAAAAAGACTTAATAATAATATTGCACCATCGTGTTTTATAATAATTCTACCAGTTCTTGTAAAGAATTTTATAACCCTAGTGTCAATATTATTTCTAGGTCAATTTATGTGTACAATAACGCCCACTTGAGCGTAATATGTTATAATTGTGCCTACTTCTAAACTAAATTCCAGTACCCTAGTGTCAATATTATTCGAGATACAGTGGTTGTCTAATGTTGCCACTTCCCTTTGTCGAATAAATCCCAATTCCTTGACCCTAATATCTTATATATATTACGCAAACGCAAATTTTGTCCGGCGTAAGGCTTTTTAGTACAAGTCCAATCTTAATAAATTTGGTATGGTTTGGTAGGTTTAGACCTGTAGATGTGGAAACTGGACTTTTAATTTATTAAAAAGTTTATTTTTATGTTATAGCGAGTTAAAGTTTGCATATAACTGTTGTTATGTTGCTTTTTCTCTTCTTAATTTCAGCATTTGCCTAAAAATATGTGAGGTATTTAGCGCCACCTATCGGCTAATAGCAATGAAACTGTTATACTGACGAATAATCTTTTATAATTTGTTTTATTACACTCATCACAGGTAAAACTATGAATTGATGTATTCACTATCAAAGTGATACTGGAATGATTTCTTACAGTTAAAAAAAGATTTCTAAACTGTTGATCGGAAAATTTTTTAATTTTTAAAAATTTACACAAAAATTTAGTAAGAAATACCGCGTATATTGCAAAAAGGCCAAAATTAATTTCATTTCAATTTTGATCTGTTGAAAATCTATTCAATAGCTTAAAATAAAATCTAGGTATGTTTGATTTTGGCGTTTTACCGCCACTCGAGCTTACTAGTTTGTAATAATTGCGACAACCCTTGTACTAAATTTCAGTACACTAGTGTAAATATTATTCGAGATACAGTGTTTTTATAATATTAACACACCGCTTTTTCCAATGACACCTACTTTCATGACAGATATTTGTCGTAATTGTGCCTATCCTTGCACTAAATTTCAGTACCCTAGGATAAATATTATTCGAGATACAGTGCTTTTCTAATTTGGACACGCCTTTTTGTATAACAACGCCGACTTTTTAAATTGGCACATCCGTGTTCAATGTTTCTATCTGTTAGTCGTTTGTAAGTCTGCTCGAATCTCAACACTCGCACGCACATACACAGCGCACTCGTCTGCAGTGTTGTGAACATTGATGATTTATCGTCATTTTGACGATTTTTGAAACTAATTAGGACGTGACGCTTTTTATTCATTTATATGCGAGAAATGACGATTTGACTCGTTCTTTTTACTTTTAAAACTTTAAGTTGGCAAGAGATTCAAGTTCAGATTAAAATTTAATTTCAATAAAACTTATGTCGTGTTAGCGTACTGCGTTATTGCTGTTGCTGTCAAAATGTAACAATAATGTAGTGCGTGGAATTTTAAGTTTTCTTTGTTTCTTGCTGTTTGCCGCCAAGTGTAGTTTAATTGAATTATTTTGCTGTTCAAAAAATTACTCTATTCTGCAGTTTGTACTGAAAAATTAAACGTTTAATCAATCTTGATATAAAATTGTAATAAAAACCTTGAGGTAAAATAGTACCATGAAATTAAATTCTAGTCTGAGTCTTGTATGGATTTCAAACTCTAATGAAATTTAATAACTTTTCACGTTTAATAATACATCCATTCAATTTTATATTATTTATTCTTTATTAATAGTCAATGAATTTTTAAAGATTTAATTGAATTTTTTATTTAAAACTATGTATACTGATGTAATGTATATGCTTTTGAAGAAAAATTTATTGTATTGTAGTACTGATTTGTAGTGAATGACGATTTTGACTATTTTCATGGTGTTAAAATGACGATTTTTGAATTTTTTTTTTCATCCCATCCTTGCGCGTCTGCTAGTTTGTAGTCTGCTCGATACTCTCACGCATACACACAGCGTTGACATGCGTCGAAAAACTCCAAACACGATACATTTTTTAATATATAATTTATTGTTAGAAAAGCTCAAATCGTGGATATTTTCAGTCTGTTTCTTTCATTTGACCAGTTCAAGCCCATTGGTGAAAAAGTTCATTCGATGTTAGCGTTTTGTGCAGCCAATAAAAAAAAATGAAATGTAAAAAATGCAAATTTTTGACTGTTCAAAAATTAATTGCGCAATACTGTACAAATATTTTTAAACAAAACTTCTTTTTTCTTTCATTTAAACCTAAAACTAAACTTTCAAAAAAAAATTATGGTTAACCGATGTCTCTAAAGGGGTGAAAAAATAGCTAGGACAAAGTAGTCATAGTGAACACATAATGTATGCAAGATGTAGTGGTCACAGCTAGGGTTAAGTTACGTTTGTTGAGGGATGGCGTTCAGCATTGCCATATAAATATTAACTTGCAAATCAGTGTTGATACTTTTCATGCAAATTTCTTTGTGTGCACTTTAAGTAAATTTTTTATTGATAGATATATTTTGTCTCCAACAAAAAAAGAGGACTTTTCATTTTAAAAAAGATAAAAAAAGATCTCGAGAAAAAAGATATCATGTCCTCTTTAAAAGAGATATTATGGCAACATACTGGGATATTTTTTAACAACAAACAGAAAGAAAACATCAGATTCAACAGCAAAATATTTAAGTAATCAGATATTATTTCTTACAGTTTTATTAGCTGTTTTGCTAGACTATTGCAAGGATAGAAATTTCTAATGAAAAGAAAAGTAAATGACTAAATTTGAGTTATTTGCAACCACCCTTAATTTCGTTTCGTTTGATTTCTGATAAAAATTTTACTGTATATGCATCTTGTGCTGCAAATGAAGTAAGTTCTCTCAATTTACCAATATCAAACATAACAAAAATTCCGATATACTGAACGAAATAAGTTCGTGTTTTAACCGTAGTCCTACGTTGAGAAAAACACCATAATTCCATTTTGAGGTGTAGATGAGGAATTGACGTTTTTAAATATTTTGAAAAATTATTATAATTGCGACACTACAAGGAAAGTGATTTCTGTTCACACTTAGCATAAAATAAAAATCATGTAAGATTGGATCCCAAAACTAAACGGTTTTGGAAATTTATAAGAATAAAAAAAAATGTAGTTTTCTACACCAACGTAGGACTACGGTTAACTCAATAGTTTTGCATTATGACGTTCCAGCGGTTTTACAGCTACAAAAACTGACATCAAAACATCTAGAGCGCAAACTGCAGGGAGCACATGTTTTTTTTTTTAATTGGACGATACAACCATGCTTAACAGCATTTTGATGGAATGAACTGCAGCTGCCTGACCACTCGTGGCGATCGTTCCGAAACTAAAGCTACAATTGTGATTGTTCAGATTTGGAGTGACAAACAACAGCAAAGAATGATGAGTCGAACGTGCGACGTCTATTTGGTGCAAAAAACCCACACAAGCAGATCGATCGCATTAGTAGATCATCGTGAGATCTGTAGTGCGAATAGAAGTAAACAGGGAAGTATTAAGGAGGTTTTAGGCAAAACCGATTGAAATTTAAGCATATTTTGGAAGATGTTTTCTAAAAGAGTATATTACATAGACAAAAAATGCATTTGTATGTTGATTTGGTGTACTCAAAAAAGTTAAAATCGGGCCGAGCTATGGCTCAAGATCGTCTAAGAAAAAATTAAAAGATTCATTCAAAAGTAGATCCATGAATATACTTAATTTACCAAAATATAATTGAACTACGGAAAATTATGAATCGTAAAAGATAAAATCAAAAATATACGTTATTTTTGACCATATTGTTGTGTAAAAACTAAACGAGTTTTCCAAAGACGCTTATTTAGGTTAATGGGGTGTAGAATTATAGTATAAAAAATAAAAATAAAAATGTTTTATGAATTTTATTAGTTGACCTTTAAGTATTTCGTTGTTGTATATATATATTGTTTTGGCTCTAGGTCTGCGATTCAATTAATAATAAGAAAAAAAGGAAGAAAAAACTTCTCTTTGGATTTTTTAATTATTATGTTTTGTTGTATTTTTCTCAATATTTCGAACAGCTTCGCTGTTCATCTTCAGGAGACTATAAGACAACAATTAAACAAGAAAAAACTTACATTAATATCACAAAACAAAAAAATTTTTAAGAACATAAATTGAATTTAGAATTTTGAAAAAGGAACAATTAAACATTTGAATAAATTAAATTTACATTTTATATTTTTCACACTTACTAAGAATTTTCACATATTTCGTTGCTGTTGTCTTTGTTTGTTTGATGTTGACTGATTGAAAAACAGCGCAATATTATTACATTTTGCCTTAATTTTCACTTTTGAAGCAAACAAATCTGAAATCAAATAACACTGAATATATGTTTTGCAGTGGCTTTCAAACTTTACAAAACTAAACGATAGACGAGACGATAGCGATGGACTTATATAAAGCAAACTAAAAACGATGTGTCGGCCTTTGTAGTCTAGTGAAGAGTGCACTAGATTATCAACCCAGAGGTCCCTGGTTCGAATCCGGGCTCGGGCATGGTTCTTCTCAATTTCTTTGTTCTTTCCTACATTTAAGAATTATGGAAAACAAAAAATCCACAAATAAATTGTGGAAAATGTCTAAATAATCTATCCTTTTCCTTTCAGGTCAAAGACCAAACCTTGTTTGTATAAGGCGCAGGCCTTGGTTCTTTGATCTTTAAAAAAAAATATTATCGAATAGTATTGTTCAAACGATAGTCGTTTTAAGAGTTACTAACGCCCTGGTTAGTTAAAGTTAGTCTGGCGCACCGGGCTTGAAGCGCTGTAGAATCTAAGTGGGACTGATTTGATTTTGTACATATTCTTGAAAAGATGTACAACAATAATCAATAAAAAAATTAAATTTTTAAAAAAATTATTTGCTTACAACATCCCTTAAGGTATAAAAATGCCTATAATAAACCTTATAAATAAATATTTCATGGCACTCAATTCTTCATTGAAAATAAGTATTTTATTTTTGAATATATTTTCAATCAAAATCCAAAACCCGTATTTGATTATCTGGTTTACTAAAAAAAAATTACACAAGAAGTAAAAATATCTAAAGATTTATAAAAACATTTGTGGCAATTTGTATCTATCTAAGCCTGCGACCTAGAAATTTCGAGTACGAATTATTTTAACAATTTGTATTCGACGAATAATAAAAAACGCGAACAATTTTAATAACTGAAAATATAGTTTTGAGTAACCCATATTTTCGAAAATTTTCTGTCAATAAAAATTTGTAATAGTTATATACTTGCTTATTTAATTATCTTTAATGGTCATTTTATTTAAAACCAAAAATCAATCCTCAAACAGTGGTTTTTTTCTGCATTAGGTTTGAATGAACATGAAAAAATAAATAAAATTAAATACTTATTTTTGAGATTATGTTAAGAAAAGCTAATACTACTTTTTATGCTATTATTACTTTAATAATATGTTGTGATAAAAACAAAAACAATTTAGTTATTATAACCCTGCAGTGTAATCAACTAGATTTATACCAGTCAACAACTAGTTGGAAATATCCAACAACTAGTTCGATTTATGTCCTATTCTCATAGAACCGACTGGTATTTTTTACGTGGTGATGTCATTGGAAAAGACAATTGTCTTACTATAGATAAGGTTTTAACTAGTTAACAACTTATTTTTTATGTAAAGTAAAGTTCTAGTTGGTTTGTGACTAGTTTTTAACCAATATAGTAATTATCGAATTAAAACTAGTTCATAGGTTCATATTTTTTCAATAGTTCATAGGTTCAAAGAACATATATTTTTACAACAAAATATTAGCTAAAGGCTAAAGTTAAAGCTATTTGATGAAATACCATGTTTATGGTATACTACATGTTTTTAAATTAGTTTTTATATGTTTTAATTTGTTTATTATTAGTTTGTTCCAATGGGGTACCCAGCTCCAACTGGTTTTGGAACTGGTTGATTTTGATAATGTGTAGTATAGTTTGATTTTGGCTAGTTTTACAACTGGTTTAATGTGACTTGACAAAAACTATTTGGGTTTAAACTACTTTTGCAACTAGTAAATCGTGACAAAATATAAACTAGTTTGTTTTGACTAGTATAAATACTACTCATGTTTTAATGCTGACTAGTCTTACACTGCAGGGAAGTTAACTGGTTTTTAAAATGAAGATTAAGAAATTGCTTATGAATATTTTTAAAAACTGTAATATTTGTTTAAACCTGCTGCAGCAGTTACAATCGGTAAAGCAGGATACATTTGTTACTGTTTAAGTTTTTGTTTACGACCACGAGCAAACATCGCAACGAAGCAAATAATGTTTTGTGCTCGTTTAGCACAACGCTACCATTCTTTTTCGCTCTCTTCGGCCTGCTAGGGATAGTGCCTGTGTTTGAACCCGCGGCACCGTGGTTCTTTAGCTTACGGGACACTCACTCTACCCAGTAGGATACGATTATCACGTCATATACACAAAAATTCTTTATTTCAGTCCATTTTATATTAATTTGTGTGCTTGATATACAACATGATGTCCAAGAAAAAGCAGAACCTAATTGAAAATCGCTCCAATTTTATATGATGCCAGTGAAGATAGATCGATCAAAACTCAAAGCTGTCGAGCAAAAAAAAGCTACAGTTTCTATTAGATATTTCCAGTCACTATAATATTTACTCTATAAAAATAACACTATACAAATTCAAGCTGAAAAATATAAAATTTCAAGAAAAAGTAGTTATTATATAAAAAAAAAAATTATTATAAGATGTGAAGTTCAAACATAAGAGGTTTTCGATTAAAAAAATATAATTAGTAATTTGGATTAAAATGTTTGGTCAAGGAACCAGCAA
The DNA here is from genome assembly GCA_963920525.1 of Dichetophora obliterata. Classification (NCBI taxonomy): domain Eukaryota; kingdom Metazoa; phylum Arthropoda; class Insecta; order Diptera; family Sciomyzidae; genus Dichetophora; species Dichetophora obliterata. The sequence goes on along the minus strand of OY986437.1, from coordinate 176,826,223 downwards.
AATAAAACTCAAACAATTGATCAGAAAAAAGTATGCTAGATCTTAAAATGGTAATTCTTCACATGAGATTTATTTGCTGAGTGCAAGTATTCCAAACATATCCAATATTTCTGATTAGAAAGACTTAACTGAGCATTTAACAGAAAATTGCACTGCTTTGAAAAGGTGTAGTGTGCCCAGGGCTCAATCGAATATAAAAAAACTTATTGATTGGTGAATGCAATACAAGCCAACTAGAAAGACTTTTGATGAGTTGTTTTACTTCTTTATAGAATAAGGTTTGAATGTGCCATTTAACGAAATACCATTGCTTCCTAATAGAGAAAAAGTGGGTTAATTGATGTTTCTCCAGGCTTTTATTTTTACTTGGGGATCGCAAAACAATTTCTTTCCAGCTGAAGTAAAATCTCGAAATAGTGGCCGATGAGAACATTGATGGTGTTCCATTATTTAAAAATTCACGAGATCAATTGTGGCCAATATTACTATGAACTGAAGCGTCAGAATCATTTTATCAAATATGTAACGAATGTCATTATTCTTGTGCACTGTACATGAAAAAACAAAGTTATTAAGTCGCAGTTAAAATAACGTATATGGCTGGCGTGTTGGAAAATAAGCTTATCGAAACTATCGAAACTCTTGCACTAATTTTATGTCAATTGTAGTCTGTTAATTTAATGTGTTATTTTTTTATTACCCATTTCTGTTCAAAGACATGTAATATTTTGTGTCTTTTTAGAGTAATAAAAATGACATGTCAGCTTCCGTACTCATTTTAAAAAATTTTTTTTTGGACTGTTTCATGCCTTTTTGAAAACTTCTTACTTTTTTCGTCTATTTAGACTTACTAATGTAAAATATATTTGTGAAAAATAATATTTTAGTTTTCTTTGACTTGCTTTCGAATTAATTTGAATAAATTAAAGTTAACTTTTATAAATAATAATAATTAACCCTCCGATGCCTGAGGAGGTCCCCTGGAACTTATACAGTTTTTAACGATTAATCATTTCAATATGATTCGACCGAACAGACTCAGCCTTCCTGACTTCCTTTAAAAGGATATATAGAAGCTAATGAAATTAGACACGATACAATAACGTAAAAAAATTTTTTATAATAGCCGGGTTCAAGTCACATAAGTTTTTTTTTAAGTACATAAATGGCGATTTTGCTCAACAAGGTCCACTGGGACCTTGTATAGGCTTTTACACAATATGCTCATGATTTTAATCTTTGATGGAATTTTCTTGTTATTTGTTTTTATAGCTATAATAGCTGAAACCCGTCGTTTTGCTGCCATGTCCAGTTTCCAAATGCCCATAACTTTATCAGTGAAACTACATGTGTAAATTGTGGTCGAAGAGAGAGTTCTATGGCTGTGCGACCTATAACTCAAAAGCTATTCAATTTCTCAAATTGAGGTTGTATGGGAGGTGCCACACCCCCTTTCCCAACGCCCCTAAAATCTTATCAGTGAAACTGACCGTGTAAGTTGTGGTCGAATACCGAATTCCGGGGCTGTACGGCTATAGCTACAAAGCTATTCGATATCGCAAAATTGGATTGTGTTTGAGGTGCCACGCTCCCTTGTCGAACACCCATAAAATGTGACCAGTGAAACGGTTCTTGTAAATTGTGTTCGAATTTCGATTTCTTATAATTCCGACCTAAAATTCGAAAGCTATTCGTTATCACGTCCCAAATGTGCGCCTACAGCGCCACCTGTTGAAAATTTTTTGACTTATTTCCCAAACCTCTGCGTAGCAATTATGAAAAAACTCGCACAAGGAAGTTATCAATTTGGTCCAGTTGTTTTCAAGTTTTAAGCCTCCGAACAAACCACGATTTATGTTTATATATAGAGATGTGCTGACTTTTTTCTCAATTTCATCTACCTAAATATATAACCGCACACATTCTAAGACACTACACCAAACATAGGAAATCAAAAAATGGTAATGCATTATTCGGGTCCATATTCAGAAAGAATTGACCCCTGTCAAAGGCAACGCCGTGTAAAAGTGACCAGTTGGTTTCATATGTTATTGGCAGAATTAGGACAGGTCCCTATCCTTTGGCGACCTATTACGGGATAGGTTCCGAACCGGTTCTTTTTTCGTAGGGTACTTACTATATAATGAATTTAAAATAAGATCTCGAACGTTAATAGCAAAATGTTTACAAATTAAAGAAGAAAAGCATGAAATGACAACTTTTTTAAGTGTTTCGTTTGGTGCAGTTGGTAACTGGCGAATATGAAAAATGTATCGACTATGGGGTTCCTACTCTCAAATTTTAAGTAATTCTACCACTAAGTTTTGACAAAAAATAAAATAATGTGGCGACGCGATTTGATGCTTCTAAATTTGATTTGAAATGCTAAAAAATTATATATTAAATTTTTTATTCAATTTTGCATTTAAGAGTTAATCTATATCTATACTTTATATATACTATTATATAAAAGGAGACTCACGTATATTAGTCACCTCAGAGCTAGAGAACGGTAGGCTCTATTTCTATAATTTTTTTATATTGGGTAGCTATGGCCTATTTATAAGTTAAGCTATATAAATGTGCTAATCATTATTTAAATAATTAATTAAATCTAAAAGAGCATAACCATACAATTTCTGTATTCTTATTCTTAGTGAGAGAAAGCTCTCCCTTTTTAAGCTCTATTTGAGCAATATAAAGGTTGCGTGCCACGCTTAACAAGATGTGAGCAAAGCTAACAAAATTGAAAAATCTGTTTTGTTGAAAAATTTTTTCTATTTCACTGCGAGACTAAAGCTTTCTTTTCAAGCTATTTTAAAGGACGATAAAAAAGTCAACAAGATACGCAAAAAAAAAAACGCCACATGTATTGTGTGCGGTACCAAATCTACCACCTTTTTGAATGTGAAAATCCGCCCGTTTTAAAAAAACACTGACAAAATTTAGCTAGAGAAATTTTACAGCTTAAAGTACTTGAAACAAAACACATAGGGTCAATATGTATTGTGTAAGATACTAATGCTGCCACCTTTTTGAATGTAAAAATACCACCACTTTTATAAAAACACCGTCAAAAATTATCTAGAGCTGTAAAATTGCTCAAGGAACTTTAAACGAAAAACAAACAAATTTTTTAGAATAACACAGGTTTACTGTATCAACTTTTGAACCAGACAAGATCAATGTCCGTAGTTCGTTTCAGGTCAAGTTTTGGAGATATAGGCAAAAATGTGAAAAAGTTTTTTACCGTTAGTCGGACTATATATTTTAGCATTGGAAATGATAAAATATTTCTTAAACCATCAATTGTATTGGTAAACAATAAAATGTTTACTAAAATTTCAAATATTGTTTATCCGACAAAAAATAAGTTTTTGAAACAGTATGGAAAGAAAAAATAATGAAAACGGGTTTACACCCGTTTCTGAATTAAATTTTGAAATTTTGAAGATCAATATTTTCAAAACTACAAAATATAATGAATTTGAGTAAACAGAAATGGCTAAGTCTAATATTACTTAGTCAAACCCTTAAAAAGCGATTGAAATTGGCCGGTGCGTTAAAAAATATGGTCCAATTAACAGAAAAAGAACCGTATGCATATTTTTGACTATATCTAAAAACTTGACCTGATAGAAAACGGATTTAAAGTAAGCGCATGAAAATCTATACATATAGACTTACTTTCGTCGATTGCATTTAAAGCATTCACCTGCACAATCACGAAATCACTTTTCAATCAAGGAATGACGCCGATCAAGAATATATACCGTTTTTACAATATACTTTGACCTCTTCTGGTGTAGGGTATTTACAGATTCGGGATCGCGCATTAAAAAACAAACAAACGAAACAACAAGCGACTAAAAACTGCTACCAAGAAGTATAGACAGCTACTGAAACTTCGTTTCTTTCCTTTTGTTTTTAAACTCGAAAAATTCTCTATAAGCGTGCCATATATTTTTTACGTATTAAAGATATTTTTAAAGTTTTGGAGTACACCAGTGCAATGGGAAAAAATTGTTAGATCAGGAAGGTACAGGATATTTAAAATTTTTTCATTATTTTAGTTAGCTGGTGTCAAGTCTGTTATCACGAGACACCTGAAGAGGTCAGGGTATACAAATATTTTTAAAACGTTTGTAACGGACAAAAAGAGGCGTGGCCTGTATAAAAAAGTATATATATATTCTTGATTAGCGTCATTCCCTGAGTGAAAAGTGGTTTCGCGATTGCGCATTTGATTGTTTTAATTGAAATGAATATGATATTTATATATCAGATTATGCATGCAGGATTATGGCGTGCATTATAAAATTTACATATTTACAGACAAATTTGCTATGTATGCATTTAAATGCGGAAATAAGCTTTTTCGTATAGATTTAGAGCTTATTGCTCTACTTCATAAGTCATATATCAATCAGATCTAGTAATGATACATAGTAAGAATCAACACTGGCAGTCATTTTTTAAAATTGAGTTAGAAAGAGAACCTACAGTCATAAAACAGTATTGTTATCTGTCCTTATTTCTTCGCTGAAAAGTTCTTTTTTTTAGTTATTATTTCAAAATAATATTGTGAACTTTTTTTCACAAAAGTATTTTTGTTGCAAAAATATTGTTAAAATAAAAAATTCTTTGAACAAGTGAATAGCCTTCATTAAATTAGAAGCTCCTGCACCCTTATGAAAAAGAACAGTAGAACTTTATATTGTCGGCAAAAGTTAGCTGAGACAAATCGTGCGAGATAGAACAAATTGAGGCGAATGAATTCGCCGGTTTTTTGAATTTGTTGAAAATGTGTTTGTGAATTATTCTTTCGTGTTTTTTCTTTTTATGTTCATAATATATTAAAACATAATTTTACTTTTTAATTTATGGCTTTTATAAGCAAATCAAGTGCGAAAATAGCTGAAAATAATTAAAGCTTTTATAAGGGTTTCTTTCTACAATTCATAAAATAAATAAAAAATCCGAAGTTGAATAAAATCTTGCTAAGCTTTTTTTAAATTCAACGTTGTTTGAACGTTGCTTTGTTCAAAAGTTCAGTGATGGGCGTCTGCGTGGCGAGACTAGGAACAAAAACTCAACATTTTCAAAAAGCTGACAACGTTGCTGAATTGCGAATAAGGGTTTGTGTCTACAGTACATAAAATACATAGCTTAGCTTTTTTTAAGTAACCGAGAAGTTCATAAGTGTTGCCAAATTTTAATTATAAAATTCACCAAAAAAGGTGAAAAAGCGCTTTTTCCTCAAAAGTGCACCAGATTTATTAGGTTTTTAAATTTATTTTAAAATTTATTTATTTATTTTAAAAGCTAAATTAAATTCTAAACCTAACCATATTCCTAATTGTCAATTGTTTTATTTTTTGAATTGATCCCTCCAAAGATAAAAAAAGCACAAAAAAAAACATTAGGAACCAAACCTCACGTTTCTTGCGCAAAAATTTTCAAAATGCACTAAATCTGGTGGAAAATGCATCAAGTTTGCGACAGTGTGAACAATGCGAAAATTGTTCAAAAATTTATTAAAATATACAATTCTCCTGAAGATTTTCAAAAAATTTAGAAAATGAAATAATTTCAAAAATATAATAATTCAAAACGAAGACAGAAATTTTTGTAATAATTTATTATATCGCAGGTCTAGAACCAAAACAACATATACAACTTCGGTGAAAAAAATAGCAGTAAGCATTAATACAAACAAATTAAAATATAAAGAGTTTTTTCGAAAAATCAGTTCATGATTTTATTTTCAAAATATCGAGCCAAAACCGCAAAACAAGTCTAACCAACAAAAACAAAATTTTACAGAAGAAGCAATTTTCTAATTCTCTGCATAAGCAGTGCATGTAAACTCGATTTTTGTGATCGGTATCGGAATTTAATATTTTAAAGGTTTTGTGAAAACAATAAATAACATTGAATGGGTTAATCTTTTCTCATTTCTCAAAACTCACTCAAGTGAGCTTTCAGATAAAGGAAATTTGATGAATATCGATTTGAAAATGGCAGAGATGTTAGCTTGCAAATTAAAAAAATTGAAATTTCATTCGGTTTTTTTCTCATCCTAATTCTCAAGAGAAAATTTGTTAAATATGAGAAAGTCTGAAGTTTTCAAGATATCGCAATAATTTTGATGTCATAATAACGGATATTTTCAATATACTAAATATATGTACAAAATATTTTGAAAAATCTTTCGTTTACCGTTATTTTTATTAATTAACGATTTTTCATAAAAAATGCGTTGTACTGAGAAAATCTATAGTTTTCGAGATATAGCTAAAAGTTTCATGTCATAATAATGGAAATTTTTCAAAACTTAAGAAGAATTTATTCATGTTAAGAATCTTAGTTAAGAAATTACATTTTTGAATCACAAATTTAAAAAATGTTTTACCAATATTTTTTATAATCCTGTTATGCAGGACTTATTAAAAAATCAAAATACAGAAAAAGCCAAGCAACTTTATGTTACCATTACAATTACTGTAAGAAGGTTATTCAAATTATCTAAAGTACCTATTTTTTTTAATATTTTTACTATTTTTTAATTATTAAGCAAACACAAATACGGGCAAACACAAATACGGGTATTTGCTAGTACTATATATAAAACAGTTTGCCCTATGAGACTCATCAATGCACAGTGCAAACAATATAACTATCCCGTCCAACCAGTATAGTATAGTATAGTATAGTATAGTATAGTATAGTATAGTATAGTATAGTATAGTATAGTATAGTATAGTATAGTATAGTATAGTATAGTATAGTATAGTATAGTATAGTATAGTATAGTATAGTATAGTATAGTATAGTATAGTATAGTATAGTATAGTATAGTATAGTATAGTATAGTATAGTATAGTATAGTATAGTATAGTATAGTATAGTATAGTATAGTATAGTATAGTATAGTATAGTATAGTATAGTATAGTATAGTATAGTATAGTATAGTATAGTATAGTATAGTATAGTATAGTATAGTATAGTATAGTATAGTTTAGTATAGTATAGTATAGTATAGTATAGTATAGTATAGTATAGTATAGTATAGTATAGTATAGTATAGTATAGTATAGTATAGTATAGTATAGTTTAGTATAGTATAGTATAGTATAGTATAGTATAGTTTAGTATAGTATAGTATAGTATAGTATAGTATAGTATAGTATAGTATAGTATAGTATAGTATATTATAGTATAGTATAGTATAGTATAGTATAGTATAGTATAGTATAGTATAGTATAGTATAGTATAGTATAGTATAGTATAGTATAGTATAGTATAGTATAGTATAGTATAGTATAGTATAGTATAGTATAGTATAGTATAGTATAGTATAGTATAGTATAGTATAGTATAGTATAGTATAGTATAGTATAGTATAGTATAGTATAGTATAGTATAGTATAGTATAGTATAGTATAGTATAGTATAGTATAGTATAGTATAGTATAGTATAGTATAGTATAGTATAGTATAGTATAGTATAGTATAGTATAGTATAGTATAGTAATATAAGCCAGCCACATTAATGTCTTATTGGCGCTGAGGCCAAATATTTAATATGAATTGTTTTTTCACATGTAATGTAAAAAAAATAACTTATATATGCGCTTCTGAGTATGCCCAATCGATTAGTGAAACAAAAATTGGGGATCTTATAACAAATAGTTAACTTTTTAATGTTTATTATCAAAATCACAAAAAAAGAACATAAACTTTTTATAAAATTTTGACTTTGACCTATATTTTTACATTTTAAAACAGCCTATTGGCTGTATCAATAGCTTGGGCTGTAGCGAGTTTTATTACATTTAAAATAAAAAGTTTGATCCGTAATACTTACCGTGCTTTTTCTATAGAAATTTTTGTAAGGATATATTTTTAAAGACTTAATTTGACTAAAATTTGGGTGTCATATAATATATAGTTAAAATATGTTCTAAAATTGATAATTATTTATTTTTAAAACAAAAATTATTTTTAACACAGAAATGTATTATAAGAATTATATTTTAGCACTAATTCAAAGTGCATAAGTCGTTACGTTGCACATGTTGAATGTGGACAAAAAAAGTAATTATTTGAAATTTAAATTTTAATTCAATTTATCAAACTGAACAGGTTACCATAACCGAATAATATTTTTTTTACATGCTGCACATAAAGTACATAACAATTAAATTATTAAAAGATATTAAAACATTGAATTATAAAAAATTATAAAAAGTAGATGATTGATTAGAAGATTCAAAAAAGATTAACGGTTTAAATAATATACAAAAATTTTCAAGTATTTTAATAAAAAAAAAATAAAGAAATAATAATTATTAATTTTCGAACACATTTTAACTATATTTTATATGTCACCCGAAATTTTGTCAAAATTTAGGTTAGAAAATAAGCTACATCCCACGCAATTGATTTTTAACTTTTGGCTGCTTAAAAATACTAAAAAATTTGGTCAAACTAAATTTTTAGAAAATTTTTAAATTTTTTGTTCATGTTTTTAACCATATTTTCCTTTTAGCGCTAAGCGGTACTTTCTTCTATGAAAGCAACGCTTATGTCAAGAAAACCCATGGTCAAAAATCAAAGTAAAGTCTCTTCCAATATTTTTCTTAATATACTTTGATTCTTGATATAAAAAAAAAGGGAAAAATATTTTTTGACCAAATGAAATCGGAATCTGAATAGTTGAATTATCCTTACAATCGAATTAGTTTTAAAACTACACAACAATATATTATGTTGCAAACCTTTTCTCTTGTTTTTACTTGCAACCTAGCTTTGGCTAAAAGGAACTGTAAGGCCTGAAATTCAAAGAAAAAATCGGGACAATAATTGCGCTACTGGACTCGATTGCAACTTAACATTGATTTCAACTCACTAGTGTGTAAAACAAGCCAACTACACAGGTTTATCACATGCTGTGTAAGCAGTTAAGCCTTTGCGGCATTATAAAAGCCACCGCCTGGCTTATGATAACAAAACAAAAATAATTGAACGTAGAAATAGCGCGTAATCTCAATTGTGTGTTGGCTAATTGGATCTTCTGGACGATATCAGCTACCTATAGTAGACGCGCCACAAGCGACTCCGTGGCGGCACACACCATTTCACGAATTCAGGTACTGAGCGTGTCATGCCCATATATAAATATAGACATTTAAATTGTCAATTTTGGCTCGTGTACAGAATAAAAAAGCTAAAGATGAAATATTTGTGATCTGAACTAGAACTGAAAAATGCATATATCTAATTGATAGTGTTAAGTATTTTAAATCGGAAAAGTAATAGAAAATAATAATAACAAAAATGAACAAAAAAAATCCATGGAGTTAAAAAATTTTGTTAAAATTCAAATCACAAATTACAAAAGTTACAGATTCGTCAACTGTAAGAAATTGTCAAAAAATTTATAGAAGATGCAATTTATCATATTTTTCAAAAACTTTTAAAATTGTGAACTTATGATTGTAAAGTAAAATTCACTTTGTGATAGCGTTTTTTTGGAACGAAGTTCCTTTATGCAGATTGCAGGTAGTGCGATTTGGCAAAAAACATCACGTAACTGTGTGATAGCTGTGTGTATGCGTGCGAGTATCGAGCAGCCCAGTGGCGAACGAATGCTTCCGTCTTCGAAGACGTTTTTCAAGACAGCACTCAGTCTTCGAGTACAGATCGCTCCAATCCTATAGCAGTGCTCGAAGACCATTTCGAGTAAATTAGCCAAACAACTTGTAAGACTTTACTTCGCCACGTCTTCGACGACGGATGGGATCCACGTACTTTACAATGTACTTGTTTGCTTAAAACCAGTACACCTTTGCTTGTGTTTGCTCTTTATTTGTGCTTCATAGCGCTCTGCTTGATCTATGTTTCACTCTCCCCAGAGATGCCAGATATGGCGATATCTCGCCAAACTGGCGGTTTAAGCGACCATTTTGGCGAGAAGAATTTTGCTTTGGCGAGTTGACGAAAAATTGGCGGTTTCAACATTTTTTGGCGATATTTTGGCGAGATTCCCTAAAAATTAGATCGAATCCTTTTTTGCGTTATGTAACACTTTTTAAAAAGCAAAAATTTTGCATTTCTCTAACACTTAATTCGACGAGCAACAGTACTACCGACCCATTAAATCACTTTTTACAGCTGATATTGCTTAAACTTGTTTAGCTTGAATGCCAAAAAATTAGAAAGTTTTTTATACGAAAATTTTAATAAAACATTTTTGGCGATTAAGCTATCGACAATTGACGAGAAGTAGTATAAAAAATGGCACTTTTAACATCCCACTCTTTTCACTCTCCCGCATTCCCTCCATGGATGGATCAGTCTTTGAAACCAGATTTTCAGATTTTTAAGTGTAAATATATTTATAAAAATTTTATTTGACAAACATTTCATGCAATTTATTTTGCTCCTGAATTTATGAATATAGGTCAGAAAAATCCGTATTGTTTGTCCGTTGTCTACAAAGACGGCTCGAAGAAAACTTCTTCGAAGTCTACTTTCGCCACTGGGAGGCTACAAACAAGCAGACGAGTGCGTTTTGTGTGTACGTACGAGTGTTGAGATTCAAGCAGACTTGGGTACTGAAAATTAGTAAAGAGGTGAGCACAATTATTACAAATTTCGGTAAAAAAGGGCGTTTTTATACAAAGGGGTGTGTAAAAATAATAAAAACACTGTATATCGAATAAAATTGACACTAGGGCAGTGAAATTTAGGACAGGGGTAGGCACAATTATGAGAAATTACGGTCAAGAAATTAGGCGTTAGTAGACAAAAAGGCGTTACAAAAAAAGAAAACCACTTAATCCTCGAATAATATTGACGCTAGGGTACTAAAATTAAGTACAAGAGTAGGCACAATTATTACAAACTACGGTCAAGTAAATGGCTTTATTCGACAAAGAGGCGTGTCAATATTATAAACAAACGTTACCTTGAAGTACTGACACTAGGGTACTGGAATTAAGTACAGGGGTAGGCACAATTTTGCAAATAACGGTCAAGAAAGTGGGCATTATTTAAAAAAAGGGTGTGGAAAATAATAAAGACACTGTATCTCGAATAATATTGACACAAGGATACTGAAATTTAGTACAGAAGTAGGTGTAATTGTTACAAATTACGATCAAGAAAGTGAGCGTTATTCAACAAAGATGCGTGTCAATATTAGATAGCCGCTGTAACTCGAATAATACTGATACTAGGGTACTAAAATTAAGTATAAGGGTAGGCATAAGATACGGTCAAACAGGAGACGTTCAAATTTACCTTATAATCCCAGGACTGACGGGACTGGAAAAAGTCCGAGATCCCAGTATTGGAAGCCTTAGTATTCATTGAATTATGAAATATGAAATGAATATGAAATCTATACTATTATATAAAAGGCTCCTCACGTATTTGCGAGAAGGCTAAACTTAAAAACTACTGAACTGATTTTAGAAATTCTTTCACTAATATAGCTACATGCTTAACTTAAAATCTTGCATCCGTTATTTTTTTAAAATAACTCTTGAAAGTTACTAAAATTTAAATTCATACAGTATCCAAAAAAACCAAACATAAAAATAATTAAGGCGATTCACAGTTTGAATAAGCTGGTATGCTATTTGTACGATTTGCTATCTGTACGCCAATTTACGAAAGCGTATTTTTCTTTGTTGTTGTTTTGCATACAAACGCAAATACGCAGACACGTGTAAATAAAAGTAGCCCTTGGACGTGATTTTTGTACCTCATATTTTTGTGCTCTGTCTACAGCCGCATAATCATATACATCACTGGGTTGCATAATTGTTTAATACGGCAGTCACATGACAATAACAAATGAACAATAACAAACGCTATAAATATGATTTGTTGAATGAAAGCTTAGACTGTGAATAGCCTTATTGTTTCATTAAATTGTTATGCTGAGGTCAGACGATGCTCGTTTGCTCGGCGAGCAGATAATTTTGTTGTTGCTTCCAATGCGAAACTGTCAAAAATTTTGGAGAATACAACAACAACCATATTGCACGGCCATGTGTTCGCCGAGCAAACGAGCATCGTCTGACCTCAGCATTAGACGCACAAGCAGATTAAAGCTTTATCTATCTTTTTTTCTGCTTTAGTGTTTCTCATTGTTTCTATTGCGGTGTAGGGCAAGGCTCATTTATAAGGTTGTGGCACTTGAGAGCGAGCTCGGTCGAACTGTCAGAATAGATGAAAAGAAGTCAAGAAAATGAATGCATAGAACAAAAAAAAGCACAGTGACAGTTCGAACAAGGCGGAAAAAGAGTGCGATTCTCTCAAGTGCCACAACCTTATAAATGAGCCTTGGTTTCGGATAGCTTTGCGCATTTATACGCTCCCATATTGAGTATGTATTAATGAGCGCTTTAACGAACATACTGAAAGCAACCCAGTGGTAAATGGACACATGACGCAACCAAGTATTTTTTAAAGACAATGTAGCTGCGAGGCCTCCAACACCTGTACACAATTCTGAATTTCATTTTTTCGGGCATGGCCGCTAAACCACTGATGACATTTACCTTACAGAGTAAACTGCTTTTTGCAGAATTCTTATAAGACCTTAGGTAATTTTTTTTTGTGCTCTGATTTATATTGCAAAAATAAATTAATGTGTAGTGGACGGACTGTCGAAATCAACATACCGACAAACGGATAGTGTGGAATACAGGTTAAAGACGGACACGTAAAAATACAGACGAATAGTTAAAAAAAAATATTTTTAAGCTGGAACAAAAACCGGCATGAATTTACAGTAAGGTGGAGCGAAAATTATTTGTTTTTTGCAAATTTTATTTTTTTCGGCCGTGGTAAAAATAAGAATGAATGTAAAACTTATTATAAAGTGTGTGCGCATTAGTGAATAGGTATTGCTAAGAAAGTACTGCTAGATGTGGTGTCTGGAAATCCATTAGTAAAAATCTTTAATCTGAAATTATTGGAACAATGTATAACCCAAAATAACATATTTTTAATCATGATTTTAAAAAATTATAATCTTTTCAAAAACATATTATTCGTCTTAAATAAAACAAAATGAAAATTTTATTTTTAATATGAAGCGAAAAAAGATTCCTGAGGAAATATATATTCGGAATATCGTATATCTTTACTATTATATAAAAACAGACGCACGAAATATTTTGAGGCAGTCAAGCTCGGTAACCGCTAAACCGATTATTTTTTGATAAGTCTTTATATTAGTTCTTTGATTACAATTTGATAATTTTGATGATTTTTTGATTTTTCAATGCCTATGATAATTTCCAGTGTCATAGCTTACTATGTTTTTTGAAAAGTCTATTCTTTAATTATTACAAAATTCACGTGTTCTATTCTTACATTCAACATGTTGTGTACATTCATGTTGTGTAGTGTAGCAGCACTACATAACAGCAAACAGAGGCTTTCTCTCTTTGTCGCGAGAGCTTCTCTCAATATAATACGGCGGCCATGTTGTGTAGTTGCTTTCAGGGAGATTCTTTCTGTCATACAGTGTAGATTAATTTTATAGCACGCTATCATCTAGTGGCCCCAAGATACTCCACCAGATACACCCTGGAACCGCGTCAGCATTTCATCAGGACGGGGGTTTATTTTCGTAAGATTCCTACGTTATCCTTAAGCGAGGAGGTTCGGAACTACTGAAGTTTCTCTCCTTCAATATTTTATTTACGTGCCTTTCACACAAAGTCCATGCATGTTCAGATTTTAACATTTCGTTCAACAGATTCCCTTGAGTTAATGTAACACCTTGCATATCATTTAAAGCTCGTCTCTTCTGCAACCACTTTTCACATTCGAAAAGTATGTGTTTTGCATTTTCTTCTAGCGCTGCGGATGAGTTAATTTGTTATAAATACTATGGTTTGTAATAGCCTTAGTCAGGAAATATCCCATGTTTCCATCTTTCCATCCAGACTTTTATATTGGGGATATGGCTATATGTCCAGCTTCCGTTCGTGTCTTGATTACTTTATCGAATAGTTCTTTAATGCCGGGTGTAGGTTTAATTCCACCAAGCTTTTTCATCACAATTTTGTACGGTTTGCCTCATGGGTCGGAATCTATTTCGTTACATAGCTCTGTCCAGCATCTTTTCTTACTCTCTTTTATGGCTGTTCTTAAGGTTTTACGTGCCGTTTTGTACTCAACCGTCATGGTATCGTGTTGACACTCGACGTGCTACGAGACATTTCGCCTTCAACTCACGTATTTTAGCATTCCACCAGTATACTAGGCGCCTGTTATTTTATTTTTGAGCTCTTGGCATTGCGACATTACACGCTTTTGTGAGTATCTTCGTCAGTGACTCGGCAGCATTTTCTTCATTTATATTTTCTGATTGGTTAACCATATTTTTCTCTTTAGCCCGAGTATTACACTCGAACAATTTGTTGTCATCAAGTTTCCTGACGTTCCATCTTGAGAAATCTACATCTTCTACACTCATATTGAACGTTCATCTATATTAAATGAGATATACTAGTAGTCACTTAATGTGAGATCTTCCAGCACAATCCAATTCAGGTTTTCATTGTAGAGGTTTGTCGTTCCAAAGGTGATGTCGATAATAGTACCACCTGTACCTCTCCGGAAGGTAAGTCTCCGATATTAAATATCTTACGATATTACGAGACCAATACCAGCAATCATTTCACACACTGTAGTACTCTTTTTATCCAGTTTATTGGACTTCCATTCTGTAAATTTACTATTGAAGTCTCCTCCAATGATCACTTTATATTTTGAGGACCTGATAGAAACATCAAGTACGTTAAGGGCTTCTGCAAACAAATTAAAGTCTATATTTGGTGAAAAGTAGCAACTATATACCCTTATTTTGCCCACTGTGACATATACGAAGCCAGCGTTGCTTTTATCAACTTAGCTTATTATTAATCTTCTGTTTCTTACCATGATGGCTGCGCAATGGTTTTTGTCTTCGTACCAAACTTGAGATGGTGGGTTTCTGTACGGTTCGCTTATTAAAAGTATGTCTGCATTAATCTCTGTCGCCTTCTGTATCATCAGGTCTTGTGTTTCTCTACCCCGTCCTAGATTGATCTGCAGAAATTTTGTGATCATTTTCTTGCTTTATTTCTCATGTTGACTGCACACGCTGTACTACCAATATAATTATGAGCATTTATTGAGCCACTTTCATGGCATAGTATGCATCTCGTTTCCGCTTTGTATTCTTTAGCTTTGTGTCCCGGATTACAGCATTTTCTGCATAGATTGCCTCTATCCGTACCTTTACACTGGCTCGAAATATGACCCTGTTCTAGGCACCTGAAACATTTCTTACCTCTAATCTTACTCCTCAGCCTACACATAACCCATCCTACTCTGACTTGCTTCGTACGGAGTAGTGAAGCTGCTAAGTGCTCAGGTAGTTGAACGAGCGCTTGTTTGGTTCCTCCAAACGTTGTTCTAAAATTTAGTATTTTGAACGTTTTGGGTTCTTCTACATTTGTTGCCTTCATAAGAGCATTAACAAGATCATCTTCATCTGTTGACTCATCCAAGTGCGTGATGTCACCTATCTATCTATCTATTCTATTAAAAGCGTTGTGAAACTGCACGGATGTTTGACAATCACGCCAGAACCACTGAACCGATTTATACGATATATGTACCAAACGATTCGTTATTTCAACGAAATCGTGATAGGCTATAAATATTTTTCCTACTTTTCACGTCTACTATATGCTAAAATTGCTATTATTTGGAAGGGTTTTGGTCATACAAGACTAAAATTTGGTAATTTTATTTGTGTGGTTACTTTCGGCAGCTGCTCTAAAAATGAGTTTCCACGCCCCTTTAAACCGCCCAAAAATCAATAAAATGCTATATTTCAAACGGTTTTGGTCACACAATACTACGTTTAAGTTCGACCAAATGACTCATTTGGAATCAGTCATTCAAAAGTGCCTTACGCTGTTTTTTTTTTGCGAAAGTATCTCATTTCGTTTGACAACTGGTTCTTTGTTTTGTTTTTACTGGTTGATATTGATGATGATACGCGTGTATAAAATTATTTGTTGTTATACGTTTTCCTTTGTTTTTAGTGTGTTCGGTGGTTTTTTATACATTCTTCATTGAATGCGTTTGAAATAGTTTTTAATAAGTTTTAAGAACGTATCCAATATTATTCATTTGTTTTGAATGAGTTGTATTATAACTGAGAATTTGTATGGGAAATGAGATGACTTCGTTTCTCATTTAGCTAAATGGGCTGAAATGAGTCATTTGACCCAATGTTAACGAAGTGTAAGACTAAAATTTGGTAATGTAGTTTGTAATATTTGAAAAAAAATTTTTTATAGAAAGTATATTTTAGCTGTATAAAATTGTAAAAAATATAACATTTTGAAAAAATGAAATTTAATACAAAAAATAATAGGGGGTGGTATTCCATGATAGAAACAGTTTATTAAATTTTGTGTCAAAATTAAGCAATTTTTGCAGATTAATGAAATGGGAAAAAAATTGCAACAAAAATAACTTTTAGGCTATTTTTTGAGCACAAATTGAATACTTTAAAGGTTTTGTAAAACAATATTAAACATTGAATTATGAGTAACGGTTAATTTCTTCTCATTCTCTTCAAATTCGCTCATTGACCTTTCAGACAAAAGAAAATTTGTTGAACTTCGATTTAAAAATGGCCGAGATGTTTGCTTGCAAATTCAATACTTGAAATTTCAATAGGTTTTTTCTCCATCTAATTCAAAAGAAAATACTGTAGTTTTCAAGACATCGCAATAATTTAGATGTCATAATAACGGGAACTTTTTCAATATACTAGATATACGTACAAAATATTTTCGAAAAATCTTTCGTTTACCGTTATTTTTTTTTTAATCAACGACTTTTCATAAAAAATGCGTTGTACTGAGAAAATCTATAGTTTTCGAGATATAGTCAAAAGCTTGATGTCGTAATAATGGAAATTTTTCAAAACTTAAGAAGAATATATTCATATTCAGAATCTAAGTTAAAAAATTACGTTTTTGAATTTCAAATTTGAAAAATTTTTAACAATATTTTGTATAATCCTGTTATGCAGGACTTATTAAAAAATCAAAATACAGAAAAAGCCAAGCAACTTTATGTCACCATAACAATTACGATGTAAGGTCGGTAATTCAAATTAAATAAAGTATTTTTCTTTAATATTATTATCAAACAAACAGAAATACTTTTATATTTTGCATTTGAAGATAAAAAAATAGAGTAATTTTAAGATTTAAGATTTTTTCATGGTATTTAATATTTTTATCGCAGGCGAAGCAGCGGGTATTTGCTAATGTATGCATAAAATGTGAAGTACAATGTAAAATAAATACAAAAATTATATTCAAAAGAACAATTCAAAGAATAAAAAAGTGAATTGAATCGTTTTTGAATTAAAAAAGAATAAAACACGAGTTGTTCGTAAATTTAAAATAAATTTAATCGTTTACGGAATAATTTCTAGTTTATTGTTTCATAAACGAAACGTTTTCAAATAAATATTACGTTCTTCAAACGCATCGTTTTCGATTCGTATAAGAGTTAAAATACGATAATTTCCCTCGATAATTATACACAGCCCCGTATCTAGAACCGAAAGTCTGAGCATGCACAAGCATCAATATTTTTTTATCTGCAATCAAAACATTTATAAAAAAAAATTATGTATAAAATCGAAATTTTTTAATTAATTTTACTGGTTTTTATTAAGGTTTAATATTACATATAATATGAATAAGAGATCAGTAGGTAATATCAAAGAAGTTTCACTCTTCGATTTTTGGATTCATCAAATCCTTACAATATTAAGGGGACATGATGATTTCCCAAGCCGTTTTCTCAGTTCAGCGTGAATATAATTACTCAAGTTTTTATTTACATTCAAGAGCTATGTATTTTTGAAGAGTATGTAGGAATTTTTATATAAAAAGTACTCAAGAGATAAAGGAGGCGCTCGCTCCCAAAAGGGTCGAGCGGTGCGTAAAATCTGGCCCCACAGAGTTATTTGAAATAAAAATAATCGAAGTGATTTATTAAATCTATTATTTTCTTTTGAGAATGAACGAAACTATATTGAAAAATACGCAATTTTCGATTTTTGGCGCGGTTTTGAGGTCTTTCAAGGCGCTGAGGCATTTTTATATAATAAAAAAAACTTTATTATTTTACTGTTCAAATTGTTATATTAATTTTAAAAAATTTTATCAAAACAACCACCAAAAATAGTTCTTTCCAATCAGAGAAGAAGACAACGGATTTATTTCAGATAGATTTTACTAAGTTTAAGCACGCAGTCTGGTGCTCCAGCCTGATTTTCAAGGCTTATTTTGTGTAATATAAAACGAAGTTAAAATATAATTATTGAATTTTAAACATTGATTTGAACCATTTTTAATATATAACATTCTTAACGTACTATTTTAATCATGTTTTTATTATTTGTACATATAGCAAAATTATTAGTTTCAAGTAACCGAAAAAGTATTGCTGAACATTTTATTCATTACGGAACGCATTATTTTTAAACAAGGTATTCAAAGACATGGCTGCGAACAAATGCTATATTTTAAAGCTTTTTTCAATGAGCATTTTTGAAAATTATTTCTTAATTGGTTGGAAATCAGTGGCATGGGAAATTTTTTCTTTCAAAGTTAACTTTAAATACAATTTTATGCGACCAAAAAAAAAAAAAAAATTGAGCAATATTTGAATAAATTGTGAAATATTTTTTTGACAGTTATCATCATATGAAAATCAAAAAAATGCTATTTCCAGTTTTTATTATTTTCGAGACAAAATCAACTTTTGCACCGTTTCCGGAAGAAGCAAACAGAAATTTGTTGGAAGTTTTTTGAAAGAAGGATTAATTGTTCTCAAAAATCCTTATATAAAATCAAAAGTAATTTTATATGAGGAAAATAGTATTTTCGATTTTTTTATGATTTTTTTTTATTCGAAATGCCAGCAACAGGCACTTTGAGGATTTTTGAAAAAAAGTGGAGTTTCAACAGCTATTAATTTCTTATCCGATTTTTTATTGTTATAATTTTTTTGCAAGCCATAAGACTATGCTATAGCCATTAATTGCTTAAATTAATAAAATAAAAAGTGTTTCTCTTAGCACTCGTTTGCTGTTTGTTTTTTGTGTAGTGACCTTTTTTGCTTAAAATTGAACGTTGAATTAGAAAAACATGGATATATAGTATGCATAATATTTTGTTAACAAGCTAATTTTTGTAATCAATTATGATCTATTCTTCGATTTTACAATATTTTAATTTACAGATACATAAATAGAATATAGAAATAAATATAGAGTATATAGAATCTATATACTTATTATATAAAATATATTTCATGTACAAATTGTGTTCATTACTTTTTTTTCAATTCAATTTGAGTATTTGTTTTTTTTTTGTGGTGGTTTTTTAATTTACAGATATAGAAATAGAATACAGAAATAAATATAAAGTATATACCTATAAGATAAAATATATTTCATATCGATAAATACAATATATATTTGCGATTTCGCTTATTGAAATAATTTATTTAGCCAAAATGACATTCACTTGTTTCATATTTGCGAAAGTTAAGAAACATCACAAATAGCTAATTTATTTCATTTCAGCTCAGCCAAACAAGAAAAATATCTGAAACACGATCAAAACCATAAAATAGAACATAACAACGTCAAGTAAAGAACAAAACAAATTCTGCATAGACACACAAACATGCCAATAAATAGCAGTACAAATTGTGTTTACTACTTTTTTTCCAATTCAGTCATAAAAATTCAATTGGAGTATTTGTTTTCTTTGGTGGTGGTTTTTTTCTTTTTGTCTGCCTCTGCTGGCAGCACACGCTGGCAACAAATTCTTCGCAACGTATTAATATTCGGATCGTTGGATTTCTGTTAACACAAGCGAAATGTTTCGATGCCTTCTCTCATTTATATATTCTCTCTGCTCGCACTCTACTCATTCTCGTGTATGCTACAGTAACGATGTTCAACAGAGCTGTGGCTCGTTTCTGTAACTCGTGTCGATCGCAGTTTTCGACTGATATTTTCGATTTGACGTCAAGGTGACGTAACTCTCACCTGGACTGTTTATGTAATAAAATGAATCGATTCCCACTACATTTGTGCATTTCGAATCGATAACCTGTCACATGTCTAATTTCATTTCAATAGTATTCACTTAAGAAAGTGTTTCACAGATATTGGAAATTTAATATATTTATGTACAAGATTATTTTGAATTATACTCGTATTTGTTTTTATTATACGATATATCATGGCCTTGTTCATTGTACGAAATCTTTCCCTATGTCTCGATGGTAGAACCCAGTTGCGTAAAAATGCAAAGCAGCGCAAAGTCCGAGTACATTGGGAATGTAGGTGTTTCGTCATCAACATCCATATAAGAAAGCATTTCATTGAAAAGACCTCTAACTGCTACTCTGCTAAATCTAAACAACTCCATAAACCTTGCCTCTGGTATGGCAAATGGATCACTGGAGTCTCTCAAGTTCTGACGCATAATCCGCATCATATTCCTTATGTCATGGCTTTCAGCAAATATAAGAATATAAGCACTTATTTTTTTATTTATTAAGTTTTAAATTCAATTGTAAATTATAATTTTTGCAGTAAATGAAATTAAGTTATTACATTTTTTCAGTTTTCAGGCGCCGAACTGTCATTTATTTCAATTTCAACTATTCCTTGCCGATTCGTGTTCCAGGTCCGTCACATTCCCAATTATTTCTATTTTGAGGTACAGACACACTTGAACTCGTTTAATCGACAATTTTGGATCGAAACAGTGTGACGTCAGAAAAATCGACAAGTTCTCAACTAAGTTACAGAAACGAGCCACTGTGTCGCTATTGTTTCCCATTGGGAAAAAGGATTTTTACATTTGCTTAGTTTTACCTATCTTAACTTATTCGAAAAAAATTTTATTCAGCAAAACTACTCGGAAATACCTTTCCATCGATATAAATTTTATGTGAATATGTTGATGTTAACAAAGTTTCAATGGCACCACAAAATATTTGTTTGCGCTATATTAGGTCTGTTTTCGAAAGCGTTATTTTACAAATTTTTGGAGCTCAAGATAGAAGAATAACATGCACAATGTCACTCTCTATTCTATTATAGATTATAGATTAAAAAGATTATAGCTTTTGTCGTATTACATCTTATAATATTTAAATACAAAGAATTTAAACCGCCTAAATTCAAATCATCATATTTAACTTTTTACGAAAAATCGTAAAAAATATTAACAAATATTGAATACAATATTAAGTTATTAAATTAACGCACAATCGACTAACCCCTCCCCCCCCCTCCACCAATGACTATTCCACGTTTCGTCATAAATTTTTCTATTTCACGTTTCGTCACTGGAGTCTCTCAAGTTCTGACGCATAATCCGATCATATTCCTTATGTCATGGCTTTCAGCAAATATAAGAATATAAGCACTTATTTTTTTATTTATTAAGTTTTAAATTCAATTGTAAATTATAATTTTTGCAGTAAATGAAATTAAGTTATTACATTTTTTCAGTTTTCAGGCGCCGAACTGTCATTTATTTCAATTTCAACTATTCCTTGCCGATTCGTGTTCCAGGTCCGTCACATTCCCAATTATTTCTATTTTGAGGTACAGACACACTTGAACTCGTTTAATCGACAATTTTGGATCGAAACAGTGTGACGTCAGAAAAATCGACAAGTTCTCAACTAAGTTACAGAAACGAGCCACTGTGTCACTATTGTTTCCCATTGGGAAAAAGGATTTTTACATTTGCTTAGTTTTACCTATCTTAACTTATTCGAAAAAAATTTTATTCATCAAAACTACTCGGAAATACCTTTCCATCGGTATAAATTTTATGTGAATATGTTGATGTTAACAAAGTTTCAATGGCACCACAAAATATTTGTTTGCGCTATATTAGGTCTGTTTTCGAAAGCGTTATTTTACAAATTTTTGGAGCTCAAGATAGAAGAATAACATGCACAATGTCACTCTCTATTCTATTATAGATTATAGATTAAAAAGATTATAGCTTTTGTCGTATTACATCTTATAATATTTAAATACAAAGAATTTAAACCGCCTAAATTCAAATCATCATATTTAACTTTTTACGAAAAGTCGTAAAAAATATTAACAAATATTGAATACAATATTAAGTTATTAAATTAACGCACAATCGACTAACCCCTCCCCCCCCCCTCCTCCAATGACTTTTTCACGTTTCGTCATAAATGTTCCCTCCCAATACCACATTTCGTCACTTTAATGTGTGTCATATTATATAGAAAACATCTACATAAGTAACGAATTGGCTTTAATAAGTTTTGTAGCACAAATTAAATAAAATATTGAAACAAGATAATTTTTTTACGTAATGCACGCACGATCGACACCTCCCACACCTCCCACACCTCCCACTTCTCTATATATCGCATTTCGTCATAAATATTCAAACCACTTTTTTAATATTACATTTTGTCATAAATATCCAAAACCGTCTCCACTTTTAAATGCGTATTGCTTAAACACAAACAACATAAGTCACAGATTTGCTTTCGAAAATTTTGTACTGTCCCCAGACAAAATATTCGACAGGAAAATGGCATTATATCAGCATAATTGTGGCAAATGAGCAGAGTTCTGGCAGTATGTTGAAATGTGGTGGCGGCCAGTTTACTTTTTATCAAAAAAGGCTGCCAGAAAATAGCAGCATGAAGGCATGGAAAAGTCAGTAGAAGGCAGTGTGTCGAAATTCGGCATTGTATTGGACGGCAATCGAAATGTTCAAGCAGCTCAAACATTATTGTTTTTTCAGCAGCAGCCTTCTTTCGCACTATAACGGCAGGCATATGAACTCTGTTGAATAAAACCATTATTTTGGCATCGAACTGAAGTATTTTGGAAGGCTTAAAAGTTATGTTTTCTACAGAACAGAATGCCTTCGCCCTATACTAGCAGGCACATGAACTTTTTTAAAAACAAGCATTGTATTGGCATCCAATTGAAATGGTCTAGCAGCTTAAAAATGTTTTGCTTTCTAGACAACAGAATTAGCTCGTCTTATACTGGAAGACTCTTCTCTGTCTAACTCTTAATAGCTCTAAACTGAGCTCTAACTTTTAACTGGCTTTAACTTGAAATTTTTGAAAACCTTTTCACATTTAACATGTGAAGTTGGCAGTTACAATTAATTTTTTGCCGAAAATTTGCAAAAATAAACGTTATTTAAGAATTTATAAAGGTAAAGGTGCTTTACTCGTTTTAAATCGTATTTAGTGAAACACTAAAAATCATATTTGGTGAAACACAAAACGTAAGTAATATCATTTACATGTAATGCAAAATTCAGTTTTTAATACATTGTGGCGAAATTTACTGTATTTCAGAAGATCTTATATACTGGTGTTCAAGGTGATCTTATATACTGGTGTGACTTCATAAGACCGTCGGTTTTGAATAATTTTTAGTGCATTTGCTTATTACTACTAAAAAATCTAGTTAAATGTATAAGTTAAATAGAGTGCTGCTCTGTCAAAATACCACATGAATAATAAATTTCTGGGGTCATTAATAAATCTAATTTCGCATTGATTGCGATACAGTTCGCCATCGTAAATGTCTTCTAGCCTGTCAACATTTTCTTTTTTCTGCTAAAATGGTGAGCACTTGTTTGCGAGAAATAATTGCTTGCAGCTGCGCCCCTATTGAAAAGGAGAGCAGATATCCGAATTAGCCTTTGCTATTATTAGTGACGGAATTTCGGCCGAAACCGAATATTCGGCCATTTTATAATATTCGGCCGAAATCGAAACTGGTTATTAATATGAACATTTAAGTCTTATTAAAAGAAAACAAAAGTACTACTAGTACAAATCAAGTATTATTTGAATATTGAAGTTTATAATAATTAATTGAAGTTTAAATGAGATAAATGAGTAAATGAGATCATTTTTTATTTTATTTTTTAGTACACACTCAAAATAGTATGCACACACTCAAATGTACATTGAAGATTTTTTTAGAACTACAAAGCAAAGTATTTCTGTTTTTCTTAAAGGTTTAGTATTATAAAAATAGAAATATGTATTTCGTTTTCTTTTCCTTTATTCCACACACACAGAATTCGTTCGGAAGTTTAATTATCAATTTTTGACTTAAGTATCTATAAAACTTTAATGGTAATTGCACTAGAGATGATAATATCGAAAATGATAGTATCGAACGCATAACATTAACCAAAATGTTTTGCGTTAGCACGATAAATCAAATTATAGACGAATTCATAATTTTTGTATTGTACAATGCGTTGTAAATATTTTTATTTAACCGAACTTATTTATATATGTGAATTAAATGACTGATGCAAGAAATTTTGGTATAAATCAAGAAAAGCGGCAACTTTCTTTTTTAATATTTTTTTGTTGGATTATACGGATTTTAACCTCCTAAATCCAAATCCAAATTTCAGGCCGCTGGCAATTGGTTAAGAATTTTAGGCCTCCAAAGTTGCAAAATGTGCTACAAATCTTTCTGTTTTTTTTAGTGTTCCGCGTTATGGTTATCAAAAGAAAGGTAATGCGAGTACCTATTCAACGAGTTATGTATCAAACATGAAAACCCATTCATAACTTTTTAAGATATACCTATTATTATATTTACAATTTGTCTGGAAAACTAGTGCTTTCCCTTTTACGAAAGCACGACACTAAAAATGTGTATATCTTTAAAAGTTAGGCATGGATTTTCATATTTGAATAGGTACCTTGTTGAATAGGTACTTAAATTATCTTTCTTATGAAAGAGTGTAGTTTTGTTGAAAAATTTAGAAAAATATCAAGATTTGTAGGCTATTTTTTCCAACTTGGGAGGCCAAGTTGGCATTTATTTTTATGAAATGTTTTTTAAAGACATAAGTGGAGATGGGCATTTTAGGACATAAGGATGGAATCAATCAATTCCAACAAACTGCTTAATGCAGAACCGCTTAGTTTGTGTCGTAAAACGTAAGCTAGAATTGAGGTGAAGACTTCATATGTTGATACCGGAGATCCTAGAACAAATCGATCTTTTTCAGGAATCGGATCTTCACTATCCTCGTCTGATGCACAATTTTTTGATTCTGGGAAGGATGAGTGACCAGCGAATTCATCATCTTAATTAAAAGCTTAAACTGATTATACGGTAACAACATTTCTCTGTCAAATTTCGTTTAAGAAATCTGCTTAATTTTTGCGTGTTGGACTATGTTTTTATAGAAAAATAATTTTAAAACTCACCATTCTTTTCAATAACACTGTTCGCTCACGTAGTCTCTGGTATTGTTAGTGGCATTGCTATTATACCCACAGGAGTGGATTTCTTTCTTTGTTTGGGTTTGCTTATACCTGATATACTAAAGATAAACTTTTAAAAACAAAAACTTAGAAATTTACGATTAAAAAAATCTCACTCAAAATTGTATGTCACAACATCAAAGCCGTTCAAAATTTGGGTGAGTCGAAAAAAATCGACAAACCCAAGGACCAAAAACTGTTAGTTGAACAAAAAAAGCCCAAATATATCAAATAACCTAAAATATAAAAAATATATACAAAACCAATATTTTGCATTCAATGCCATGTTAATGCCCCATCCAATTATATGCCACTACCTGCTTGTATTCTGCTCTGTACATTCCCTGCCAAGTTGCTTCCACTGAACGCCACTTGCATGCTCTCTTTTACATTTTTGAGCCTCTGTTAGCCAGTCTGCTGTTCTGTACAGTGGCAGTCAACTGGCTGGTTTTGGTACAATTCCCGTCCTACCCTGCCAAAATTGGGCCAAAATAATTTCATTTCTATTCCAATAAACAGACTACCTGTCTGCCGTTTTAAGTTCATTTTCCGGCCAAAAATTTTGTCTGGGGTAAGAAACGAAAGAAAAAATTCGGAAAAAGTGAGAGAAAAACCAATAGCAAAATATACAAGTTCTGAAATTTTAAAGATTAAAAATTTCATAAATATTTAGCCGTAACATGTTTATTTGCATTTTATTTTTTAAATTACTCCTAGTTTACACTCGTCAAAACTTGACCTCAATTCTTGGTCATTCCCTTTTAACTTTCCCTTTTAACTTCTCTCTAGTTGCTATCCGCGTTTTTCATCAACAAAGTTAAAACTTAACCGTCAAGTCTTGATGAGTGAATGCCAGGAGAAAGATCGTGCACAGGGTACGGACTCGAAAATTCGGAAATCGCAGTAACTTTATTTATGTGTCCAAAATTTTCGAAAATTAGAGACTAGCAGTGCCTAAGGGTTAATATTTTGGGATTAAAATTTCAGTAAGTGCTTTTGAGATGTCATTGGAGCTATTTTTCAACATGCCTAAAAAAAACCCTACTGAGTATACTTATATAAATAAATATGCTTTTGAAGAAAGATTTATTGTATTGTAGCACTTATTTGCAATAAATGTTGATTTTGACTATTTTCATGGAGTGAAAATGACGACTTTTTAATTTTTTTCATCCCATCCCTGCTTATGAATGCAGAATTGGTATGTATTACTTTTTCTAATAAAGGGTGTTTTTTATAGAGTGATACAAGTTTAAATCATAATAAAGCACAGTAATTTATTTTTAATATCAATGAAATGAGCTTCATTGAATAGACAATTTCATGACATTAATGTTTAAATATGATTTTGGCCATGTAACCGCCACGGCTGGCGCATACAAGGCGCAATCTTGAACACCAATTTTCACAAACTCTTCGAATGTTGATTTCCAGGTGTTCAATTATTTGTGGTTTATCGACGTAGACAAGTGATTTTACATAACCCCAAAGAAAATAATCTAATGGGGTTAAATCACACGATCTTGGGGGCCAATTAATTGGGCCAATTCGTGAAATTATTTTTTCGTCAAAAGTTTCCTTGAGTAAATCAATTGTAGCGCCCGCTGTGTGGCATGTGGCTCCGTCTTGTTGGAACCACATATCAGCAAGATTAATGCCAGCTAACGAAAAAACTTCGAATCATGTTCGTATACCGTTCACCATTGTCAGGAACATTCTGACCATCATCGTTTTTGAAGACATATGGGCCAATGACTCCGCTAGCCCATAAAGCGCACCAAACAGTAATTTTCTGTGGCTGTAATGGTGTTTCGACAGAAGCTTGTGGATTCTCCTCACTCCAAATACGACAATTCTGTTTATTTACGTACCCATTCAACCAAAAATGGGCTTCATCGGAAAGTAAAATTTTCCATGAAAATTTAAAATCAATATCAATTTGTGCTTCAGCACATTCGCCGAATTGGCGGCGCATACGATGGTCATTTGGATTTAATTCCTGCACAAGTTGAATATTGAAAGGTTTTAAGCCAAGATCTTTTCGTAAAATCTTCCATAAAGTGGAAGGACGCAACCCCAGTTGCTGAGAACGGCGACGAATTGATTGATTAGGATCATCTTCAATGCTTTCCTGTACAGCGGCTACAGATTCTTCAGTGCGCACTGTTCGGCGTCTCGCGAGATGCACATTATCAGTAACAGTAAATGTGGTCCGAAAACGATCTATTGTTCTTCGAATTAGTAGCTCTGAAGGACGATTATGTAAGCGATAAAATGGCCGAAGTGCACGATAAGTTTGACGAACAGAACCATTATTTTGATTAAAAATTTCCACAACTTGCACGCGTTGCTCTGTGTTAGTCGATCCATAATGAAATGTCAAAGCATACGCAAAAACAAAAAGCAACTATCAGCTGTTAAATGGGTGGTCAAATAAAGCAGTGATGCCAACTCAAAGTTGTATCACTCTATAAAAAACACCCTTTATGTCACTTTATATTAGTTCGTTGTTATAAATTAAAATTTTTTCATGTTCATCGCAGATGTGAAAATGTCATTGAAAATTCATTTTCTCCATTATCACTTGAATTTATTTTCCGGAAAATTTGGGCGAAGAGAATAACGAGTACGGATAACGTTGTCACCAACAAATAAAGGCCATGGGCATCAATTTTTTTGTTCCAATGGTCACTGACATCAAATAAGCCGTTTTAGCACTCACCCACAAGATCTAAACTTCTACAACTTGAATTAAAAAATTAATCAAATAAAAAGTTTTAAAACCATTGCAGATTACTACGAAGGCCCTAATGTCCCAAGCTTTTAGGATTACGTTCACTTAATTTAAATTCATGAAGTGTTTATAAAATGATATTTGCCGTCCTATTCTAGTTACAATAGTTACCCAGTGTTTTTAATATTTCAATAGGTCAAAACACATAGAAAGCATCCATGCCTCAAGCCTGCATCATGTCTGTGAAGCATGCTTCATTAAAACACATAGCCAAAAATGTTGAAACTAAACAAAAATGTTTAACAAAAAGTCGAGGAAATACATTGAATTTAATTTAAAATAATTTAATTTAATAAAATAAATTGTATGTGTTAATATAGCTTTTTCAAGCAAAGCTAACTGATGCTTATGTCTGTCAAAGCTTTGATGCCTGCAAAAAGTTAAAAGTTGATCAACTTCAGGCATGCCTAACGCTCTCTTCCGTCCTGCATTTCGCAGGACAGTCCTGTTTTTTCGAGCAATGTTCTGCGTCCTGTGTAACGGGCTCAAAATCCTGCTTTTTTATTATTTTGTCCTGTTTTTGTATTTTCTCCCATGCTTTCAATTTAGTCAACTTTGTTTATTATTCATACTATTTTTAGTAATATGTCAAAGTTTTCCCTTAAAACACTTTTACTTTTTTTACGAACTTGTTAAAAGTTTCTGTGCAAATTTTTTCTTAAACTTGTCGAAATGTCGAAGCGAAAATGATTTTAAATAATCAATTTTAAAAGTATTCATTCCTGGAAATAACAAATATTGTTAGTGAGGTGTTCTGATCAAAGTGCAAAGTAGTACCCGGAAAAACTAATTAACGTGCCATTTTTATAAGACTAATTTAGATTCGTTTTTATTTTTGTTATGTTTTTGTTGTATTAAAAATAATTCAATATTTATATAAGATTGAATTTTGTTTTTTTTTTTTTTAAATTACCTAATATTAATTGATATTTGAAGCTCATGCTACAATTCTTATATTAAATAATAAATTTGATAATTTTATCAACGAAAATGCTTATTTTAATTCTTTGAACATACAAGTAATAATAATTTTTCGACTTTAAATTGCGTCCTGCGAAAACATCCTGTTTTATTTTGCGAGACGTCCTGTAAATCCTGTAAAATCTTAAAAATTTTGTCAATTTGTTCTGTTTTTGGTGAAAAAAGAGATGGGAGCGTTAGGCATGCCTTAAGCATCATGCATGCTTTTGATGTAAGTTACTTCATAAGAATATGTAGTATATGCAAACTCAAATGTCAGATGCTTGAAGCATGCATGCCTCCTTTGTATTTTGGCCTTATGTGTTTTTTGTCATTTTTTTATTTCAAATCAAAGATTGAAGCTAAAAAATAATAGATTTTGATAAAAATTGTCACCGGCTTCTCAAATAGCGACAATTTCATTAAAAAATTTTGTGTTTTGAGTTTCAAATTTTATTTTCAAAAGCAAAATTGCAGCAAACACATAGAAAAATTAAAAATACTGGGTAACAATTATTACTTTGCCAGAATAGGGCTGTTGCAATGCCCTCCGCAGTAGAATCTTCTAATCCTAGCAATATTAAAAACATTTGTATACTATAGTATAGAATTACAAATCCAATTATTTTTTTTACAGAAATCTTAGTATACTCCTCTATTAATAAGCTGTAAAGACTATTTCCAATATTGGAAATCAATTGTGTAGAAAAACTTGACAATAGAATATTTTTATAAGCAAAGCTACGTTTTTGACAATTCGCCAAAAAAAGACAAAAAAAAGCTGTTTGCAAAGGGCAAAAAGACTAAAAAAAGTCACTGAGCTAAATCGTTAATTTACAGACTAAGCCGACAAAAACACAGGCTAAATCAAGCCTTGAAAAGGCGACAATGGCCACACTGATTCTGGGATACAGCCATGATGAGCGATTACATTTGGTCCCTTACTACGAAATCTACAAAATCCAAAGAAGGAACCAAAATGTTTTCACATTTTAAAATAACATTCATAAATATATTATTAATTTTTATCATATGTTGAATTGCAATTGCTTCAAAAAAAAAAGGAAGAAGAAATGTTTAAAACCTCAAAATCTGACTTTAGGTCTTTCTTTTAAAACTTCATCGATTTACTATTTATGCATGGATGTGTACCTAAAGATGACTGTTTTATTGTGAAAATTAAGTGAAAAATTTTATTAAAATAAATCTGTGTAATTTCTATTTTTCCCAGTACGATATGTAAATTTTTGATAGCGGTTTTTGCCAAAAAATCGTATTTTTTACTTTCAAATTGCGTTAGTATCTGAACTCGAACCGTTCAATTTAACTAGAGATATGCTTGAAAACACGCTTCAATCGGTCAATTTTAACTAGAGATATGCTTGAAAACGTCGGAACAGCTCAGAAAATAAAAAAAAAAAAACAGATGCGTTGTTGGACACACGAGAGAAGCGAAACTTTTTCGCAGTTTCATAAGTTTGATAATTTAATGGTTTTTATAATAAAAATTCTATAAATTAAAAAATTTCAAATACCATAATGTTATCTAAAAAAAAAATAATATTCCCACCAGTAAATTTTATTACTTTACATTATTATTTAACATTA
This sequence comes from Dichetophora obliterata, assembly GCA_963920525.1. NCBI lineage: Eukaryota > Metazoa > Arthropoda > Insecta > Diptera > Sciomyzidae > Dichetophora > Dichetophora obliterata. The sequence goes on along the minus strand of OY986437.1, from coordinate 176,795,392 downwards.
ATTTTGAATTATTTTTGTAAATGCTTTTAATTACTATTATGGAATTTTATTAATGAAATTAAGAGTATATTTATCTAGCAAATACTGCATCAATAGTTTTCCCTAATCGTGTTGTACAAATATTTGGATCGCTTATCATTCGTAAATTATATTTATCAAGACGGCATTGTTTAAGGTCTAGAATTCTTATGAAATTGATTTTTTTTTATATTTAAAAAGTATAGTCTTTCTGACGTTATTTTCGCTTCTACAGCCGTTTTAGTAGGTATTAAGCCACAGTGTTTCGTCTAAATTTATTCTCTTTATCTCGAAACTACTTTTTTTGGCATGGTGTAGAAAAAACAACAACTATTCAGCCGAATCATCTGAAACTTAAATATGATATGTACAACATTAGTGGCTATCGCTAGAACTTGAATCAAAGTTTTATTTCAGAAACATCGTATATTTTACACTTACTTATATTTTACACAACTGGTAGAAAACAAGCTAGAACTTAATTTTCAAAAGCGCGTCACTCTGTCAATTTTCAATATTTTGTTTTTCTGTCTAGATCCAGCCATAGCAGCACTCATAATGATTAATAATATTTTTGGTTGTTATTTTTTAGATAAATAGAAAACTCAAAATCTAAAACACCGCCCATGCCCTTTTTCTTTGAGAGCGTCTCATTGAGCGCCATTTTGAACATGATTAACAATTTTTTACATTAAAAAAGACTTTTTTTTGCTTAATGAGTCTTCAATATACATTAAAAGTTTAAATATCGTTATTCAATATTTAAAATTGTTAAAAAATCCTAAATATACCTAAAATTTTTGAACGCTAGACCACCGGCTTTGCCTTTAGTGCCTGTGAACATTCATGTCTGAATTCGCAATTAAAATCTAGACCTAAAACAATTGGCTTTTGTTGTTTGAATAGTCAATACACAAAAATTTAATAGGTTATTATGATCTGCTGCAACATAGCTTCACGGATAGTTAATGCACAAACCTTTTAATACTTGTAATCTGTTGCATCATAGCTTCACGCATTCACATGTATGATAGCTAATGCACAATCATTTAATATTTTATTATCATCTACTGCAACATAGCTTCAGTAAATACGTAATATTGAATGAATCACATTTTGTAACAGAGGTTTTTAGATTAGTGATTAGCGTGTAGAACTGTCGATCGAAATGTGCGAGTTCAATTCTCACTGCTTACAAAGAAATATTTTTAGTTTTGTATCTTCTTGTTGTAACAGACGCAAGTAGAAAAACAACAACAATTCGTAGAACAAGGTGTATGGGAAAAAAGTGTAGTTTTTGAGATTTCACTCAAGAAAATCACAAAACGAGGCGTAAAAAGCTTCGCTTCAAAAAACTAAAAAAATTCATATCCCGAAAATGCATCCATAAAAAATTTTTAAGTGTAATTTTTTGTTAATTGGGCCAAAGTCCATAAGAAAATCAAAATGGCTGTTAGCGTGTGTTATTATTAAAATATCCCTTCGATAAAAACTAAGGAAGTTATGTTGTTTTTTGACTGGTATGATAAAAAACTTCGATCAGTTGTTTGTTTTATCAGTATTAAATTAACTTCTTTATTGTATCTAAAGTAAGCTTGCGGATAAAATATAGAATAAGAATTTTTTAATGATTATTCCCAAAGGACTTATAAGAACATTTATAAAAAGTTTTTTGATAATGTTTTTTGTTACGTATTTATATTTATCACATCTAATTTTGTCGCACACATGTACCAGCGGTATATGCGGCACCAGCATGTGTGGATGGGTGTTTGTAAAACTTAGAACCATTTTAGCTTAACTAATAGCAAGTTTTTTAGGACACCTTTAATGGTCACATTCCGTCAGAGCTCCGCCTTGGAATTTAAGCCTAGACAAGCGAAAGACGAAAAGAGATGTAGATAGTGATAACCCGCCTCGACCAACAAGCGAAACATATACCATCACTGCGCATTTGCTAAGATGAATGGAGTGGGACGTGCTTATCATTCGCCACGTGGGGAAATTTTGTAGCTGAAACTTGACAGAACGTGGAGAAACGTTTCATTTTCATATAAAATAAACAGAGAATGAAACGAAACTGTCGATAAAGCAGTAAATGCTTCTTATGCTGTCTTGGTGACGACAGATTAACAGTTTGTTTCTCAGTGGATGCAAGTCCAAATACAGTTTGTATTATTACCTTTTTTAAGTTATTTATAACTAGAGTATGGGTAAGGAATACGAACTCAAAATTTGGCTTCTTTAAGTTGAATATACAGATATATGCGTTGTTATTATAACTTTAATTTGAGTGAATTCCAGATTTGCGGTTAATTTACGGTTTTACAGATACTTGTTCGTTTTGATTATTTATATCAACATTTTTTTAAAATTTTGTAATAACTTTTTATGCATGTCATAAACCGTTTAAAATCTAAGCAAGCAACTTAACATTCTTGTAAAAATGAAGTACCAATTCAAAACGTGACATCTCTCTTACTCAAAAATATGTTATCATATTGTAGAAAATTTGTCCCATCTCAAAATGAAACATTTTTTAAAATCAATTTTTGTAGTTATAATGTCAAAAATCAGACACTTGCAAAAATATTGATTAAAAATTCACTATTCATGCAAATGAAATATTTATGATATTTCTGGTAGAAAATATAATGGCCTACAAATATTCTTAAACATTTTCAGTCTACCTTTACAATTAATTCGTCGTGATGTCTTATCAAAATTTCATAAGGTCCTCCTGAAAAATACTAAATTTTGAGTATTTACAGTCTTGCACGAAATGAGCGATATGCACTTTAAAGCAAATTGCATTAAAGATTAAAAATAAAATGGTCTAAAAATGATTAAATTATGGATACTAAACCAAATGGATGGTTTTAAGAAAGCACAGGGGCATAGCTAGCGGAGTTCATTGAAACTGCAGTTACAAAACAAAACGAGATAATTATTAAAAAAATTATTTATGATAGTTCAATAACAGCTGCGTTTGTTCAACCTTTAATACAATAAGATAAAACTTTTATGAAAAAAACGACTTGGATCAAATTTTGTTTCCTGCTATTTCCAAATACATGTTTGGCAGCTGATATTAAAGATATTTAATTTCAATGTAAAATGTTGTTCTCTAGCCCAGCCCATTGTAGAATAGCTATAAAGAAGGTGCATGGTAGAATTATAATAAGGTAGGTGCAATTCAGAGAGAAAAAAACGAAAGAACAAAACATTGGCAAAAGTATTTATGAGTACCCAGATTTTATAAGTGAAAATGTAAGAATACTAATCAAAAACCTACAAAATTTTATAAAATGAGCTGTGTTTCATGATATAATAAAGAATTATTATTATTTTGGATTTTAATGAAGCAAATAAAAGTTTGCTTTTGATATGGGCGTTTCCACATAAAAGTCTACCGTGACCAAATAATTAAAACTTATTAAAAACATATTATTTGATGATATTATCTAAAAGAAACCTCTTAATTTTATTAATTTAATCAATTTACACATGAATTTATTAACCATGATGATCAAATCGTCTGCCCTGTTTCACAAATGTAGTTTATCGTAAATTTTTCTTAAACTTTTTTGTTTTAGTAAAAATAGAAGATATTGGCTTAAGATAATGAAAAAATGGTTGAGGCAAGGAAAGGACAATATGTTAAATTTGTTTTTTAATTACTAAATTACATAATTACTTAACTAACTAATTACTTAATTACACAATTGAACTACAGTTAAAAATTAAGTAACGTAACACCAGATCAAAAAGCCTAATAAAAAAACCAGAGAAGTTTTTTAAATTTACTTACTTGGAAATTAAACTTATGTTATTTTAAGCACTACTAAAAAGAGTTGTACACAAAAAGTCTTGCCCAATTCAAAAAATTTTTTAAATTTTGTAATCCAAGTCAAAATTCACTTCCGTTTTTTGTAACGTTACGTTAGCACATATTTTTGCTTATATCTTAAAATCCTTAGAGTCGATTGTTGTCATTGTTTTTACTAAATATAGTGCTACTTAATCACTACGCAAATATATAAAATCCTTTTTTAAAATGTTCATTCTTTTTGTTTAATATTTCTTCGCACAAATGGTCCGTAACGCCTGTTTGGAAATTCCCATATGGTTTTCATTCGACTACTAAATTCGATTGTTTAGTAACAAATTTATTTGTGTAGCTATATAAGGCTGCTTTGAACAGTCAAAATTTATTTTGACAAGGGAAATTGCTGCTTGGAAAACTTAAAACCTATTTTTATAGAGCATGAAAACATACCGATATCACGCTACGGAGTGCACACAGCGCCAACCATCGGCAAATCTATAGAGAGGGAACGCTTTCCATATTCAAAATCGAAGGCTAGTAGTATTGACATTATTCCTACGCCTTTGTTATGGTTTTGTTGTTGGTTTGTAGTCGAAGAGCACCTACCTTAAAATAATTCTACCATATAATTCTACCATATAATAATTCTTATTCTTTTCTTATACTTCTTATGTGAAGAAATATATCTCTTGAAAATTTATTTCTATATTTGCACTTAGACTTTTTCTTAGAAAATTTTGGTGACAAAATCAAAGAACATGAGCCGAGATTCCACCAATAAATAAAGACCATTCTGGATTCTCAATGTAAAAAAAATTTAATATAAAAGTAATTTCTAAAAAACAAAAATATTTGAAATAAATAAGTGTTGGGTACTATTAAATAAAAATTAAATACCTTTTTAATTTAGTCATAAATTTATTTAATAGATAACTCATTTCTTCGTTATAGGCGTAGAGAAAAAATTGGAACAAATGGATTACTTTAGTTTCTTAGCTTTTTTGAAATTATTTATTTGCTTGAAAAAAAAAATAAAATTTCTTTGACAGCTTCCCATGTTGCAACTTAACTAATATATGCGTTCCATTCGCTTCAAAATAATCCAAATTATTTTTTTTACATTTAAAGCAAGAACAAAAATAATAATCCTATAACAAATAGGATATACACTAGGGCTTTCAATCCCGTAATCCCAAACCAATTTCTAGTCCTGGAATCCTAGGATTCCACACCCTAAATCCCGGGATATTATTCACAAGAAAATATAAAATTTTTTAGCAGGAATAAATACAACCGCAATGTAAGCGATGTTTCTTTTTTTATTATCGAAATCATCTTGTTCTTTTTTTATTTCCCTATACACTTTGAAATATTATTTCTTAGTTTGTTTTGGTTGTTTTGAATTTTCAAAGTAGCAATGTATACTATAGTTTTATTACTATGAAAATAATTTTTTATTCACATAATATTTTTTACTCACCTCTAACTAATTTATTTGAATAAGAAGTTTATTTTCTTTTAAAAAGTTTTTAAAACATAAAGTTATGTTGTTTGCTTAGTATAATTTATTAATATAGAGTTGCAGGGTTCCCCAAACCTAATGATGGCGCCAAGATGATTTCTCCAGTTCTATCACATTTTCTCATTTTTTACCACAATATTGGAGGATTGTGAACGAAAGCCCGAAATTGTTTATTGCTTTCTTCCTCACTTCAACACGACGTAATAGCACTTATTGAAACGTGGCTCAGCGATAACTATAATAACGCTGAGTTTTTTTATTCTAACCAATACAATGTCTTTAGGAAAGATCGATGAACACTCTTATCCGGGCTAAGTAGAGGAAGTGGAGTCTTAATAGCTGTTCGATCAGTGCTTTCCTGTATGCAAATTGCACTGCCTTTTTCGGAAACGCATCTAAACTTGGACCAGTTAATTGTAAAAATAAATGTTAACTCTTTTCAGGAAATTTTCGTTATACTAAGTTATATACCACCAAATAGTTCTATTGATTTATATAAATTACATATGTGACCCGGTAAGTTAAAAGGGACCTATGCTCAGAAAATAAGTTTTGGAGAAAAACGACTTTGAAGTTAAAAAGTTGATTTTGATGCGCGTGAACGCTTTTATCGCTTGAAACTTGTTACTCGGAGGTTTTCGGGGTCGCTGATTACGAATCTGGTATTAGATTTTGAAAATTCAAAATGGCGGATCCAATATGGTGGATCCAATGTGGCGGATGATTTTGTTATGATATTGGATTTACTTGAAACTTGTTACTCGGGGGTTTTCGGGGTCGCTGATTACGAATCTGGTATTAGGCAAAATTAGTTTTTTCGAATTGTAAAAATAGCATTCTTTTAAGGAGTAGACTTTGATTTAAATGTTTTTGTAATATACAGGAGGAAGAATTTGGAACTTTTGTCAGTTCTATTGTGATTTCGAAGTGTGAAAAAATTGAAAATAGTAGGAAGTTTTGTTTCAAAAGTGAGTGAACTAAATTATTAACTCTTTTACTGCGCGCTACGTTATCTACTCATTTCAAGATCGGGTTTTTATGTTTCGAAATTCTATTTATTGGTAAAATGTGTTCAGAAGATGAGTTTAAAAAAGTGGAAAGACTGTATTTGTGTGAAAATGGAAACAATTCGGAACATGATGTTAGTGCTGTCAGTGATACAGATGATTTCAGTTCAAATACAAATTTTTTAACAGATACTTTGAACATAGAGTGTGAATTATCCCTTCAAGATATACAGGAAGAAGAAGTTGTATGTAAATTTTTTGAAGATCCTTGTTGCAACAAAAGATGTAATTTTTTAATACCACGAGATATGATCATGCAATCAAGAAATAATATGTTAGAGTTAGAGAAAAATCAGCTAGATCTAATAATATTGAGCAAAATTGAAGCCGGTAAACCGACTAGTGCATTGGATAAAGCTTATGAAAGCATTTTGGGAAAAAAAATGATGGACAGCATGGAAATGTTACTTACGCCTATCACAAATTGCCTATCTGTCGTACGTTGTTTCTATTTTTGTACGCCTGTGGAATAAAACGATATAAGGCTTTATTAAATCACTTTAATGATTACGGTGTCGTGGAACGAATTCATGGAAAAACTAATAAAGCCAGTTCTAACCTATTAGCGATGCGACAAGATGAAATATCTAAAATAATAGAATTTATAAAGTCTGTTGCTGATCGTCTGGCTGTTCCATTACCAGGAAGGCTTCCAAAATTTAAGGACTACAGTGTCATGAAATTACCATCCAGTGAAACAAAGTCATCAATCTATCGAATATATATTGCGGCACTCGATGCAGAAGAACGAAAACCAAGTGTTAGAACATTTCAGAACATGTGGAATAAGTACGTACCGTATGTTACTGTGATGAAACCGTCTGACGATCTCTGTGATGTGTGTCGAGGTAAAATAATTTTTTTTTCGTTAAAATTTGTAACTAGATAATAAACGAATTAATTTTTTTTTTACAGGTAACTCATTGGCGATTTCAGAATTGAAAAATTGTACCGATCAAGTACGGGAACAGAAGTTGAACGCATTTGTAGACCATCTCGATAAAGCTAGAAATCAAAGAGCGTATTATAAAGCTTTTTGTGAAGACAGTGATCAAACAGTAAAAGTAATATCTTTTGATTTTGCGCAAACGGTTCACTATCCTGTTAGCCCACAACAGCCTGGAAGCGCTTATTTTAAAGCAAAACGAAAATGTGCAGTATTTGGAATTACAAATGAAAAAGAAAAAGTACAGGTGTGTGGTTTTAAATTGTTATAAAATCTATCAAAAGAATTGCATAGTAAATTTCCAAATTTAAATTGCCAACGTTTTTTCTCTTTTAGTTCAATTATTTGATTGATGAAAAAGATGACATTGGAAAAGGTCCGAATTGCGTCATTACCTGCCTTCATCATTATCTCAACACATTAAATAATATCGGAACTCTGGTGTTATTCAGTGATAATTGCGTACGACAAAATAAGAATAATTCTGTTCTTGGATACCTGATGTGGCGAGTAGCCAAAGGACTACAAAAAAAAAATATCATACAATTTTCTTCTAACTGGGCATACCAAATTCTCACCAGACAGGTACTTTGGTGTATTTAAATCGAAGTATGCTGTAAGTAACATCGACACTCATAGAGATTTGATACAATGTGTAACTGATTCATCTCCTTCCGGTTGTAATATACCTGTTTCTGCAGAAAATATAGTTTGGTACGACTGGGTTAGCTATTTAAAAAAATTTTACAAACCAATGGTTGGAATCACGAAGTTTCATCATTTCGTAATTTCTTCGCAAGCTTTTGAAGCGAAACAGTTTTCAGACAGTGATGAAACAACTAGATTTCAACTCGTGTTACAACCTGTAAATGATTTAATGCCGAACATTATAACTCCACAGGGTTTATCTTTGGAAAGACAGTTGTATCTGTTTAAAAATACTCGGGACTTATTTTCTGACATCAAAAAAGTCGACGATGTAGCACCACAACCAAAAGAAATTTTGTCTCAAAAAAAAATGAAGATGAAAAGTTGGTAGATGTACCAATGAAAAGAAGAAATGCTAATTCAGAATCAAAATTGAAATCGAAGAAAAGAATATGTACGAATAAGAATTAGTTTTAGTTATGTTATTGTTTTTAGTTTAAGTATTTGCAGTTATTGTTTTTGTTTTTTCATTTTTAAAATAAATAGTGAAGTTTTAAATCTGCTGTTCATTTCATTAAAAACATCGAATATTTATTTATTATAATCATACATCTTAAACTTTCAATAGCTATCCCGAAAATTTTGTAAAAAACTAGTCCGCCAAATTGGATCTGCCATTTTGAATTTTAAAAATCCGACTTTAAATTCATAATCAGCGACCACAAAAGCCTTTGAGGAAAGACTTTAAGACAAGTCTGATAAATTAAAAAAAAATCATCCGCCATATTGGATCCGCCATTTTGAATTTTCAAAACCTAATTCCAGATTCGTAATCAGCGACCCCAAAAACCCCTGAGTGACGAGTTTCAAGCAAATTAAATCAATTGCAGGAAAGTTTGTCACATCTGATTCTTTTTTAATTTTTTTTATCAAAAGTGTCTTATTTCTGCCAAAACTAATGCAGCTAGAAAGCTGTGGTTTGTTGCATTAGAAAGTGCGTGTTGTCTATTATAAGAATCACCAAAAAAGTAAAAATCGATTTTTTCGACCCATAGGTCCCTTTTAAGTTACCGGGTCACATATGGATAATTGTATTAGCATATTGAATAATCTCAAATATAATCAGAATGTTGTAGTTATGGGTGATTTTAATCTCCCCAACATAGATTGGATTATGATGAGGATATGCATTATTGGTTACCATATGATGTTACTAATAATAGTGAATGCGAGGTTGTTGATAGGCTGGCAGAGTTTGATCTCCACCAAATTAATGGTATATATAACAACTCCAATCGCTTACTTGATTTAATTTTTGTGGATAGTGAAATCAATGTAAATAGCTTTAGCTCCGCATCTTTACCGCATCTTTAAATTCTATAAATATCTAAAACCTGTAAACGAAAATAGTTAAAATTTTGATTTTGTCAAAGGTGATTACACTCTAACGAAAATTCACTAGAATTAACTACAATAACTGCTGGCAACTGATTGCCTACATTTATTGTCGTTAAATCCCATAGAGCAAAATTATAAATATTTATCGTTAAAAATGCGTGAATCCTCTCACCTACAATTATTTCTTTCGCTCTCTTGAAAAAACTCGCTTCTAAAATTATTTCTTCCAATCTTATCTGCGATTATAAAAAAGGTAGAAATGCGTGAAGTCGCTCAAGTAAGTATTGAACATGGCAACAACAACAACTCTGTATAGAGTCAATAACTCAGCAGAAGGCGCTACTCTTTCCTACTTCAGTAGGCTTGAGTAATTAAGCTGTGACCAATCTACTGTTTAAGTTGTATATAACTTGACACTTGTTCGAACAAACTCTTTGAAATCATATGACGTTAAAGCAGAGGTGTTTATTTAAGGACAGGCGTAAAATACCGCTGCTGGAGCGTTTTTAGGACTATCTGAGTGACAGCACGCTGAAATAGTGTAAAAACTAGGGAAAATATACATATTTTATAACTCTCTGAGCGAAAACACGCTGAAATAGCGTGAAAAGAAGAAAATATACATATATTAGAGTTCTCTGAGCGAAAACATGCTGGAATAGCGTGAAAAGTAGAGAATACATATATTTTAAGGCTCTCTGAGTGAAAACACGCTAAAATAGCGTGAAAAGTAGTATATATATATATTTTGGAAAAAGACGCTGATTTTCAGACAAAATTGAAAAAACCCGCTGCATAGCGTGGTTTTTTTACAAAATCGCCAATAATTGTCGTGAAATTTCACAACATTTATTGTAGAGATTTTTCAATCAGTTTTTAGAGTGTATACCAATATTTCGCTTTTCTTAAGAAATGCTAATCAGTTTTAAACAATGATAACCTAGTAACAAATTACAATATTTTTTCAAACAATCTTAAAGAAGCTATAAACTTTAACACTCCTAGAGCTTCTTTAAAAAATTTATCAAAACAAATATGATTCAATAAAGAGCTAATTAATTTAAATAATAAAAAATGAAGTATATAAACTTTACAGAAAATCAAATAATAATCAAATTCTATTTAATAATTATCGCTTTCTTCAAAGGAAATATGTTCAACTGAACAAATTTTTATATAAAAATTATATTTTCCAGATAGAATGTCAACTGAAGACCAATAGTAAAAGTTTTTGGCATTTTATTAATAGCAAAAAGAAGTCTACGGGTATTCCTAATACTATTCAATACATGGGCAAGACAATATCTGACCCTCTATCAATTTGCAATATTTTCGCGATATTCTTTCGATCAGTATATGTTTCTTCAAAGAACATCACATGTACAAATACCTACACAGACTCATCCTGTTGTTTACTTAATATAGGTGACCTAGAACTTAGCTCAATATAAGTTTGGGAAGGGTTAAAGCAATTAAACCTTGATAAACAACCCGGGTGGGATGGTTTTCTACCCATTCTATTAAAAAGTTGCGCAGACGCGTTATGTTAATGACAAGTTGCCATTAATGACAGTTTTTAATCAATCCTTAAGAAAAGGCGAATTTCTAACGGATTGGAAAATTACTTACATTACACCGATCCATAAATCCGGTTCTAAAAACGAGGTCTCTAATTATCGCCCAATATGTAATATATCCACGATCCCTTAACTTTTTAAAAATTAGTATATAACAGACTCACTTTTTTAATAAAAGAGGTTATCAGCACAGTTTTATCACGGGAAGGTCAACGACTTCAAATTTGGCAATATTTTCTGAATATATTTTTAATTGTTTTGAAGAAGGACATCAATGTGATGTTATATTTACAGATTTTTCAAAAGCCTTTGATAGAGTTCATCATGACTTACTCATAGAAAAACTCGAATTAATTGGCTTTCACTCTAACTTTTTAAAATGGTTCGGGTCTTACCTTACAGGGCGGACACAATTTGTTCGTATTAACAATATACTGTCAGATGCTATAGTTTTCATAAACAGAAACACTAAAGACCTTTGTGATTTTCTCTAAAATCGTTATTTTTTGCATTTGTAAGATCTATCTTAGAATACTGCTGCATAATCTGGGACCCTTTCTATAGATGCACTTCTAATAGAATCGAAAGAATTCAGCGACGCTTTACGAGAATTGCAATTAGTCGCTTAAATTGGAATATCGAAATGCTTATTCTTAATATTCTATCATTGGAAAATCGCCGGAAATATTTTGCCATTATTTTCGTACGGGATTAAATATCCTTTGAAATAAACTGTTCCACTTTGCTTTTTCAATTATGCTTTCACGTACCTTCACGTGATCTGAGATCTCAAAGATTATTTCATGAGCCATTTCATAGAGTAAACTACAATATGAACGAACCAATCACTTAAGACTGGCAAATTCAGTATATCGAGATATAGATTTTAATCTAGGTTTAAGTAGGAGTGTCTTTAAGAATTCTCTGCTTTTATATTTTAATGGTGTATGTAATAATTCCAGTAACTTAACGTAACCTGTATCAAATTGTTATAATATACTGTATTTTCAATTTTTAAGTAGTCATTAAGAGAATAAATCTCTGTTTGATGAATAATAATAATAAATAAATAATAATTTATTTACGTTTATATTTTTAAGTTTATAATAAAGTGAAATATTATTTAATATTTTTTTGAACGCTTAACTTTAAAAATTATATAACGTTTTTAATTAATACATTAATTAATAATTATTAATAAATAATAAATAATTCAAATATTTAAAAATTTATCAAATATCTTCAATTAAGGACCGTACAGGTCATGATTTTTATAAAAAAATCATCATACCTTACTTACTTACTTAGTTGGCGCTACAACCGTATGTCGGTCTTGGCCTCATCTAAGAATTTGCGCCAGCCATTTCTGTCTTTCGCTTGCTGGCGCCAGTTGGAAATTCCAAGCTTCGTCAGGTTGTCCTCTACTTGGTCTTTCCAACGAAGTTCTTCACAACCTCGAAGGAAGTATTGTCAACTGTAACGTGGGTTCTAAGACGATGGGACTGTTTGTTTGTTTACACTAAGTATTTCGTCTTATCTGCATTCACTGACAGACCCTTTCGACTTGTCTCTCTTTCTAATCTGGAAAATGCTGCACTGACTTCGCGCGTATTATGGCCAATGATATCTATGTCATCAGCATACGCAAGCAGCATAACACTCTTGTAGAATATTGTGCCACTACGTCTCAGATCAGCAGCTCGGATGATCTTTTCCATCATTAGATTGAAAAAGTCGCACGATAAGGAATCACCTTGTCTGAAACCTCGTTTGGTAATAAATGGTGGGGAGAGGTCCTTCCCGATTTTAACTGCGCTGCTGGTTTTGCTCAGTGTCATCCTGCAAAGTCGTATTAGTTTCGCAGGAATACCAAATTCAGACATGGTGGAGTACAGGTTCTTCCTTATTGGGCTGTCGAAGGCGGCTTTGTAGTCGACAAAAAGATGGTGGGTGTCGACTTGTTTTTCTTGAGTCTTCTCAAAGATTTGTCGTAGCGTGAAAATCTGGTCGATGGTGGACTTTCCAGGTCTGAAGCCACACTGATAAGGTCCGATCAGTTTGTTTACAATGGGCTGCAATCTTTCACATAAAACGCTCGACAGGACCTTATATGCGATATTAAGAAGGCTTATCCCACGGTCATTGGCACAGATAGTGGGATCGCCTTTCTTGTGGATCGGGCAGAGCACACTGATATTCCAATCGTTCGGAATGCATTCTTCTGACCATATTCTGCATAGAAGCTCGTGAATGCATTTAAGTAGAGCTTCGCCTCCATTCTTAAACAGCTCAGCAGGTAAGCCATCAGCTTTGTTATTTTTAAGTCGAGCTATAGCTGTCAGAACTTCATCATACTACTATGGCAGCGGAACCTCAACGCTGTCATCCAAAATTGGGGTTTCCGGAATATCATCTCTATTGGCGGGATTGTGGTCAGCGTCGCCATTTAGAAGCTTAGAGAAGTGTTCCCTCCATAACGTCAGTGTACTCTGGACATCTGTCACTAGATTCCCGTTTTCATCCTTGCAGGAAGAGGCCCCGGTTTTAAAACCATCGGCAAGGCGTCTTATTTTTTCGAAAAATTTTTGGGCCTCATTCCTGTCACCATATATCTCAATCTTCTCCTGCTCGCGCTTTTCTGCCTCTCTTTTTTTCCGCCAGAAAATATGTCTCTCTTCCCTCCTCTTTTCTTTGTATCGCTCCTTAGCAGCGCGCGTTACAACCGACTCCAGGGTGGCTTTGTAGGCGGCGTCTTTCTCTGCAGTGGCGTCGCGACACTCCTGGTCGTACCACTGGTTTCGGCGAGGGCGTTGGTAGCCAATCACCTCTTCAGCAGCCGCACGCATGGAGTTGGAAATGTGTGTCCACTGCGCGCATATATCATCGATTGGAGGAGTGCTTTGAAGCAGGAGTGAGAGTCGAGTGGCGAAAGCATCGGCTGTCTGTTTCGATTGCAGCTTGTCGACGTCTAGCTTTCTCTGTGTAGGGTTACGTGTATTCTTAGCTGCGCACAGACGTGTACGAATCTTTGATGCAACAAGATAGTGATCCAAGTCAATGTTTGCACCACGGATCGTGCGTACATCCAATACACTGGAAGAGTGCCTTCCGTCGATCAAAACGTGATCAATTTGATTTTTTGTTTTTTGATCAGGGGACATCCAGGTGGCTTTATGAATATTGAGATGCTTGAATCTAGTGTTACTTACGACCATGTTTCGTGCTGCGGCGAAGTCAATCAGCCTCATTCCGTTATCGGAGGTGTTGTGGAGGCTGAACTTTCCGACTGTTGGACCAAAAATATTTTCCTTGCCCACCTTAGCGTTGAAGTCACCAAGCACGATTTTTACGTCGTGGCGGGGGCAGTGCTCGTAAGCATTTTCAAGGCGCTCGTAGAAAATTTAATTGATCTCATCGTCCTTGTCTTCTGTCGGAGCGTGCGCACATATTAGGCTTATGTTGAAAAATTTAACCTTGATGCGGATTATGGCAAGTCGTTCATTCACAGGTGTGAATCGCAGGACGTGGGGCCGTAGTCTCTTGCCAACTACAAATCCGCATCGAAACTCGTGCTTCTCCGCATGGCCGCTGTAGTAGATATCACAGGGTGCATGCCGAATGCAACCCTGTCCCTTCCATCGCATTTCTTGGATAGCAGTGATATCAGCTTTGTATTTTTCCAAGACATCAGTCAGTTGGATAGAGGCACCTTCCCAATTAACGGTTCGGACATTCCAGGTGCATATCCGTAAATCATTATCAGTTTTTCGTTTGCGGTAGTCGTCATCAGATTTGGGGATCATTTTTCTTCTTTTCTTATATGTTTTCATTGAAATTGGTTTTTTACGGGTGGGCTTCAAACCTGACGCACAACCTATTTTAAGCCTAGGGAGGCCCGCCGCTCAGATTAGTCGCCAAACTAACGGTTGTCAGTTTTGACGTTGCCTAGGAAACACCACGTGGAGGTTTGAGTCGACTTGAGGCGATTTCACAAAGATTATGCTGGCCTCGCCAGGTTGAGACAGTCAGACATGTTACATTGTTCCATCGCCCCCAATACCATAATCGTTATTTTCTTATATTATTTTTTGTTCGATCTGGTTTTATCACACCCAAAAAAAAAGCTTCGTAATATGTACAAAACAATTATTAAATTCTACAAAGCTGTTTGTTCTTTTCAGCCTACGAACGACTTTGTGAATAATGCAAATGACCGTTTGTACATTGTACAAAGAAATATTTGTATATTTTACAAACGCATTCGTTTCATCTACAAAGATACGAACAAATATACGAACGCTGCTGCCACCTCTTTGTATATTATCAAACAATGTTTGTTCAGTTCACAAATTTATACATTATAGATTTTTACAAACTAGCGTTTGTAGAATGTACAAAGTTACGAATTCAAAAATTTTTTTTCATTCGGCCAACACTATAAACGTTTGTACTATGTACAAAATATTTGTACATTCTGTTTGTATTTCTACAAAGATTTTATTCGTAATTTAATCCCAAATATTTTTTGTGTGCAGGTGATGTAAATTTTTTCAATCATAAAATTTACAAGTGTTTCCCCTAAAATTACAAAATAGGGTTTCAGATTTCGACTTTATCTTTCAACTATTGTTGAATTTATTTCCTTTAAATTTGTCTTTGTATATTGCAACTGTTTTGTAACCATTGTCTGCATTAGCAATTATAATTTCTTCTTGGTATTGTCTTATAAGCTTTTGAGTTTTTTATATTTGAATATTTGAACTATAAATAACGAATACGTTTGGATTTCTTTTTTAACCCTTTCAGACCTGACGCTAAGCTACTGAAAATTTTTTTATAATTTTTTGGAGTAAATGGTCTTTACATGATATGAAAACATATTCAATGCCTAAATTTTGATATTTTCATATCCTTCAATTATTTTCAAGAAACGAAAGTTTGTACTGAAATTATTTTTTTTGCATTAAATGTTGTCAAATCATTTGAGATTTTAAAATATGTTATTTTTTAGTTAAAACGTGTCAAGTTCACTAAAATTGCGCTGTTAATATTTAAGTATATGAAAAAACAACTTACTTCTACGATTCATTTTTTAAAAAAATTAAATGTGACACAGGAATTTCGTGAAAATTTAAGAAATGGCAAATCTAACAGCTAAACAATATGAAAGGCAAACATAAACAATAACCTGTGCAGTCGATACATGTAAAATTGATGAACATTCGTGAAATAGAAGTAAAGATATTGAGACTAAAAGTTACCCACACAACCGATGCATCACGGTCTGAAAGGGTTAAAAATCAAAAAGAAAAATAATATGAAATTCTTTTTGCCAAAACGCATAAATTAAGAGAACAAATTTTGTATTAATGCCATTATTTTAAAACTTTGGCATTTCGGGATCCCGAAAAATCCCGGGATCACGATTTTCCAATCCCGAAATCACGGGATTTGCCAAAACACTTCGGGATTGAAAGCCCTAATATACACCCCTTTCAGTCAGCCCTTTTGGCATCCCTCTTAAAAAAATGGAATAATTGAAGAAAATGGCCAAAATAAGTTCATAGCTATTATTACCCCTGAGAAGATTCTTAGAAGAGTCAAATGTATAAAATTATCCTATTATGTTTTCATCTTGAACATTTATTTTAAACACCTATTAGTTTCTCTCAGGGTTTAACATTTTTTGGAAAGCAAATTTAATTTATTTATTAACGCTCATATTTCAGAATTTGTTTCTTCTCATTTATACAACAGTGCCTTTTGAATGCTATATGATTTGTTCTCCTTAATTTATAATAAATACTACGCAACTTACAACAGCGTTCGTTTTTCATGGTATGAAAATATATATTAATTAATTGCTTTTGATTGGTAAGAGATTTATTACTTATCTAGCTGAAACCCGGCGCGTTGCTGCCACGCCCCCTTTACCAAACTTCCATAAAATCTTATCAGTGAACCTGCGAAATTTTTCACCTAACCAGTGAAATATTATCAGTAAATTGAGTTCGAATACTTAATTCCTAGGCTGTGCGGCCTATAACTCCAGAGCTTTTCGATATCGCAAATTTGGATTGCATGGCAAGTGCCACGCCCCCTGAACGGCGTGTGTAAATTGTGGTGGAATACCGAACTCCATAGCTATGCGAACTATAACTCAAAAGCTATTCGATGTCGCAAATTATAGGAGGTTGCCACGTCCCCTTTCACTACGCCTATAAAATGTTATCAGTAAAACGACATGTGTAAATTGTGCTCGAATACCGAATTCAATGGCTGTGCGAACTATAACTCAAAAGCTATTCGATATCTCAAATTTGGGTTGTATGGGAGGTGCCACGCCCCTTTTCCAACGCCCATAATATGTTATCATTAAAAGGACATGTGTAAATTGTGTTCAAATACCGAATTCCGAGGCTGTGCGGTCTATACCTCTAAATCTATTCGATATATCAAATTTGGGTTGTATGGGAATTGCCACGCCCCTTTTCTCAACGCCCATAAAATATTGTCAATTTCCGAAACAAAATACATATTGGAAATATTAATTTTCACAAAAAAAATTAAAGTATATGCCCATGATTATCAATGATAGAAACTGTCTTTTGAATTTTGGTTCAAAACGAAACAATTTTTGCAGAAAAATTATATTTCATATAAAAAATTGAAAACTAAAAAAAAATTTAAACAAAAGCTACTTTTGACCTATTTTTTGAGGAAACTTTTTAGAGGTTTCTTGAAAATAATATATAACATAGAATTGGTAAGGTTACGGTAAATATTTTTAAGTAGTGTTTTGATTGAACTTTGTTCAAAGAAAATTTGAGAGAAATCTATTGCAAAATGACGGGGATATTTGCTTCCAAAATCAAAACTTGAAATTTCCATCGTTTTTGTCTTATTCTGGAGCGTTGGCATTTCCTTAAGAAAATCTTAAGTTTTCAATTAGGTCTGTTTCCGTACTCGCTTCAAGTAACTTGAAGTTACTTGAAAGCGTTTCTTTACACATTTCTCAAGTTCGAGAGACTTTACTTGAACTTTACTTGAAAAATTTCTTCGAGCACGAATTTCAAGCTACAAACGGCTGAATGTCAAATAATAAGATCAATATTTTTGATTGTTTTGTGAAATAAAAATGATTCCTATAATTAAATGCAAATACAATTGTTTAATACATTTTTCACAAAGTGTTTTTTATACAAATAAACTAATAATTTCAAGCAACAATAAATTTTTTTCTGTTGCAAAAAGGTGTGAACAGCTTGAAACTTGCTTGAAGGCGTTTCCGTACTTTTTGATAAATATTCTCATTTTGATAGATAATCAAGTTACTCTCTATTACTTGAACTTTACTCGAACTTTACTTGAAGTTAGTACGGAAACAGACCTACTATCTGTAAAAAGTTACTATCAAAAAAGCTTTCGTATACCGGTTATTTTCTTCATCAACAATTTTTCATACAAAAATACTTTCTACTGAAAAAATCTTAAGTTTTTCAGTTTTTAAGTTTTGCATTTCCACCAAAAGGTCTATCGCGACTGAAAAATTAAATGTTACTGAAAATTTTTTTAAACCTTCATAACAGAGAAAAAATTTTAAATTTATATTGTGAGAGTACTGAGAGCTGATCTCAAATTGAATTTTGAAAAAATGGTAACAAACATGATGAATGGCAACAAAAGTAGAAAAATGGTGACAAAAGTTGAAAAATTTAACAAAAGTAGGAATTTCAAAAGTATAATAAATACGACCTAAAGATTTTAGATCAATAATCCTAAACACGTACCAAAACCGTAAAACACCTTGTATCTTGAAAGTTTTACAATATGGGAGGAAATTCCATAAAGTTTTATACTCGCCTTATCAGGAGGAACCACCACCAGAAGGAATTAATGCTATATCTGTTGCACCTTGTATGTAATCCATGCAGCTTTAAATATAAAAATATAGGTGTCTTATTTATTTTCGCATGACCGTATGGACTACCTATTTATTTAGGGGTATTTTTGCGAAATTTGAATAATAAGTATATTTACTTTAGGTTTTAAGTTTTTTAAGAAATCATCCCAGCTACCACGCATTGCTTATTCGTTGCTTTCGATGCGTTTATGTTGCGAGAATTTCAATAAACTCCATGTTACTCTCTTTTTTCTCTTTCTCTTCATGCTCAGCTAGCACAGCGCAAAAATAAAACTGATGAGCCTCGAGCAAGGCGAAAAGTGAGATACATATAAATGCAGAGCGATCCACAGTGTAACGAGCCCATATAGCGAGTTGCCAAAAGTAAAAGGAGTTGCTCAAGAATCACGAAATTTTGTGAAAATCAGTTTTATGGTAGAGTGATTATTCTCACAAAATTGCGAATTGAATGAATGCCGCGCCCACCTCCCATATAACCGAAATCGGTAATCTGGAATAGTTCCTCAAAAAATTATCCCAGATCAGTGAAGTTTGGAGCACATAGTTTTTTGCAGCTCTAAAGAGTTAATTTGAAAATGAACTAAATCGGCTGACTAACACGCCAACCTCCCATATAACCGAAGTCAGTAAGTAATCTGGTATAAATACTCAAAATATGATCCCAGATCTGTAAAATATGCTATACATTGTTTTTTTTGTAATTACAAATAGTGCGAAAATAAGGGCATCCAATCCCGGGATCCCGGACTTTTTTTTGTCCCGACAGTCCAGGGGATCATCCTATGAGCGATCTGGGAGTGCTCCTTATTGATCCAAGCTAGGTTATTTTGTTTTCTCTTTTAACATTGCATGTCCTAGGAAGGGTAGCGCTCCCTTTAACATCCCAGAGAAACTCAAAAGGAGCGATCAATAACTGATCCAAATGGATCAGCAAAGGAACATTTAAAATATGTTTTTTTTTTTTTTTTACAAGATCAAAGAACCAACATGAACCTTATACAAACAAGGTTTGGTCTTTGACGTGAAAGGAAAGGGATAGATTAGCTAGAGGAATTGATTGGAACCATACGTGAATTATTGATTAGACGAATTAGACGTGAAAGACAATGCATTCAATTGCTTTTAACCGACACTAGTCTGTGTTATGCCTTAACCTTGGCAAGCATTTTCAGCCCTTAGTTGTTCCTGTCCTTTAATTCCACATTTTCCCACAGTTTAGTTGTGGATTTTTAGTTTTCCATAATTCTTAAATGTAGGAAAGAACAAAAAAAGTGAAAAGAACCATGCTCGAACCCGGAGTCGAACCAGGGACCTCTGGATTGTTAGTCTAGCGCACTCTCCACTAGACTACAATGGCCGATTTTTCACAGCAAATAATTATCGAGTTTGTTACAAAGCATGCCTCACTTTATGTGCTTTTTTTCATTGATTGCTCGCCTATTGATTTTTTAAAACTCTAAAGGAGCACAAGATCACAACTGCTCACTTTTTGATAGAATAAGACAGCAAAAGAGCGCTCTGTTGTTGCTCCTCATAGGAGCGATAGCATGTTTTTTTAATGGGAAAAGAGTCGTTTTTCACTCTTCTCCGCGATGGTGACAGTCGAAAGTACGCTCATTTTCTGGTCAGAAAAGAATCTTTGTTCGGGAGAAAATGGTACCCTATGCGCGACTCTTCTTGACGAGTCTTTTTCGAGTCGTTTTTTGATCCCAAAAATACCAAAAAAATTAAAAAAAAACAACTCATTTTCGAGTCAAACAAGCAGCTGGTTTTTGATCAACTGTGAGGAGCAAAATATGATTCCGCACACGACATCTATATTGTTTTTGTAGATTACCAAGCGGACTCGAAAAAGACTCGCTTAGGTGGTTCGCTACAAAACAATCTTCCAAATGCTGGGTAGGTTGCCTGCAGTTCAGAAGCAGTTTTGCAACTGTTATTGTTATGTATATTATTTCACTAAAATCACAGTAGTGTGAATGGCTCAGTTGGCTGAGGCTTTAGCTTTTATACTTTTTTTTTTGAATCATAAGTAGTGAGTTCAAATCCTACCAGAGACATAATTTTTGAAGTGAAAACTTCTTTAGGCGCGTTGAACGATTTTGATAGAGGGTAAATCTTTGGTTTGCGTCATTGTCTTTTTCTGAGTAACTCTCGTCATCAATACAGACAGCAAAGATAACAAGATAGGAAACTTAGAAAACATAAGCAAGCAACCATCAATAAGTTCCTATGCTGACGCATTGTTCTTTCCCCTCCCTTTGCTCCGTTGCGAAACATTAGCTGTATTCCCGTGGCACTAGATCAGATCAAATCTCAGTAAAACAACGTTAGTTCAACTTTATATCAATTTGTCATCACAGTCTTGAAACAGCTGTTTTAAGAACAATAACAAAAGAAAACAACGCCCATTGAGTGGTGAAACGTCAAAATAGGAAAATGAATAGTTATTTAGATTTGCCAACTATGTTCGTTTTGATAAAAAATGCTTGAAACTTGGCAGCATTTTAAGATCAGAAATAGAGCTAGAAATCGATCTGGTTTTAATTTTTGTTTTTTTTTTGTGAATAAAATAGAGCCGCGCTCTAGATCAACGACCACGGGAATGCAGCTATTGAATGTTACTGTTTTTTCAGTGTATATGTAGAGCTAGCTGTACGCTAAAATAAAATAAATTTAAAATTTTTGATAATAGGTGTGTTTCCGTAATCTACACTGTGTAAGATTTGTGTAACTTCTGGTAAGCTCGCACTGACAGAGTAAAAATTAAATTTGAGAATATTGGCAAAAGTACGGAAACAACTTCTAGCAAGTTTCGAGCACAAAACAGCTGATTCTGACAGCAGACGAGTCAAACGTAAATAGCGCCAATTGAAATTTTCGTAATTTTATTTGTGAAGTAAATTTTTTTAAGCTATAAAATCGTGCCAAACGTAAAAAATGCCAATTAAAAAATTATCAATTTGATTGTGAAGTAAAGTTGTTTTAAGCCATTGTATAATTATTTACTTATCCCATGGTTTTAAGTTATAAAATTCCTTTAAATAATTTATTTATAGTTAAAAATGGAAGGCCAAAAGAAACTGCAATTTATAAATTTATTTTTAGCAGCACAATTCGTGAATATTTGTAAAAAACATAAACAAACATTTGACATTTGCTTATTCTTCTTGATGCTTGTTCTTCTTGATGCTGGCTCTTAATTTACTCGAAGTCTTGAGTTCTAACACGCTCTGCGCACATTCTGTGCACGAGAGAGCGATTTTATGCTCGTTTTTCTTCTCCCATTTCTTACAAAAAAAATACGGAAACAGAAAATAGTGACTCAAAAGTCACACCGAGTGAGTACGAAAATAGACCTATTTGCTTTTTGTTTGACTGGCCGTGAAGTCTCTTTTAATGCCTCCACTTGAGATGTTGCTACCAGACAAACAAAAAACATAGCAAGCAAAGTGCTGTGTCTTTTCCGCCGCCAATTCGGTTCATCCCCTTTAATGTTGTGGAAACGATGTAATACTGCTCTTCTCTGTTCATCGTTGTAGTAGATTTGCTTGGTAATTGTTGTTGTAAATGTATTTTAGTTCAGTTACAGATCTACATATACATTGACAGAAAAACAATAAAAATCCTTCATGATATCTTTATGAAGGAACGATTTGTCAGCAGATAAACTTATTGATGGTTGCTTGCTGCCATAGTAGAATTAGACAAGGTAGTCTAAGGGCTGAATGTGTTCTCTTTCTTAGTCACCATAACTGTCAATCCATCCATTTTGACATATTTGCCAATTCTTGCTTTCATATTGCATTCTCATTGGTTGCAAATTTTGTATGAAATGTCAACTTCGTTTTGACAGTTTCGGTCGCCGGCTCTCCGTCCTAACACTACCTTGTTTAATTTTTCCATGCTTGCTGCATTTGCTGAGCGCCTGGTAGCCAATATCCAAGAACGTGTATTTGAGTTTCATGACCAACATCAAGGTTCATTTATAAAGTTGTGGCACTTGAGAGAAATTCACTCTTTTTCCCGCCTTTGCTTGAACTGTCAATGTGCTTTTCTTTGTTCTAAGCATTAATTTTCTTCATTTCTTTTCATCCATTCTGACAGTTCGACCGAGCTCGGTCTCAAATGCCACAACCTTATAAATTAGCCTTGACCAACATAAAAACATTTGTAGTTTAATAAATGCCGCCAACATATTCTCTGACTGGGACATGGGACATGGTATAATAAGTAATAGGTAGAAGTGACATTTCGTGT
Source organism: Dichetophora obliterata (assembly GCA_963920525.1). NCBI lineage: Eukaryota > Metazoa > Arthropoda > Insecta > Diptera > Sciomyzidae > Dichetophora > Dichetophora obliterata. The sequence goes on along the minus strand of OY986437.1, from coordinate 176,772,203 downwards.
TTCCACCATCGAATGTCAAGCAAAAGAAAACAAAATAGAGAACGTGTGTCACACACATTGGCCGCATTCAGAAGAGTCACCTGCTGTGAATAGATCATTTAGTTGCAAAGGTTTCTCACTCAGATTTAAAAAAAAAAGCAGTTGCCAACTATTGAATCCGATGAAAGCTGCCAATGTGTGTGACACACGCACTTTATATTGTTTTCTTTTGTTTGAAATTCGATGGTCGCAGCTCGTGAGAAAATAAGTAGTTGTCAAGGCTACCTAATAATAATTTTATCATGACTGCATCGTCCAAAATTTTTTGTTTCGTATTTCAGGTACCATAAGACTATAGTATCCAAAAATATAATGCAATGATTAATGACGCAAACAGTGAAAATAATGTAAATGAAATTCAATGAAATGTATGTAAATACAAATTTTATGTGTGTGTGCATTATTATGTATTTTAAATGTATATAAATTTATTTATTTATTTATTCATTTATTTATTTGATTGCTAAACCTTATCAGGTTTTATAGCAAATTTAAAATTATAAAATAAGATATTTAATACAATTCAAAAATAAAAAGTATGATTTTGATTGAAATTATGTATTATTAACAAACTAAAAAGTTTTAATAAATTGCTTAAAGTATATAATTTTATTAAAGTATAAAAAATAACAAAAAAAAAAGTTAAGTCAAAATCGATAAAATCAGACAGCAAAGCCGGGTTGCGTTTTCAAGACAACAAGGTCAAGTTAGCAACAATTTTCGTATCCGGCGGAGTCGTGTGACAAACAAGGTCTCATACCCAATAAAACACCACTCCAATAGGTAAATATATAATATATATCGTTCTGTCTTCCTGAAGCCGGTGAGGTCCAGGCTTGACAGGGTGGTTACTCGACAATCTAGGTCAACTTCACCAAACCAATTTTCATAAAATAAAGAAAACCAGTTGCGAACGCAGGCACCAAGACAAACTAGGTCTTATCGGCCACTCATATTAATATATCACAAATCGATCTAACGTAGTGTTTCAAGAGGTAAAAAGACCCAAGACACCACGGTACCGTCGACAAGTGTAGTTACAATCATCATGAAGATATAAGGCAACTGAAGATCCCAGGTTTAGGTCCATTCAGATTATTTAGACGTTTATTCAACAAAATTTTCCATTTTACACTTAGGTCCATTTATCCATTTAGATTGTTATATTAATGTGTTTACAAATCACCAGATGCATCAGATATATGTTTGAAAGAACTTTACATAATCAACGACGGTACTGCAGGTAATCTATAATTTTATGTTTGATTGAGTCCATGGATTCACTTAAGGATATAACATCAGATACAAAATTAAAATCACCGCAAGCGCTTCTAAGAGGTTCATTTTGCAAATAATTAGTTCTACAAAAGTTCATGTGGATTAACTCAAAAGATCTTCTAGGACGAAGAGGAATATACTTAAAATATACTTAGCTCAATAAATATGGACTGTTGACATATCCATGTAAAAGTTTTGTAATCCAACAAGCATTTATCATAATTCTCCGATTTTTTAAAAAAGGAAGATTTAAGAGTTGTAACCGATATTCATAAGATGGTAAGTGAAAATCAGTATTACAATAAAGATAGCTTAAGCAAAACAAAAGAAATTGTTTCTGCACTGATTCAATGTCGTCTATGTAACTACCGTATCGTGGGCACCAAACAACTGAAGCGTATTTTAAGATAGGCCGCACTAGAGAAGTGAATAAGGTTTTCGTTATGAATGGATCATTAAACTCTTTTGCCCAACGTTTAATAAATCCTAAAGTACTATTTGCTCTATTTATTATTTTAATTACATGAATATTAAAGCGTAGTTTAGGATCCATCGTAACTCCAAGATCATTGAAAATATCTAAGGACTCCAATGGATAACCACAAATTTTGAAGGTACATTTAATTGATGGTTTGCGTGAGAAAGACATATGCTTGCATTTCTTCGTGTTGAGATTCATACGGTTCGTTTTGCACCAGTTATGAAGATGATCAATGTCGGCTTGCAAAAATACAGCGTCATTATCATTTTTAAAAGAAAGGAAGAGTTTGACGTCGTCAGCAAACATTAAGATGCTAGAATGCATTATGACAGATGGCAAATCGTTTATAAAAAGTAGAAACAGAAGGGGCCCAAGATGACATCCTTGAGGTACTCCTGAAGTAACAGGAAGCTCATGTGATTTCTTGAGCTTAAAAATAACAGACTGTGTTCTATTGCTTATGTAAGATTCAATCCACTTTACCAACGGTGTAGGAAATCCAACAAGATGTAATTTTAAGATCAATAGTTTGTGATTTACAACGTCCAAAGCTTTGCTAAAATCCGTGTAAATAACATCAGTCTGCATGCCTTTTCCAAAGATTTCTATAGTTTTTGATGTAAATTCGAGAAGGTTAGTAACAGTGGATTTTCCAGAAAGGAATCCATGTTGGGAAGGAGACATTAAAGATTTAACGCTATGCGATAGCCGTGATGTAACAATTGCCTCTAAAAGTTAAGGCAAAGCGCTTAATTTTGCGATGCCACGGAAGTTATCAATTATAGACCTATTTCCGGATTTATGCAGCGGAATGATAAATGAATGCTTCCAGGCTGCAGGAAAATAGCAGGATTTTAATGATGAAGTAAATAGTAAAGAGATTGGAGTTACTAATTCTTCACAGCAGTATTTTAATATACATGAAGGTATGTTATCAGGAGCACTTTTATATGATGATTTAATATTTTTTAAAAATGATAAGACTGTGTTTGTGTCAATTATTGGGAAATAAATATCCCCAGATTGAATATCAAAAGGATAACTTCAATAATCATAGGACGATGATGAATAAGTCGTCTTGAAAAAGTCAGCAAAAAGATTGCAAATACTATTATCATTATCAGACTCAACAGAATTATACTTCATAAAAGAAGGATAGGAATCAATCTTACGTTTTGTGTTAACAAAGTTCCAGAAGGATTTAGCATCAGATTTGATGTTTAATTTTACTTTTGTTAAGTAGATATTATAGGATTGTTTGCATAACTGTTGGTAACTGTATTTAATCGTGGTATAGCATACAAAATCGCATATTTTATGTGTTTTTTGATAATTTTTATAGTATTTAGATTTCAAGTTTCTCATTTTTCTTAATTCATTTGTGTACCATACCGGACCCTATTTCAAAGAGGCTTTCCTTTGCGGAACAGCCTTAAGAAAACAATCATTGAGCGTTCTATTAAACGCATATACCGCATCATCAAGACTCTGAGAAGATAAACTATTTGTATTAATTTTTAGAATAGAATTCCAGTTTATATTAGACTAGCTATTCTTTTAAATCACGTAGTTTGTTTTTTTTTAAAGTTAAACTCAATAGGCGGTTGAGAATCATAGTACTGCACAGATGGTGCAGTACTATGAGAATCTTCGGGTGTAACCAGAGGATCTGATTTAGACACAGAAGCGATATTGCTGTCATCAAAACACACCAGATCAAGCAAACGATTATTTTTATTAAAGATGCAGTTAAGTTGGAACAGGCCCCTTGGATTGAGAGCTCCTTTAAAAAATAATTATCGGATGAACATTCAGACGAAGGTAAAAATATTCCAGGAATTTGAGAACAGCAGTTTCAAGAAACGTTTGGCAGGTTAAAATCTCCAGTTATTAAAATATGATCATTAGATTGCAGTTTTGAGCAAACTTTACTAATAGAAGCCAAATGTTTGCTATAAACTTCTAAGGTAGAAAGGGGAGGAATATATGAGCATTTAAAAAAAGGCTCAAGGAACCAAACTTAACATGAACACAACAGAATTCAATGTCCAAGGATTCTGGAATTAATAACTCTTCAGAGAAATGTGTCGCTTTGACTGCAATCAACACACCCCCGCCTTTAGAGCAAATACCAGGAATGGAGTTTCTATCTTTGCGGTATATAATAAATTTGTTGCACAGAATTTGAGTATTTAGAGTGTTAGGTTTCAGCCAAATCTCACTAAAAGCAATTATATTAAAGTGAAGGTTGTGACTCAAAATTAATATATTATTTAATTTTGTGTTAATGCCACGTTTTGGTAAAGGATAAGGAACTGAAAGCAACAATCTAGTTTTTTTGATTCTTGTTAAAAACCAGAAAAGTAGCCAATTATTTCAATAAGTTTAATTTATATTTTTGTTTATGTTATACTTTGTTTTTAATATTAAAAACCTTAATTTAAAATATAATGAAGTGTTAAAAGATGAAAATAATGTGCATTAATGATGAACCGAATGCACGTATAAACCGAATCGGTGGCAGAAAATAAGCTGCACTTTGCTTGCTATGTTTTCTGTTTTCCTTGTAGCAAGATCTCAAATGCAGGCATTAAAAGAGACTTCAAGACCCATCAAACAAAATATTTTTCATTTAATAGTGCTAACTGTATTTTATTTTTATATCAGCATTATTCAATTTAATTGTAGTAATATAAAAATAAAATGCTATCTGAATAAAAATATTTTGAAAGAAATAATCAAAGGTTGAGGGGTGAAAATACAAATTTTTTTTTCGATTAGCATGAAAATTCTTATATAGCAGTAAAGCGGTCCGTGGTAGGACAAAGTCTTCCAGGGAATACTAATATTTTACATATATGGTTTCGCTTCGGTCAGAAGTTCCCTCACTGCTATACTTTTTTATTTCTTTGATATGTATTGTCTTAACTAGTTTTGCCGCTACTATTTTGAAAAAATATCCACCAGAAGGTCAAAAATGTTGAAAAAAATATTTACTTATCAAAATCCAAAAATACAACTTTAATATTTTTAAATAATGAAAACTAACTTTTAAAGCCTCCATAACAATTTTGTTTATTTAATTTTCAGACTAACGAATGTTAATATTAATATATACTAATAAGAAACAAAATTATATTAAAAAGGGAAAATAAATTTCAGTATTTCTGTCTCTTATGTGCGTTGGTATTGGTCTTTAATTACATTAATTTTCTAAGTGTAACTAGCTGAAACCCGGCGCGTTGCTGCCAATCTCCCTTGAATGTGCAAATTTAGGTCTAATACTTAATTCCGCCCATAAAATGTTACCAATGAAACTGCATTTGTAAATTTAGTACGAATACTAAATTCCGACGCTGTGCGTCCTATAACTCCAAATCTATTCCATAGCAAAAATTTGGGTTGCATGGGAGGTGTCACGTCCCTTTTTTAAAGGTCCTTCAAATGTAATAAATGAAACTACATGTGTACATTGAGGTCAAACTAATTGAGGGAAACTAATTGGAATTTTGTTTCCAAAACTGTGCGATCAATAACTCCAAAGCTATTTCATATCAAAAATGTTGGTTGAATGGAAAGTGCCACGACCCCGTTTCCAACGCTCATAAAATAAAATCAATCAAACTGCATGTGTAAATCAGAATATCGACGCTGTGCGACCTATAACTCCAAAGTTATTCGATATCGCAAGTTCATGTTGTATTAAAGGTGCAACGCTCCTTTTCCAACGCTCATAAAATATATTCAGTAAAACTGCATGTGTAAATTGAGGTCGAATACTGAATTCCCACGCTGTGTGATCTACAACTTCAAAGCTATCCGATATCGTATATTTGGGTTATATGGGAGGTGCTATTTCCCTCTTTACAAACGCTTTAAGTTGTTATTAGTAAAACTGCATGTGAACATGAAGTTGAATACTGAATTCCAAATCTGTGTGACCTATAACTCGAAAGCTATTCAATAGCACAAATTTGGGTTGTATGGGAGGTGTCACTTTCCCTTTTTCAACGTCCTTAAAATGTAATCAATGAGGTCGAATACTGAATTCCAACACTGTGCGATCTATAACTACAAAGATATTCGATATCGAAAATTTGGGTTGAATAAGAGGTGCCATACCCCCTTTACAAATGACATAAAATTTTATCATTAAAACTGCATCTGTAAATTGAGGTCGAATACAGAATTCCGATGCTGTGCGATAATTCCAATACTATTCGATATCGCTAATTTATGTTGTGCTATGTAGGGGACTTGGAGCTCAATTTATCTAATATTTTTAGAAATTTTTATTTTTGATTCTAAATAAATCTTATTGAAAAATCATAAATTTTCAGCCATGAATTTAATGCCATCTATTGGTCAAATATTTGTATTTTTATACGAACCACTGTACCGGAAGTTTAATAAATGCTATTACTTATCTCCAAATTTTCTTAAACATGCTTTTAAAGATTTATTTTATTACCAAACGAGTAATTTCCTGTTCGTAAATTCGATCTTTTTCGATCCAGAAGCCAACGAGAAAACAAGTGCTTATTTTAAAAATTACAAAATAGTCATATTTTCAAGGTTTTTTTTTTAATTTTAAAACCCATCAAACAAATTTAAGAAACTTAATTTTGCTACTTTATTTAAAAGTTGTAAATGCAAATACATTGAAAAATAAGTAAGTTAAATTTTTAATGAAATTTAAATAATAGAGAAAAAGAAATAAAATTTTAATCATTCTTCTATTAATTAAATAAATTTTTTATTAGAGAAATAATCTACTGTCAACTAAACTAATTGAATTAAAATTATTTTATAACCATCGAAAAATTCAGATTTTACGACACCTGTCCTACAGGATTGAAAATTAATTTTTCCTGGCGTCAATTCCAAACCGGGTAAAATTTTTACATAATTTTATATCAAAATCTAATTAAAAATTATTAACTAGATTGGCGCCTTATTAAAAATCCCAAAATGGATTTTCTATTCTTCATTTCTTTTCGATTTATATCAACATTTCTATATATGCTGAGAACGAGTTTTTATGCCGAACCAGAAGTCTAGGCAAAATTGGCATCGAGAGTTTGGCTTCATTCTGCAGTCGTAAGCGGTAGAAACTTTAACATGTGGTCTATACTAAAAATTAGAAATATTTGACCAGACAAAGCATAAAAAAAGTGAAAAGAAATAACTTTTAGAAATGGTTAAATAAAATCAATAACAATTTAGAAATTAACAAAAGTTAAAGAAAAAAAAAACACTTTAAAAATAATTTTTTATATACATAATGCTTAAATCTAAATAGCGAGTTAAAAATACTTTAAAAATAAGAAAACGTGAAAAACCTATATAAACTGCAAACATTAATACCTAACATACTTTCATAAAAGCTAAAATCATTAACATCAAAATATTAAATATAGACCTAATTTGCATAATTAAAACATCATGAACTAATATAAGTGAAGAAAAAAAGAAGTATAGCAGTGAGAGTACTGCCGACCGAAGCGAAAACCTATATATAAATTTTAGTATTCCCTGGAAGACGTTGTCCTGCCACGGACCGCCTTACTGCTATATAAGAATTTTCATGCGAATAGGGAGTTTCGGACTATCCTCCATGTAGAATGGATTTGACAGGTCGGACGGACATGTAGGATGTGCGAAAGCTCATACTGCAGCCCGTCCTACATGTAGGATGAAATCAAAAAGTTTTAAAAGTTCCGCTCTGATCTCGTTCTTCTCTGTGCGTCCTTGTTTGTAGATTTCCTTGGTAATTGTTGTTGGCGCAGTTAGCCGGAAATTTTTTGTAGACGTTGTGAATTCTAATCATGTAGCTACAGTCGGCATATGAAATTAGAATTATTTTTGTTAAGAGCTTATAACAATTTATTAAATTTTTTATATATTACTGAAACTATTTATTTTAAGGAAAAGTGTTACCATATCAAAAATACATATAATTAAAGTATTTTTTTAAATTAATTCGTTATTGAATTAATATAAAAAATTAAAGCTTATTTATATCTATTTATATCATAACACTAACACAATATACATGTTCACCATATCTATATTGCGTTGTGTATTAAAAATAGAATATTCTAAAATTAAGAGATATCTATAGCTTATAAATTATATATAATTCATATAAGAAATTAAAGCTAAATAGTTTTAAAAAATGGAATGCTTAGGATAAACAGACTGTAGTTATTCAATTACTACTGAAAACATAGTATTATATACATTAGGGCGGGTCAATTTGTATGGACGAATTTTTTGGAGGTCTGGCTCAGCGAAATTCGTAAAATACATGTAATTTCAAGACTTTTTCTCCACTACAGCATATACAAATTCTGAAAAAAAGCTGTGCGGACTTTCGTAAATAGATTTTTTTCTCAATTATAAAATATGAATGTGTGAAATTTGAAAGAAGTGTATAAAATGTGTATAAAAAAGATTATTTGTGCTGTCATTTCTAAGGTAAATTTGGGCGCTGAATCTGAATCTGGCATTAAAAATACATTAAATCCAACTATCAATAGAAAAAATCGTGATTTTTTATCAAAATATCGTGATTTTTGGTCAAAAAATAAAAAAAATGTTGGAAAATTTGGCGCTGAATTCAAATCTCCCATTTAAATTACTCCAATTCTCGTTTGCTATTTAGTACTATTTAGTACCAATTCTAGTACTCCAAGTCTCGTTTGCTCTCAGTTTTGGGCCTTTTTTCTCTCGATTCCATCGATGTCGCAATAAAACCACTTTTGTGTTTTTCAGTAACGTGTTTGGATGCTCTAGTCATCTCTTGGACATTTCGTTCGGTGCTTTGAATGTGGCATGGTATTTCGACGTTAATCATAACCTCATCAGAATCATAATAATCTTCAGTCAAATGTTGCAATGGAATGTCTCTTGTGTATGGCGGCTCGTGTAGAATATCAACATCATTCAAATCTATCATGTTGGAAAAGTGGGTGCAGTCAAAATTGATTTTCGGTTTTTTATATTCTCTCAATGTTGTCCGATCGAGATCACTTCGGATATGTTTTATTTTGTCGATTGCCATTTGACGTATAGGTTTCACATTGTGACAAACCATTGCTAGCAAAACATTTTCAGAGCTAGCAAAGTAGCAATTGGCTGACATTACACTATGAACAACGGAAAGTAAATTCGGTGGCAGATAATTCGTCCATTGTATAAATTTGAAGAACAAAACACTTCCGTATGCCATTGAATTGTAATATTTAACGTTGAAGTACATTGGAATGTACACTTTCATCACGTATGTGGCCAAAATTCGCAAGTTTTTTGACGGTTTGTCCGTAGTTATGTACGTACGTAAAATTCGAGCAGCTTTTGTTAACCACCTAGCATGATGTATTGGTCCCAACTTGATGTTAGCTAGATCAATTGATACTGAGCGAGTTGAAATCGCGTTTGCTAATTTGAGAAGATTTCTTGCATCTGTTGAGAAAGAACGTTCATCAAAATCTGGTGATGATGGTGGCATATTTTGGAGTGAAATTATCTCAAAATTATTGACAACCTGAAAAGCAGAATTTTTTTTTTAATTCGTTACATTATATAATTTATTTATTCAAAATAATCGTATTTTACTTGTATCGTATCGCAAATGCCTAAAACCGCTGCTAATCGTCCTGTTGACGTAGTTGGCCCTTTCGTGAAACTTTTTTCTAGTGTATTGTATAAATGACGAAACGGTAACTCATTGAAATGCAGCAAACATACACTCCAATGTAATGGCCTTTGTAAATGTTGTTCGAAAAGTCTTATTATACCACTTCTAATTCCAGTGTTAACAGGTTCACCGTCAGAACAGATAGCTACCAAATTATCTAATGACAAGCCGTTTTTATCAAAAAATTCAATAAGTTTATGCGTTTTTGCTTCTGCGGTTTCTTCTTCCACAATAATATGGCCCAAAAATCTGGAATCTGGCTCTCTTGCAACAACTATATGCGGTTCTTTAATTTTGCGTGTATGAATTTTATTGTTGATAAATTCGGTAACTAATGTTTCGTCTGTTCTGCCATCGAAAGCAAATGCCAATAACGTGGAAGTGTCTAATCGTTTTTTCAAGACCTCATTCCTACAACGATTGCGTTCTCTTTGAACTTTATTTTTATCGATAATTAACGTTTGATCATTTTTATCTTTTACGCTTAAATCTTTCAAAAGTGCAGATGGGAGTGCAGCCGCAGCTCTATTTGATATACCGTATCTATCGCATTCCATAGCAAAGTTTGATAAGGTTACGTTTTGCATATACGGCCCTCGAACAGCACCTGGAGCTGCCACTCCTTCTTCAAATTCAAAATCCATACTACTTGCACCCATTGATAATTCAGGTTGCCAAACCACCTCTGATCTAGTCACTTCTGTAGTTGTTACTGTTGTTAAACTTGGTTGTGGTAGCGTTTGAAGAAATTCAGTAATAGTGACATTTCTATCTGTCATCTGGTCCACAAAAAATGTTTTCATGAATAGTGGTAGTGGTGTATTTTGACATCTGCAATCCGTTGTTAATAAATTGCAATTACATGTTGAAACCCAAAACAAATTTCCTAGCAAACCACGAAAATCAACAAGAACATCGGGTGATTTGGATTTGTTTTTTGATGCTTCTCTATATTGAGCCATGAATCGGTCTAATTTGTTGCAAATGGATTTTCTCTGAATAATTGGCGTTGGAAGATTATTCCAAATTTCAACAAATTTATCCGCCACATGACGAGTAATTGATTGGAATGAAATGTGTGGGTTGTCTTCGAAATAGTGCTCTTGCATGAAAAAATAATGTAACAAAATATCGCCATACGTCGGTAGACGTTCAACGTTCAATTCTTTCGCTTCACCAAATAAAGTTTTATCATGCTGCAATATTGAAGTTATTTTACGGTCCAGCTCGGGTTGTGATGATGACGGTGAGGTTCCCGTGATATAGCTTGTATTCTGAAATGTAATATTAAAAATAAAATATTAAAAATAAAATATAAGGAATTTCAATTTCAAATTTTCAAAATAAAGACAATTTTCCAACATTTTTTTTATTTTCTGACCAAAAATCGCGATATTTTGATAAAAAATCACGATTTTTTCTATTGATAGTTGGATTTAATGTATTTTTAATGCCAGATTCAGATTCAGCGCCCAAATTTACCTTAGAAATGACAGCACAAATAATCTTTTTTATACACATTTTATACACTTCTTTCAACTTTCATACATTTATATTTTATAATTGAGAACAAAATCTATTTACGAAAGTCCGCACAGCTTTTTTTCAGAATTTGTATATGCTGTAGTGGAGAAAAAGTCTTGAAATTACATGTATTTTACGAATTTCGCTGAGCCAGACCACCAAAAAATTCGTCCATACAAATTGACCCGCCCTAATATATATATATATATATATATGTATTTTCGATACGGTAGCACTTTTACTAAAAACAAATAGATTTACCAATATTATATATATTCTTTAATTCATATGTATAAACTGTTTTCTAAATTAGTTCGATGTCATATGCTGACAGTAGCTACAAATAAGCATCCACAAAAAATTAAAGCTTACTGTACAACAATAACTACTTAGCAAATTTACAACAACAACAAAATTACAAGATCCCAGCGGTTGCGCAGCGTTAGAGGGGATGAACCGAATTGACGGCGTAAAATATATAGCACTTTGCATGCTATATTTTCTGTTTGCCTGCTAGCAAGAACTTAGCACTTGCTTGTGCTGCTGGTGATGGCACTTAGAGGATGTTGGCTAGCAACAAATTTTGCACTGCACTTGCTTGTGGTGGCACTTGGAGGACGCTCGCCAGCAAAGAAAGCCAATTTAACTTTGCTGAACTTGCTGATGTTGGAGACCGTTGGCCCACACACAGGCAGACACAAACTCAAGCACTTTCGTTCATTTTTTTCATTAATTTATTATTTTTTAAGTTTTTTAAGTTTACAATATTACAAGTTTGCGAAATATGTTGCAAGTACAAGCTCTCTAATTAAATATGTCGCAAATTGATAAAATGCAAATAAAATAAAATATTTGCGCTAAAAGACAAATTTATTACAACAGACACAAAGTTTATTCAACTTGATATTTTCTATCCTACCACGACTGAAAACTTTCCGATTGACACACAGCCATAGTTGACAACTCTGAATATAAAATGCCGCAGTGGTAAAAATAATTAGCCACTGACAAATACAACAAGTATGAAAATTATCAAACTTAGTTTGACGATATGTAATAAAATAAGAGCATGCATGTAATTATTTGAATGTTCAACATATTCCTTTATCACAACTTAAAGATGTTAAAAAATGTTTAAACACTCAATCCATACATTATTTTTCTTGTTTGCAAACGAAGTTCCAGCAGAAAAAAGCAGAAAGAGAAAAAGATCGATCCATTTTTAAATCTTACCATGAATAGCAACTGTTTGAGTAAAAGCAAATTTTTCAAAAATGTTGACAAATACAACAACTGAAGAAATTGCCAAACTTTAAAGGCATATATATACCAATATAAACCGAACTAATAATAAGTTTTGGTTGCAAACATCTTATTGCAACCTAACTTAAGTATTTTTATACTAACAAACAGATTATATGCATTTATTTCAAGAGTTTCCAAGTGATTTCTTTGTGAGCTTGCGGCCGATTGTGGACGATTTCCTTGGAAAAATACGATGATGCAAACCAATGATTTACCCTCTACCAAAATCGTTCAACGCGCCTAAAGAAGTTTTCACTTAAAAAAAAAACAACATACATTCATGTAACCAGCAACAATTTCTATTATTTACACACTTAAAGCTAAAGAAAAGAAACTTATTAACTACTTAAGTAAAAGTGGTGGAAAAAATTAATGTGGTGAATAATTAAAAAAAATTAAAAAATACAGATTAACATTCTCAAAAATTAAAAGGTAATTACATGAAGGTAGGTTTTTTTTTAATTTTTTTTATATATGTTAACAATAATGCTAACAAAGTTAATTGCAATAGTGGTGAGTTAAGATGAATATTTAATGATTTTTTTATTGAATGTGTGTTACAAATGTGTATGTCGTGCTTTGCATTGAAAGAGAAAAATTCTCTTAAATAATTTTCCAGATCATCTAATGCTCTCTCGCAGCACAACGCTGAAAGATCTTTCATCGTGGGAGTAGCGGCGTTAAAAGAAGTGAGTTGAAATCAAGTTTTTATTGTATAGAATGCATGAGAATAACTCTTTTATTAGCATTGCAAACAAAGATGTTGTTTTGTTCGCACATAGCTAATAAAATTTTATTTTCTTCATGTAAATTAAATAATGAATAATATAAATCTAATAATCTAAAGCTAAAAGAAAAAAAAAGTTTTCCTGTTTATATATTTTTAGCCATTAAATGTTTGTTTTATTTATAATAGTGCAAAACGTCACAGTCATAACAATTATTTGAACGCACAATTTTCAAATGGTAACACTTACCATTCTGTAATGTATTATATGAAAAACAAAAACAACAATTTAGTATATAAGCAATGGCTTAAGTTTGTTGACCCCGGTTTAATTCTATTTTATTTTATACATATTCTTTTTCTCCATAACTATTTTCGTAGAACTTTTTTTTTAATTTCTCGTTTTCTGGTCTAAGTACCTAATATAAATATTTTTCTATGATTTAAATGTTAATAAAACTAACATAGAATCAAGCGCGTCGGAAGCGAATTTCATCTGGGGGGGCAAAAAAAGTTCACCAAAATTTCTTCAAAGAAACATGAATGTGAATAAACTAATTTTTTATTTTAGTTTAAAATAAAAAAAATATAAAAATATATAGAAAATATTAAAATTTCATTATTTTTAAAAGTTCTTCCAATTTCGATATAAGAGATCATTCATTAAAGGATCTTTCATATGGTAATATGAAAATATAAGAAATAATTGTTGCTTTTATAAAGCAAGACTAGGTATATCTTTACATGGTTTAAATGCAATAAGATGCAAAAAGTTATATCAATTTAAATTATTCCAATATGCTTTCTTTTGTCCTTGCGAGAAACAAACTCTTTCACCACCTCCATCGAATTAAATTCTTCAGTTTAATCTTTGTGAATGTGTATAAGTGCCGCATGAGTGAGTCGTTTCTGTGTCATAGTTGCTCGAAGATACGTTTTAAGTCTCTTAGTACACTAAAAGAACGCTTAAATGAAGCTGCTGATGCAGGCACAGTCAAAAGCACAGCAATAAGTTTTTCAACTTCATTTAATAGTTTTTTTACAGAATCCGAATTTTTTGCAAATTGGGATACAATGCCACTACAATTTCAAGGTGTTTGGCCAGGCAATTGCTTCAGCAATTTAAGTTGCGCGTGGAGGTCGCTCACATCAAAGTCATCTGCATAAAGATCCAGTTTTGTTTTTAGATTTTGTTCAGAAGGCACTTTTCCGTTGAAGGCTTCGATTACAATATTTTCCAACGATTTCAGAGTGTCAAGATCTGTTTAAATGTACAATAAGATTTACAAAGTGCCAGTTTACACTAGCTTCACTCAACCGACTCACCGAATGTTAAATCAAAGTGAGTCGGTTGAGTGAAGCTGGTGTAAGCATGCAAAAATAAAAAAAAAGTCAAATATCAACCTGTTTGATCGAATCTAGCTGTTATCTCATTTGAGAGAAGATCTAAAATTTCGAAATAATCTTTTCGTAGCCGATCATATAATGGCAACTGTACTGAAGGAACCGGATTTGATGTTTGTTCAAAGCGTCGAGGTGGATTTTCATCAGCTAATTCACAGTAGGTGCTTTCGCATGGTCCAAAACATTGGACCAACATGGCAGATTGTACAACATGTAGTACCATGCGTAAGCTAAAACGATAGTAGAAATTTTTGGTTTTTTTTTGCCGATTTTACAATATTGTACAACTATGTAAAATTACTGCTCAATTGTTAGGGCATCTAAAAGTTGCTTAGCTATTAGCCGGGTATGTCCTGCTTGAGAGCTTGCAATTAATAATGTTGCTTTACAAATTGGATCGTTCGAACGCTCAATCAAATAGTCCCATTAGTTTTTCATCTAACTTATCGTACAACATGTCGTCCAATATGGAAAGCCCATAAGAACATGTCAAATTTTTTCTTACCAGAGTTGCAAAATTAACAAGCATTAAGCTACATACTTAAGGGTGCTTTTAAACTGAAGTGGTGGGTTTGCAGTAGAAACTCTACATTTTGTTCTATCTTTTTGCAAACACAGAGAAAGAAAATGGTTGTCCGCAAGCATGCTTATGAAGAAGAGAGAAAGAAGAGGAAAACAAAAAATAAAAAAATATTATCGTTGTAAAAAAAACTGATATTTTGAATAACTTTTGAAGTTTCCTTTTTAAATTGATTATCTATCTAAAAAAGTGGGGGCGGCTGTCCCCCTTGCCCCCGCTTCCGACGCCAATGCATATAATTTAGTTTTATTTAACAATAATGTTTATCTCTTTTATATTAAATCAAAATTTTGTTTTCATGGGAAGTTAAATCTTTTCATTTGATTTCAGCATACCCACTTTGGGTTTGTGATGAAAGATAGGGATCCTATTTAGTTTTTTTTAATTTTTGGTTTTAAAATTAGGATAATGGCTGGGAGGGCATATATTGTTGCACTAACATCATCAAGCAACATAATATCTTCCACATATGTCTTGCAGCAGAAGCTTGTTGCTAACTAGTTTCTGTGTAATATGTCCGTACGAATTAAGGTCACTTCCGTTTTCTGTCTAAGTAACCTCTTCTATATCTCTTGTCCGGTTCTATATATGTATTTAAGTTACATACTCCGCACGCAAATTAAAATAATTTTAACGTAGCAAGGTAAAGTATTGTCTGATAGGGTGCAAGAACTCCAGCCCACAAGCCGACGATCCCTAGCCGGATATAATGCGTGCATCCGCTTCCTGTCAGAAAATTCAAAATCTTTAAAAAAACATTTAAACCGTTGCATGCTACAGCTACGCTCCTTGTCCAACGCCCATAAAAAGTATTCAGTAAAACTACTTACATAGATTGAGGTCGGATACTGAATTCTGACGCTGTGCGATCTACAACTTCATAGCTTTTCGATATCGCATATTGGGGTTATATGGGATATACTTTTCCACTTTGTCCTACGCCCAAAAATGTTATCAGTGAAACTACATGTGTAAATTGAGCTCTTGTCCAACGCCATAAAATGTTATCAAGTAAACTGCATTTGTAGATTGAGGTCGAATACTGAATTTCATAGCTGTGCGACCTATAACTCCATAGCTATTCGATATCGCAAAATTGAGTTGCATGATTGGTGCCATTCCCCTTGTCTAACGCCCCTAAAATGTAACCAATTAAACTGCATGAGTAAATTTAGGTCGAATACTAAATGTCGACGCCTATAACTTCAAAGCTACTCGATAGCACAAATTTGGGTTGTATGGGAGGTGCCACTCCCCCTTTTCCAACGCCCATAAAATTTTCTCAATGAAACTGTATGTATAAATTGATATCGCATACAAAATTCTGATGAGACCTGTAACCCCAAAACTATTCGATATCGCAAGTTTTGCTTGTATCGGAGGTGCCACTTCTTCTTGCTTTTTACTTCAATAAAATGTCATCAGTGAAACGACATGTATAAATTCTGGTTGAATATCGAATTTCGAGGCTATGCGACCCATAACTCCAAAGACATTTGATATCGCAAATTTTTTATATATATGTGGGCGTAAAAAGGGATGTGGCGGCTATTATCCAAACTACCTCGTACTCGAAACGAAGCCACTGCCAAAGTTTGAGCTCAATCGGGCCAGTAGTTTCAGTCTTTTTATCTTCTCTTAAAAGTAGGCGTAGCTATAGTGAGACCACGCCCATTTTAGTATAGTTACTGGTGTTATCGTTTCTTTGGAAAAAATTCGTTAGAGCTATTAATTGTTCTAACCTGACCTAAAGCTCAATAAAAACGACTTTAAACTATCAAACAACTAGAATTTGTATTTAAAATCAGAAATGATTTAAACTATCAAACATTTAGAATTTGTATTTAAATCATTGAAAATTAACACAATAATAAATAATAAGGTCGTATAGAAAACTTTCAATAAAAAGATTTAATTAATTGTGGTCTATTATTTAATTTATTGCATGAATTTAATTGTGAGCTTTAGATCAAGTAAGATTTTAAGAAGGCAACAACAACAACAACTCTGTGTGGAGTCAATCACTTAGCTGCCTAGACAGCCTGTTTCGGAAATTGCTACCTTACCTCTTCAGTAGTCTTCATTTGGTTGTGAAAGTAGTCACCTTTCAGTTAAAAACACTAGCTTCTAGCGAAGAAAACTAAAAAATTTGTTTCAATTCAATGGTTCATTTTGACCAATTGTCGAACACCAATGAATATTGAAATAAATAAGAAGCAACTAGAACAGATGGCAGCCTTGGTAGAGTTGATGGCTGCGGTCTATAAATAGCTTACTGCTTTAAATGTCATATGATTAATTGGCCGATTTGAATGTAAAATTCTTAAAAATTTGTCCAAACATGTGTGAAATCATATACGACTTTAACAGTGAGTTGATCACACTTACAGCCTTATTCTCCCTGCTGGACAGGTGCAACAAGTTTACATACACAACGAAACAGAATTTGGTGTTCACTAGATCTTTTCCGGTCATAAAATAAACTCAGCAAGAAAAATAAACACACAACACAAAAATAGTGCATACTAAGTTTAATAGTTTTACTTTTCAGATTAACAAATTAAATAGATACTTGTGAATACTTCGGACAAATTGTTTCAAAACAAGCAACTGCGAAAATGTACTTTTGATGTTCTGTGCTGACTTATTCTTTTATAATTGTTTGGTGGTTAAAATTTTATAATCATAATTCAAAATCTATCCGGAAGGTAAATATTTTATTAAACAAATAATTCAAAAACAGGCCAGAGCTCTAACCTATCGGCTAGGGGGTGGGCTAGACACAACGGCATAGGGAGAGGTGAGGATAGCGTACAACTGAATTCCTAATTCAGCAGTTGAGCTATATATTTTTCTCATGGTAAAAACACGTGTGGTAGAAAGGGATGCCAAATCACATGGATGAGAATCAGAGATGCAAACCTTGTGACATTTTGATCACCGCTTGAGCAATGGTCACAAGTTTTGTATGAAAATTTTTATATAGACGTAACGCAAATCGTGTGACCGCTCGTGTTATATACGCCTTATGTAACAGTTACTGTTCTAGCTGGGATGTAAATGATCGTATTCTAACAAATCAATTACAATTTGAAAGCTCTAAAAAGCTTTTAAAATTCACTACGCAAATGATGAATAAGCAAATGTCATCGCTGTCAGCAGTTTTTTAATTTTTTTCATTGTTTTCCAAAGTGAATGGAAAAAAATAAGAAGTAAGTAATCATAAAAATGTTACCTTTTTTTTAAAATATTAATTCATATTTTTATAGCCAACCGAAGTTCGAGCGTACCACTCGAACACGTACCACTCGAACTCGAGCAGGAGCAGCTGCTGTTTTACATTGAATTTTGCCGGCAGCATCCACAAATTTTGGCCAGAAAAAATAGTCCGCGTTCGCCGGTTAGCGTCCAAGATTTGTGGCGTGGAAATAGTCACATAGGGGTCCGACAAGAACCCCTGATAAGTGGAAAGAAGTACTTTAAAGAAGTATTTTATTTCGTACCTTTAATAAATTCAATTTTTTCCAGAACTTAGGGGGCGTCCATAAATTACGTGAGGTGATTTTTGCGATTTTTTGACCCCCCCCTCTCGTGAGATTTCTTGAGTTTTAGGTCGACCCGTCCTCCCCCTCTAATCAAACGTGAGATTGTTCAAAAAGCGTGTTTTCAGTGTAAATATGTTAATCTATGCTTCATTGTGTTGGACTTATTAAAAACACTCGTAATTTATTTTATTATTTTATTTAGGACTAGTTCAGACTAGAATTTAAGACTACTGAGATCGTAGATTAAAATTACAATAAAAAAATTCGAACAATGAAATACTTATTAAGTAAAAATAAGTCATTTTAAATGAGAACTTCTAAAATTGGTGAAGGAATGTTCATTCTAATTCAGTCCATGGGGACTCATGTGCTGTCTCGAGAGTGACTACTGGAACCAGCATGCCCATGTGATTTTCAATAAAATCATCTGCTCCTTCAACCTCGCTCTGATTTAGCCACTCTAAACCGGTTTCGCTTGCACACATAAGCTCATTAGCTCGACGTGTGATAATCCGTGAAGGTCGCACTTTGTGTGCTGCTGCACGGTGGACTGCGCGCCGATGCTCTGCAGTAGGCTTGTGCTTAACAGTTCCAGAGACGGAACGGACATGGAACGATTCTTTTGAAGAAAGGAACTAGTTCACGGAAACATGTCCGCGGAACTATCTAGTTCCTTTGCTTATTTGAACTGTATAGACTATTTGGCTTGTCTGCTTGTTGAACTACAGAGGGAATTTGAAGCATGTCCGCGGAACTATTTAGTTCCTTTGTTTATTTGAACTGCAGAACAGTTCAATATTTTTTTTATTTCTATATTTTTTAAATTAAAGAAAAACATTTCTTTAGTTTATATAAAAAATTAACTTCTATCATTTAGTAAATAATTTCAATTAGTAAATAAAGTTCATGTTGCAAATTTATAAAGTTGCTGAAAATCATTTGCAGTTGCATCTTATAGTTCATCAGCTTTAAGCATGTTCGCGGAACTATATAAGTAGATATGCTATGGGGATTCTGGCTCAAAAACGCGTGTATTTTCTTATGGGCCTCAAAATTCACAAAATTGTGCCCTACTGCGCAGTCGGCGTAGTACGATCGGTCAAGTTGGCCGATAGTAGGGTGGCTGAAGCGTGTTCTTGTTGTTGCAAATTGGAGATAAGCATGCAAGATGTACGGATGGAGGGATAGCTAGGGGGTATGATCGGTCAAGCTAGCTGAAGTAGAACGGTTGAAGCGTACTGTTGCTATAAATTGGAGATAAGCACACAAGATGGACGGACAGATGGATTGATAGCCAGATGGGCTATGAAATATGTTCTAGAAGCTTCTAGAACCTTCTAGAACATTCTAGAACATTCTAGAAGTAATTGAAATTGGAGATAAGCATGCAAGATGGACGGACAGATAGATTGATAGCCAGATGGGCTATGACATATGTTCTAGAAGCTTCTAGAACCTTCTAGAACATTCTAGAACATTCTAGAAGTAATTGAAATTGGAGAGAAAGCAAGCATAGAAGACGAATGGGCAGACAGTCAGTCAGATAGTCAGATGGATGGACGGACGGACGGATAGCTAGCTAGATGGAGGTATGATTGATCAAACTAGCTGAAGGGGGAGATAAGCAAGCATAGAAGACGAATGGGCAGACAGTCAGACAGATAGTCAGATGGATGGATGGACGGACGGATAGCTAGCTAGATGGAGGTATGATTGATCAAGCTGACTGAAGTATGATGAGTGATGTTGTTGTTGTTGTTGGTATAAATCAAATTTTAAGTTTAAGGTGATAAGCCCAAGCTTCATAGCAAGCAGAATGTTTATAGATTTAAGTCGCTACATAAACTTAGGTGTTGTTGTTGTTGTTGGTATAAATCAACATTTCAAGTTTAAGGTGATAAGGAAACAGCACAGAAGTAAAGAGTGTAGTTGTTATGCATTTTAATAAATTTAATATGAGTTGGTTGACTTATATAAAAACAAAGCATGAAAGCAGCAAAATAAATTAAGCTAGCGATTGAAAAGATATCATAGCCATGACCATACGCAACTATGCTGATATAAATAAAACAAAACGAGCTGATTTATATATGAATCATTATTGTTCTTTTATTGATTTGTTATATTTAAAGTTTGATAATACATGTATAAAAGCAATAATTACATGCATAAAAAGTAATTGATTTAACCATTCAGCTTCGAGTATAATTTTGCTCTATTTTCTTCTTCTGTTTCTGCATCTTTTTACTCCTTTACCAATCTTATTTTTAGCGTCTTTTTGCTCCTTTGCCCATTTTGCCAACTTTTGATCATCCTTCTTCTTCTTACACTTATCCTCTAAGTGTGAGCTGCTACCGCAGTAGTAGCAATAAATTAATTTACGATACCCTCTCAATCTATTCATATTATTTTGCTGATGGCTTTATTCAAAATACCTTCAGCAATAAAGATCAGATGATGACTGGTTACCTTTTTATAATTCACACGCATTTAAATAATTCTTCTGATTTCGTTGGTTAGAGGTGAGTATTCAATTAAACGATCATGGATTACTAGACAATAGGCCGATGTTTTATCTGGAATCGGTTTGTTTGCTTCGGTATCAAATTCGATTCGTATATCAATAGGTAGGCACCACAAATTTAATGTTAAAGACGATAACCTCAAGCTTCATAGTAAGCGTATTAAACGGATCCAAAACCAAATGTTTAAGATAAGGGAGCAGTATGGCTGTTAAGCATTTTAATAAATTTAATATGAGTCGGTTGAGTAATGTAAAAATAGCGTATAAAAGCAGCAAAGAAGATAAGGATTTAAGAAAAATTTATTATTTGAACCCAAAAATATATATAAATAATTGAATCGAGAGTTTTTAGCTCATTCAATATTTGATCAGCAACATAAAATATTTAAACGTTTCGTGAAGATTTATTTATTAGTAATTCCTAAATTTTAAAATGAGTGCACGCGTCAACAAAATTTTAAAAATTGCAAAAGCATTGTGTGAAAATGCGCATAAAAATCGGGAGATGGTTATGCCAAGTATAAAAGAGTGCTCATCGCTCCTTATTACCCTTCGGGGTATTTTACGGAAGGCAACAACTGTTGGAACAAAGCAGAGTGCTACATGCGGAATAGGACTTATTCAAGGTTATCGCACGCAGTTGAAGAAGCTCAACGCTTGTACTGGTGCAGGTCTTTCCCGAACGGGCAACAGAGCGGATTGGGCCTCCATTCGAATTCGGTGGGAAGAAATCGAGTCAACATTTGGTGGACGGTAAGCTTAATTTTTAAATAATTTTATTACTATATTACATTTTTCGATTTAATATAATATATTAATTTAACACATATTTTAATTTTCAGAGTACGTACCGGCGTCATAATTAATTTGACGCATAAAGATCCCCAGAATTTCTTGGCAGATTGTCTAGATCTCTTCCAGCGCACCGTTAAAAAATCCTTAGTGAAATTTACGTCTCTTAAGGTAAATACAATATTTTGTGGCGAATTTCGAGTTACTAGAGCTAATGAGGAAATTAGTGAATTGAAATTCATGAACACGAAAAATGTTGCTATTTACCGGGAAACGGATATTAGAGCTTGGTTTTTTGAACATGTTCAAAATGCAATTTTGAAAAAGCTGGAAGAGTTCCAAGAACGGGATAGTGGATGGGCGTTGGCTGCAGTTGTTAACTTGGCAGTGAACATCAACAAATACACGCCACAGCTAGGATCATCATATATCCCGCTACCACCACAGATTTATAACAAGAAAGCATGCGTTAATGTGAAAAATGATGACAACGCATGTTTTGCTTGGGCAATCATATCTGCTCTGCATCCAGCGAATATAAATTCGGATCGCATGTCAATGTACCCAAATTATCGTGATATACTAAATTTGTCAAATATAGTATTTCCAATGACGATGCGGCAGATCCCGAGATTTGAGATGCAAAACAACATCTCAATTAATGTATACATTCTACGTAAAAACAGAAACAAATTTACAGTGCTGCCAGCATATTTGACAAAAAATAAAATGGTATGTCATATAAATCTCCTGATGGTGCAGAGCAGATATCAGAATGAAGCTGATGATTGTGATAATGATAACAACAATATCGCTGATAATGGAAATGGTAGCAGCAATGATGATGATGTTCCAATCACATACCATTATGTGTGGATAAAAAGTCTTTCACGGCTTTTGTCCATGCAAGTATCAGCACATCGTGAAGCCAAATATTTTTGCGATAGATGTTTGCACTACTTCCACTCAGCACTCAAGTTGGAGCAGCACACCGAGGACTGCAGCAGACTAAACAACTGTAAAATAAGGATGCCTACAGAAGCTGAGAAGGAGGTTTGCTTTAAAAATTTTAAAAATAAGATTATGACCCCATTTGTGGTATATGCCGATTTGGAGTGCATTTTGGCAAAGTCCATTGTTGGAAATGCATACCAGAAGCATATACCATATAGTGTGGGTTTTTATGTTAAGTGTGCGTATGACCCCACGCTATCGTTTTATAAAAGCTATCGTGGGGCAGATTGTATTGCGTGGTTCGTTTCGGAACTTAATAATTTTGCTGAAGATGTTGAAACTGTCTTTCTTTGCCCTCTACCCATGGATGACATGACTGTTGAGCAAGTTCAAAGTTTCACGATCGCCAACACATGTCACATATGTGAGAAAGCCTTCACCGGTGATAATGTCAAGGTACGCGACCATTGTCATCTTACCGGTGTTTATCGAGGCCCAGCGCATAAGGGGTGCAACATAAACTTCAAAGACTCACACACAATACCCATAATTTTTCATAATCTCACCGGTTATGACTCGCATTTCATTTTTAAAAATTTAGCCACAGATTTAAAGGGACGTATTGACCTTCTACCAATAAACAGAGAACGTTACATTTCATTTACTAAACGACTGGACGAATATGTAATAAAATATCGGTTTATTGACTCATTCAGATTCATGGCGAGTAGCTTAGATACTTTAGCCTCACATCTACCAAATTGCAATATTCTAAAATCGGAGTTTAACAATTTAAATGTTGAACAATTAAATTTGCTGACACGTAAGGGTGTCTTTCCGTATGACTACTGCGATGATGTAGTTAAATTTTCAGAAACATCATTACCCGATATTACACATTTCTACAATCAACTCAATGATACAAACATCAGCGCAGAGGATTATGCTCATGCACAAAAAGTCTGGACTGAATTAAGTATTAATAATTTGGGGGAATATTCAGATATTTATTTGAAAACAGACGTTTTACTATTATCAGATGTTTTCGAACAATTTCGCACAAGTTGTCATAAAACTTATGGCCTAGATCCCGCACATTATTTCACTCTACCTGGTTATACATGGGATGCAATGCTTAAGCATACTGATATAACCCTTGAGCTATTGACAGATATCGATATGCTCATGTTTGTAGAGCGAGGTATTCGTGGGGGTCTTAGCCAGTGTACTAAGCGTTATTCGAAAGCTAACAATAAGTATACGCCTGATTTCGATGAGGCTCAACCATCCAAATTCTTAATGTATTATGACATTAATAATCAGTATGGTTGGGCCATGTCTCAATTTCTCCCCCACAGTGAGTTTCATTGGTTGTCAGATTTTCAAAATTTTAATGTTGAAGCCATAGCTGACGATTCAGATGTAGGATATATTCTCGAGGTAGATTTAGAGTATCCAATTAATCTCCACGATTACCATAAAGATCTCCCCTTTTGCCCTGATCATATTACACCTCCAGGATCAAAGCAGAAAAAACTGTTGGCAACTTTGGGTGGTAGCGTGAGATATATTATCCACTACAGAAATCTAAAGCAGGCTTTGAAATATGGATTAAGGCTATCTAAAATTCACAAAATTTTGAAATTTAGACAATCTGCATGGTTGAAGTCATATATCGATCTAAACACGAGTCTTCGAACAGCAGCTATAAATGAGTTTGAGAAGAATCTTTTCAAACTCATGAATAATGCTGTGTTTGGGAAAACTATGGAAAACATTCGTAAACATAGTGTTGTTAAATTGGTGACGAGTTGGTTAGGTCGATATGGTGCCGAAGCCCTTATTTCTAAGCCTGAGTTTAAGGCCTCAACAATATTTTGCGAAAATTTGGTTGCAATTGAACTCAATAAAACTGAGATATACTTCAATAAGCCCATTTATGTTGGTATGTGCATCCTTGATTTAGCTAAAACAACCATTTATGATTTTCATTATGGTTATATGGCTCCGCAATTTGGTTCCGATTGTAGCATTTGCTATACTGATACCGATTCACTAATTTATGAGGTGACTTGTAAAGACTTGTATGAGGTCATCAAACGCGATTGCTTTATACACTTTGATACAAGCGACTATCCTATTGACAACGTGTGGGATATTCCTCAAGTCAATAAAAAAGTTTTGGGTCTCATGAAAGATGAGAATAATGGGAGTATCATGACTGAATTTGTGGGGCTCCGTGCAAAAATGTATGCGATACGTGTAGAGGGTGAAGATTCAACAAAAAAATCGAAAGGTGTAAAAAGAAACATAGTCAAGACTAAAATAACGTTTAGTGACTATGTTGATTGCCTTGAAAACAACGTTGAAAAGACAGTTCAGCAAAATTTGATTCAGTCGCGGAAACATGAAGTAAGCTCAATCATACAAACAAAAATTGCATTAAGCCCTCATGATAATAAGCGATTTTTGGTAGCAAATAGTAATGAGACATTACCGTGGGGGCATTTCAGTATTATGGAGTAGAATAATATTACTTAAGAATAAATGTTTATTTTTAAGATTTTTAATTGTTAAAGATATACAATTAAGAAGAACAAAAATCGCTTATTATCATGAGGGCTTAATGCAATTTTTGGTAGCAAATAGTAATGAGACATTACCGTGGGGTCATTTAAGTATTATGAAGTAGAATAATATTACTTAAGAATAAATGTTTATTTTTAAGATTTTAAATTGTAAAAGATATATGATTAAGAAGAACAAAAATAAAATTTTTATAACGTTGTACAAAATATATTTATTTTATTTTTTAAACTTTACTCTGCTCTTGGAATTTTATAATAATAATCTCTAGTATGGGTAAGTATCTGATGTCGATGATGATTATGATGACTTACAAAGAAACAAAATGGATTTTAAGTATTATATTTTTCCCTTTATTCTTTCAGCCTATTTTTGAAAACAAAAATTTCAAACATAAATGTCCACAATTAATTGTGTTAAAATTTTGATATCTAGTATAATTATAGTTTATATCTTTCCCTAAATATTTTATTATTTCCTTTGGTGGTTGTAAATTTCCAAAGCTGTCAAAATATTCAATTTGATTATTGTTTTTCCAGTATGCTACCCAATGTGTGCCGGGGCCCTCTGATGTATCGAGATTAATTATCCCGCATTCTTTTTTAAATGGTTTACTTGGAAGAGTATCACACATAAACACTCCTCTAAAATTTGGAATATCTTTAGCATATTTTCTTATATCTACATCAGTAAGGGCTCTTTTAGGTAGCTGCATTAAAAATTTTGTTGATAAGGTTTTAAATATAATCCAAACCCCTTTTTATATGGTTTTAGGAACATGCCTTTTCCCATTGCAATAGCTTCCATTTTACTATTATGCCGTTTTGCTTCATTTAACTGCTCTTTTCCAGTTTTTACTGCATTGATTGCTTTTGTAATGCCAGATACTCCACCGGCTAGACCCCCAAGTGCACCCAGCGCAGCGAATATAGGTGCAAGCGGGAGAAAACCTCCAGATTTAGGTAGTGGAATTACTCGAGGAGTCTTAATCAGAGATTTTTTCCCCTTGAAAATATTGTTTACAACTTTTCTTGAAATTTTAACTGCATCATCCAAGTTTTTCGTTTTCTTAATTCTCTTTTTAGCACTATTCAGGGCATGTCTAAATAGACGATGCCCATTTATTTGAGGAGATCTCGCCGTTTTACTGGTAGCAAAACCCAGTCCAAATTTCGTTTTTGCTTTCATCACGTTAGTAACAAGCCAAGCGTTTGATTTTTCGGCAATACTACTATCACTTGCGGTAACTCTTTGCCAAGCTTTTTCAGACAAGATTCTATCAGCAGTATGCCTTTTTTCCAAATCTTTATTTTTTGAGTATAATATATCGTGTTGTCTGCAAGCTGCATCTAAAAGATTGATTCCTTGATCGCCTCTAGCTAATCGCTTCTTTAATTTAGTACCGGGTCCACAAAACTGATATCCAGGTAAATGCAGCTCAATGGGAAGTTTATCGATTAAATTATTGATGAAACCTTTCCCAATGAAGGATGGACTAAGACTGATTATCTTTTTATAAATAATTGTCATTAGTATTTATTCTTTTCCAAGTAAAGGTTGAATGGGAAGTGAATTAAAATTAATAAAAGGACCCGATTATATACGAAAAAAATTAGTAGTATACAATATGCGATTCTTAAAACAACATAAGTCAATTAACGTAAAGAATATTGATTCAAAGTTAAATTCGTCAAATAGAACACGGCACAGCTCATTACTACCAAACTCTATTCGTGGTCTTATTGTTGGACCTTCAAATTGTGGGAAAACAAATGTGATGATTAGCCTTATTGAAAGTCCCAATGGACTAAAATTTCAAAGTATTTACTTATACTCAAAGTCAGCACAGCAACCGAAATATCAATACTTGGAGCGTTTAATTAAACCTATCAAGGGAATAAATTTTTCATCATTTTCCAATAATGATGACGTCATATCTCCAGACGAAGTGCAGCCCAACTCAATATTTATATTTGATGATGTAGCTTGCGAGAAACAAAATCACATACGCTCATACTTCTGCATGGGGCGCCACAAGGATGTTGACAGCTTTTACTTATGTCAAACTTATACACGTATACCAAAACACCTAATTCGTGATAATGCTAATATGATTATAATATTTAAACAGGATGAGATGAATATAAAGCACATTTATAGCGATCATGTTGGTTCTGATATGTCTTTTAAGACATTTCATGACTTATGTTCAAAGTGCTGGAAAGAAAACTATAGCTTTCTAGTTATAAACAAGGATGATCCCATAAATAATGGACGCTATAGGAAAGGATTCAATGTTTTTATTAGCCTATAAAAGGAAACAGTATAGATATTTTAAAATCAGTACAACAAATGCTGCTTAACGGATGACATTAAACAGCTAACTGCTAAACAGGCAACCGCTAAACTGGGCTATACTGCTAAACAGCCAACTGCTAAACTGACCTATACAGTTATACAACCAACCGCTAAACTGACCTATACAGTTATACAGCTAACTGCTAAACAGGGCTATACTGTTAAACAGCTAACTGCTAAACAGCCAACTGCTAAACTGGCCTATACAGTTATACAACCAACCGCTAAACGGGGCTATACTGTTAAACAGGAAACTACTAAACATACCAACTATCATAATGAATAAGAAACCAAATCTAGTGAGCAATCTTATTAAAACTAGAAATATTTTGAAAAGGAAATATAAAAGTCTTCAGCTCGGAGAAGCTGCAAATGATGAGCTCTTAGAAAAAACTTTTAAACCAATATCAAAACCGTTAAAAGAAATAATTCAATCAACTAATAGCAAGAGAACAATAATAAAAAAAAATGGAAAATATTCAGATAACTCTTTTAAGGATAATGAAGTTACTACCAGCACACCATTTAAAAAGAGCAGGCATGATAATAATACATTTTCTCCAAAACTTGATAGAGAGGAAATCGATAAAAGTTTATCCACGTTTAAGTCATTTGATGTTGATAATGACACTGATGATGATGATACTCATGATGATGATATTGCTGATAATGATTTGGAAAATGATGATGTCACCATTGCAATAAATCCGAATCAAAGTATTCAATTCAATTTATCAAGAGTTAATTTAAATAAATTCGATAAAGTCTATGGTCCTCACAAGGATAAAAATCAGATATGGAGATTGGGTAATGAGCCAATTACTTTTGATTCAGCCAATGTAAATGTAGGTAACTCGCAATGGCCCTTCACACCAGGCTTATATGAACTAATAGTTTACAAGGAACCAATCAGTTTTAATGGCGCAGATTTAAATACTTATAAACAAATATTAGAGATGACTAATGCTCATAAACGAAATAACAGCATAAATGGGCAAATTAATGGAAATCGTTCAAAAAAATATACAACGATTATTCGAAAATTATTTAAAGAAAAAGTTCATAGAGGTGGAGGTTTGATGAAGTTGAGTACAAAAAAATCAAATTATGTATATTGGGATGACCCCAACGAGTTGGTTGATAGATTGCGTCTTTTAATAGCATCATCAATAGCTGGTCACTCGAATCATAATAATGAAATAGTCTCAATTATTGAGGAGCTGAGAGAAGCAAAGATTATTGTATAAATAGACTACAAAATATAACATAATCAATATTCATAAGATGCCTATCGATAAGTTTGGTCATTATATGGGTAGCTCTGAAAGATATCAAAACCCGCACACCAAGATTCATTTAGATAGCGATCGTCATTTTAACTTCAACGCACGTAGAATAAAAAATATTGCTAATCCTGTATTGGAAAACGATGCTGTGAATAAAATTTATTTAAAAAGTTATTTTAAAGAAATAAAGAAACAATTGAATACATTTTATATGGAGAAAACTACGGAAGCAGAGAATCGATTTCATGAATTAATACAACAACAGAACACATCGCTTACGACAAAACTTGCAGACTTAGAAGCAATAATAAATAAATCAACGCAAGATCTTACGTATAAAATTGATGAAGCTCAAGAACGTTTTTTAAGAAAAATAGAAGGCTATTACGAGTTTTTGAACGAGAAAGTAAACCGTGTTGAAAGGAATTCGCCAACTGAAGCTCTAAAACGTGCGTGGTCTAAGGTTGCTGATAGAGACGGGGAGGTGGAAGCTCTTAAACGAGTAACAACTACTGAAGCCATTAGAAATGGAGAGACAAGCAGTGGTGCAGGAGCTTCATAAGCAAGCACGCAGAAATTTTATACGGCGACGTGTGGTAACCAAGGGTATAGACGATCTTTGGCAAGCAGATCTTGTTGAAATGGGCGCTTATTCAAAGTACAACAAAGGTTATCGGTTTATTTTAACAGTAATAGACACTTTTTCAAAGTTTGCTTGGATTGTTCCCGTAAAATCTAAAGGTAGTGAAGATATTACTAATGCAATGATGGTCATTTTTTCGCAAAAGAGGATTCCAAAAAACTTGCAAACAGATAATGGCAAAGAGTTTTATAATAAAACATTTCAAAGCCTGATGAAAAAGCATAATATTAATCACTTTTCTACATATAGCATCATGAAAGCATCTATTGTAGAAAGATTTAATAGAACCATAAAAGGTATGATGTGGGAAAAATTTAGCTTACAAGGAAATTATCAATGGATAAATATTTATAAAGATTTAATTAATGAATATAATAATAAAAAGCATAGAACCATTGGAATGGCCCCAAAGTCGGTCAGCACAAGAAATGAAGGCTCTATACTAAAACAGGCTTATAATCATCCTAAAATTTTTAAAAAAGGTAAACTAAAAATTGGCGACCACGTTCGAATTAGCAAATATAAGCATATTTTTGCAAAAGGATATACTCCAAACTGGACAACTGAAGTTTTTAAGATTCGTTCCATACGAAACACAAACCCTGTAACATATTTATTAGATGATTATGAAGGAAACCCTATTCTTGGCGGATTCTATGAACATGAAGTAATGAAGACGCATTTTCCGAATACATACTTGATTGAAAAGGTTATTAAAACAACGGGACAGCAAGCTTACGTTAAATGGTTAGGATTTTCCAACCATCATAATTCTTGGATTAATAAAGATGAACTAAAACACCTAAAATAATAAAGATAAATACCTTTACTTAATAAAGAAAAACATTTTATTTTTTTAATAATGAAAATTTGGTTGGCTTTTTATTGAAATTTTATTTTATAAAATTTTTAAGTTGATTCTTTAAAAGACATTTTTTCTACAACAACACGTGGATCATCTTCATCTTCACCAGAGCTTTCATATAAGTTGTTGTTGTTGCTGTTGTTGTTGTTGTTGTTGTTATTGTTGTTATTGTTGTAGAAACCGAAATTTATATTTTCCTTCTTCTTCTTTTTAACTATTAAGGAAAATATACCATGCATATCTACGGTTTTCAGTAAATTGTGTGGAGTATCATTTAAGTAGTCCATCTGATTCTTAGTAATAATCAGAAATCTTTTCGGCAAATAAATGTGAAATTCTTTATTTACAAGACATCTGATACTTTCACCATATTTTGTATCTATTCTCTCGATTCTGTTGACTTCATATGGGAAGTTTACTTCCATATCCTTTATAGGTAAGTAATTAATACCAGGATTTTGAAAAAGATTTTGCAGACTGGCTTTCATCATTTTTATTCTGTAAACTTCACGCTGTGATAGGTACTTTTAAACTGATTCTTAATATTCTAAAAATGGGCTTATTAAGCATATTGCATCATATTATTTATCGATTTCTTATCAGTTGTCATTATTTACATCCTGATATATGGTAATTTCTTATCAGTTGCGGTTAAATGTGTATATAAAATCATAACTTTTTATGATGAATGCATGTATGTATGCATATATTTTGTATATATATATATATATATATATACATATTTTGCATATATATACATATACATATGAAATATTACAGGATGTGATGAAATACTATGGTATGCTAGGAGAAGTTTGAAAGAATAGTAAATATGTATGACTACATGATCCTAATTTTATAGAGACGTGTGCAAGATATAAATAGAAAACTATGATAAGAGTGATTTAGTTGTATTACATTCTTCAGTAAAATATGTATTGGGGGCAAGTTTTAAGAAGTCATGATAAATACTGTACTTGTCATGCACAGTGGAAAACTTTACAAATAATAAATGTTATAGTTTTGGATACTATGTTGCAGGTGTTTCTAGCCGCAGAAGGAGGGGTTAGAACACAAATTTTTTCTCTTAATAGAGGCCAGCAAATGCCCACAAACATACCAACATTTGAATTTAGTCACAATCAGCATATACAAATTGAGGTTACTGGTGGTATGATATCGTTAGTTGGTACAGTTTATGAAGGTGGCTACAAAGATACAAACGTATACTCATTCAAATCATCTTGCATTTTCCGTGAAATAGATGGATTTTTTGGAGGTATGGATAAAATACTCGGTAAGGCTGCAGTCCGCCCGTCTCATAAAAACTATACAAAAACCCACACCCAAAAGAAAAATTTGAATGACGGGAGTGAAACTATCAAATTAGTTGGTGGTGGTGGTGGCAGCTCACTTGACCGCTCATTTGAAGACGAGGATTATTAGATTAGACTATAAATATGAGCACCAACTCTTATTATGTCATTTAAAAATATACCGTCAACAAAAGAACATATCTGTTAGAGAAAAAGAAAAAACAAAATGAAAAATAATTTCATCATATTACTCGCATATTTTTGTATTGTACACGTATTTTCAGCAACAGTACCAATTGATTTGAGTGAAAATGAATTTAAAAATACCGAGTTTGCTGTAAAATTACCTAATAATGACACTGTAAGCATACAACTAAATTTTAAACTTTTAAAGTTTAGTAAAGATTTAAATGTAAACGCCGAGTCAGCAACAGCAGTAGAACCTCAGTCGGCTGGAGAGGAAGAGCGCCAGCTGCCTATAGATCAATCGT
The DNA here is from genome assembly GCA_963920525.1 of Dichetophora obliterata. Lineage (NCBI taxonomy): Eukaryota > Metazoa > Arthropoda > Insecta > Diptera > Sciomyzidae > Dichetophora > Dichetophora obliterata. The sequence continues at coordinate 176,739,803 of OY986437.1, read as the reverse complement.
TTACAGCTGATGAGGCCATTGAAGCATTTAGGCAAGACTTAGTTAAAAAGGAGCAAAATATTGCCGGAATTATTGAAAGTTCACAACCATTTTACAGGCATTTTCAACTACAATACAAAGATAATATAAAATTGAGAATTCGCTGTACATATGATAGCAATTACTTGAAACGCCGATTAAATATTTCGTGTTTTGAATATCGTCAAGTTGAATACGAGAGATTTTTAAGTAACGGTGAAATAGAGGTGGTTACTGAGGATGACACTACTTTCCGTTCTGATATGACATTAATCAACATTCAAGATTACAAACACGATTTTGAAATGGAAATATACTAAAATTTTATCAATCAGTTATAAATTTGCAGTCATCATGATAAGAGGTCTTAATTATCAAACAACGAATAATGAGTTTCGTGCTAAATTTTTAAACGATTTCTTAAGGGAACAAATACTTTTATGGCCTGAGCACAAGATTATTCTACAAAAATTAAAAGTTCGACTAGATGAATATGCACTATATAAGATAAAAACGTCTAAATTTGGTAACCATTATAACAATTGTGTATGGTCAAGGGATGAAACAACTCGTGGTCCTGATACATGTGGATGCTCCTTTATTGATGTATTATGGGATGACGCTTTGAATATAATAAACTTTTATTATAATATAAAAGTTCAAATTTTATCAAGTTTTCTTCAGTCGACATAGAGATCTACATAACACTTGACAATGTCTGCGGATAGAATTTTAGTTATAGATGTTCAAGGTTTCTACATCAATAATGAATTTAGTGTAAAAGAGATGAGTATTTTAGCGGATGATGACTCACAAGTTCAAACATTTATAATGAAACCGCCTCTTCAATATTCTATGCTGACATCAAGAGAAAAAGTTTCATATAATTGGCTTTATAATAATCATCATGGGCTTAAATGGGAAGCAGGCAATTCAACTTTGGCAAATATTATAGCATATTATAAAGCATATATTAAGGATGAAAATTTTATTTGTTATGTTAAAGGTTTAGAAAAAATTAAGTGGATTAAAAATTTGTTTAAAGATGAAATTATTTATCATAACCTAGATGATCTAAACTGTCCAAATTTAAAAACTCTGTATCAAAATGGTCAAGCAATAAATGTTTGTAGCTATCATAAGAAACATTTTATCTGCGCTGAAAAAAATGTATTACTGCTGAAGAAGTTTATAAATAAAGATCTAAAATTATAAAACAATTTGCATTGTTATTTAGTACTTAAATTATATTAAATGGATATCGATCATCAGTTCATTACGAAAACTTGTCATGTCCATAACAATCTCTTTAAGCGGAACCACACCAATTCTTATTGGAAAATATTTTCCACCAATTGAATTGGCCACAAAATATGTTTGCGGACTTGTAGACTTTGTAGCATTTAATTCAATACCTAATGTAGATGTCTACAACAATTTATTTCATATCGGGCCACATACAATTACAATACCAGTTGGTTCATATGAATTTGAGGATATTGGGTTTTTCTTGGAAACAGCGGTAAGAGCCATTGATGGAGCAATTTTCTTGGAAATTGAATCAAACAACAACACTCTTAAAACTGAAATTGTATCCTCCATGGATATAGATTTTTCAAAACCAAACAGTATAGGACAGCTGTTGGGATTCAGTAAAAGAAAGTTGATAGTTAATGAGCTACCGTATGATGAGTTTATCAAAGTGATATCTTTAGACCTATTACAAGAAATAGAAAAAACTGAATATATGCCTAAAGGTCAGCCTGATAAAACTACGAAACATTTTGAATCTGATTTACCTTTAAATATTACAAATATAAACACAATACGAATTGAATGTAACTTGACAACCGGATCATATATTAATAACACATCAGTTCATACAATTCATGAATTTCCTCTGGATGTCTCACCAGGATATAAAATAAATGAGAAACCTCGAAATGTCATTTACTTACCCATCAACTGTCAACAAATAAACAACATAACGATAAGAGTCTTAAATCAAGACGGAGACCTTATAAATTTTCGAGGAGAAAAAATTTCCATAAGACTTCACTTTAAGCCTGAATAAAAATGATTATTTACACTAAGAACAATAAAAACGTAATTCAAAAAGAATTTCCAGTTACTCCTTCTTCTACACTCAACCCGGGACATACGAAAAAGAAGCTGTTGACTGCAGCTAATATAGAATATTTAAAATCCTTGAGACTTAATCTACAAGCATGAATGATATAATAAATGTCCTTCAAAAACCAATATATGATGAGAGCGTTATAAAAAAGGAATACCATAGTTACTCGCCATATTTGAAATCTTTTAATAATAATGATGAGATTCGTATACCAATTCAGAATCAGGACCTCTTTGTCCTACCAAGTGAGA